>JAGFMF010011458.1:7081081-7133554 GCA_019455555.1 Galemys pyrenaicus | reverse complement strand
TCCCCGCTCTCTGTGGTGAATCCTCTCACCCCCCTACACCTCTGGCCTGTACCCCAGTGCTTGTATGCATAAATAAATAAATCTAAAAAAAAAAAAAAAGAACAGATTGAACTAATTTAATAATGAAAATCTGTTTTTCTGTGACTGTCTCTCTCATCTTACAACACTTCTGAAATACTCATTTCATGTAAAAAGTAAAATTTGAAGACTATACTTTCAGGGATCATTTCTATAGTTCGTAAAAAGTAAAATTTGACTATTAACTTCCACAATTACTGTGGTTCCTCTATCTCCCCTGGTATATAGCTAAGGTGTTTCCAAATCACAGCTCAAGATGCACCCCCTAATTAAATTCTCATTTACTTTGACAACTGCAAGTCAGCTAACACAGATGCTCTAAAATTGTGACTTATTATTTTCAATAAGATACTGATCACTACTTTTTAAACACATTAGTCACAGAGCATTTTCCCTGTAATTGTGAAATATCAAGCCAACAGGAAGGACTTATATTAAAACACCAGCATGGACTCAAAACTTTTCAAGGAGATAGAACACTCAAAGCCATTAAAGACAAAATGCCCTATCAATTTGAATGACAATAATAGCTTGGCACATCCATTAGTGCATTAATACTACATGAAGCCATTACATTGTTTCCACATATCTATTAATACCCTGTTTCCATATACCTATTAATATAATTAGTGATAATATGGAAAGCCTTCAATAAACCTGAAACCTAAAAACTGAAAAAAGATTCTTTGGGAATCAACCTAGTATTTTTTCCTTCTTTTCCACTCCTATCACAATAAAGGAATAGAAGCACAAAACTGTCATCTTCCAAACACATATAAAGATTAGCTTCACAATCAACGACATATCCTGGGAGCTGAGCCTATAAAACATTTTATTCATGGTAAGGGCTATAGTTGGGGGAATCAACAACTGAGTTGGATTTGTATGTCATTTTAATCACTTATTTTCATTACAACCCACGATTAAGTCACTGGAAATTACTCTTAAGTTTTCATTTACTTTTCTGTCTTATAAAAGGAAGATTCTAACATCTTCTATGGTAGTTATTGCAATTATAAACCCAATTTTATTTTTTTAAAGATTTATCTATTGATGCATACAAGAGCTATGGTACAGGTCGGAGTGGTGGGACATGGGAGACTTCACCAGAGAGAGTGGGGAGCAGATTAGGCAGATTGACTGAAGTACACTGCTGAGGAGAGCAGCAGGCGAGGCAGGAGAGGTCTGCTGTGCCATGTGGGACCCCTCCCTGGCCAGGGATTGAACTCGCGTGCTGCTCAGAGAATGCTTCACAGTGTGGTGCTCAACCCACTGCGCCACAAGGGAAGACGTAAGCCTAATTTTAGAGTTTAGCACGTTGCTTAGAATGTTAGCAGCTCTTAGTAATACTACAATGAATTAGTATTTATTATCTCTGAAAGTCCTTACAATGATCTCCAAGGACTGCATTTATCTCTACTGTATTAAAGTGAACTCAATTTGGGTCCTACATACCAATTATAAGGGGCAGGGCTGAGAGTTTTTGTTTTTTTTTGTTTTTTTTTAAGATTTATTCATTTACACATACAAGAAGTGGGGTACAGGCCAGAAATGTGGGGGCAGTGAGAGGATTCACCAGAGACAGAGTGGGGAGCAGAACAGGCAGATTGACCGAAATACACTCCTGACGGGAGCAGTGGGCATGACAGGAGAGGTCTGTTGAGCCATGTCGGTTACCCCCTGGCTGAGGCAGGGATCGAACTCATGCGCAGTGGCTGTGGTTTGCTTCACAGTGCCTTGTTTAACCCACTACGCCATGAGGAAGGCCCCGCCTTTCCAATCTTACATGCCCCTTACATCATGATGCAGACATATCAAGCTTTTAGACACAAGGCAAAGGAGCTCTGTGACAGTTTGCCATCAGTGTGGTCACTACACAATGTACCTTCATACTCACAATTTAAATATATGGCTAGAATTTGGATTTTTGTCATTAGGAAGAAACTGTCCAGTGTCTCTGGCTTAACGGTGATCACAACCCCAGTCTCCCACTAAGTGTCCTTACTCTCTTACGTGTTACTCTTTGGGGATAGAGTGGAAAGGAAATTCAGAAGGTAGGTCATATTCTGGGGACACAGCTTGCATCTATCTAAAAGGAAACTTCATTTGCTTCCACTTATTCTTTCATTTGAAAAGCAGTTAAAGTGTTATTTGCCTGCTTCCTGCTCTGCTAGCAAGAGAAATCATAGACAACACACAGATTTGTCACTGGAAGTGCAAGGATTTTGAAATAGACTGAGTCTGATATTAAAATTATTGCAGGCCTCCCTGGTGGCACAGTAGGTTAAGCAACGCACTATGAAGCAAACTGCAGCCACTACAGCACGAGTTCGATCCTTGCTGTCGGCCAGGGAGGGGACCCACACAGCGTGGCAGACCTCTCCTGCTGTGCCCACTGCTCCCCTCAGCAGTGTATTTCCGTTGATCTTCCTGTTCTGCTCCCCACTCTCTGTGGTGAATCCTCTCACCCCCTTACTCCTCTGGCCTGTACCCCAGTGCTTGTATGCATAAATAAATAAATCTTTTAAAAAAATATTGCATGATGAGTTTGATCCCTGCTGCTGGCCAGGGAGGGGACCCACATGGCGCAGCAGACCTCTCCTGCTGTGCCCGCTGCTCCCCTCAGCAGTGTACTTCAGTTGATCTGCCTGTTCTGCTCCCCGATCTCTGTGGTGAATCTTCTCACCCCGCCCCCCACATCTCTGGCCTGTATCCCACTGCTTGTATGCATAAATAAATAAATCTTTAAAAAAAATAAAAATAAACTGTTATATGTTACAAAAAAAAATATATTGCATGATTTTTTTTTCCTGCTGGGAAGTTACTGATTGACAAATTAAATCAGTATTTCAAAAGGCATTTTTACAGAAACTTACAACTACTCTACATTTCCATTAAACTGAAAATACAATAGTGGAAAATATCTGATGGGGAAGAAGATATGCTGAAACATAATCCTCAGCTATTGTGCTGACAACGTATTTTTGTTATGGGTTGTATAAAGTTGTGTATATATCTATTGTGGCCCCTATAATGCATGTTTGTCAATAATTATTTCCTTTTGTACCAAGGCCCAAAACTGGTCTAAAATTTTCAAATACTCTTTCATTGAAATGAGGTAAATATTACCATGGACTTGCTAGTAGAATATGAGTGCTAGTGATAAAACAAGTTCCACAAAAGACATTCTCAAACTGTTACAGGGCAACCCTAATATAAAGTGGGTTTGCCTGACCGGGTCCTCACCCGCGCGCTCGAACGGCACTTATAATGCCCCAACTGCAGGCACACACAACAAAGGTTAATAAAGGGTTTTATTTACAAGAGAAGGGGAAATAGCGGGGTGAGTAACACAAGGGGAAGAGAGGGATACAGATCCGTAAATATCCTACCAGTTCCTCAGAGCTGGAACCCAAGGAAAAGAGAGGGAGACCCCCCAAGGCCCACATGTCTGCTTTTATACTCAGCCTGGCTGCTCAGCTCCACCCTCAGGTCCCAGTGATCCGCTCTTCCATAATGACCTTATGGGATTTGTAGTTCTTGGATCTTGTAGGTCTGGAATGGGGGTCGAAGTCCATAACCTAGTTGTGTAATCCATTCAGGGGGGTCTTTCCCCCCTAACAAAACTATATGTTTTCTACTGTTCTTTCCCCCTACACTGCACTGCTGAAGATGGCAGAGCACCACATGGAAACAACCAGGATTCAAGAATTACTTTAAGGAAAAATTTCTTCCTCTAACTGACCTTTATGAAGAAGAAAATGTGTTCTCTACTGAGCTGTTACAAGTCTGGAGCTATGTGTAACTGACATAACCTACATACCTGTCAGCTAACACAAGCTATGAATATGATCTGAGAAGTATGAAGTTGGAGGTTATTAGGAATTTCACATGGAAAGAATCCCTGACAACATTCTGAATAACCATTAGTTATCAACCACAACTCTGCTCTATTATTAGTAACAAATAAAATTTGTGTGATGTTTCCTTTTGATAACATTCAGATTATATTCTTTTTGTAGCAATGCAAAAGAAATATAGTAGATTTCTCAGTACATCGTAATCGGGAAGCACAAGCTATCAATATTAATTAGTTCCATTAGCTGTGATATTAAACTGATTAAGTTAAAAATGACATGTATTTATCTTTATTCAACTTTTTCAATGGGTAACTGAGGACTATTTGCCAAACTTTAAGTACACACAGCCTTTGTATTACTAAATCTACAAAAATAAGTTTTACCATACAGACATCTTTGCCACATTTCTGATGCTAATGTATGAACACATTCATTGTGGTATTGTCTGTAATTGTATCTACTGAAGAACATTTAGATTGTTTTCAAGTATTTGCTATCTAAACAAAACACAGAACATTTTAAAAGTGCCATAAAAGTGAAGTCTATCTGTATGCTTTGACAAGTAAAAGACAATTACATTTGCATAAAACTCATGAACAACAAAACAGTATAGGGTGATGTGTAAGACTAGTCCGTAGAATTAAACTCTTTCATATCTGGCTCCATTTACTCAGTGCATAGTCAAGTTCAAGTTAACCCAATGCCTTCACACTTAAAGTAACCCTACTTTGAATAGGTTTTATATAAATTTTAAAAATTAATTCTGGACAGTGGGAGAAGAAAATGAATTTTTTTTTTACTTATATTATCATTAAAATGTTAAAATTAAAAATCACAGAATTGGAAGATTATAATATTTAAAAGCAAATTTGTTAAAGGAACATGGCAGCAGATATTAAATGAAATTTGCTAAGTTAATGAACACGTGTATGAACCATATTGCTAATGGTTTGAATTATTATATACATTCTACATTTCAAATTTTCCATTTAGTCTAAGGAGCCTAAGTATATTGCTTACACCAGATAACTTTTTTCCAAGATTAAGAACTTTTCTGATAAAAATGCTGGGTCCCCCAACCCATTCAGTACATGAAGCAAAATTTCCAAGAACACTGTTCACGCATTAAAAAAAAGGGGGGGGAGGGGGTTATAATTACAGATTTCAAATGCCCTTAGGTAAACATAAATAAAAATTTCATGAAGGACACTAGACATTTTAAATTTAAATTTAATGAGAGACAAAAGCAATAATAACAATGGCACAGTGCTTATAGCTAGGAAACTCCTCTGAACTCATGTCAAAAGTACCTAAGTACCTTACTCTTTTGTACAAGGGAAATACAGGTTGAGAAGATATTCAATTGCTATAATTACCCTGAGAGGAATTAAATCTGAGTCTTCTTTAATTGTGATACTATAGAGGCTTCCAGTGGTTTTCTAACCTTAAGTGATTTATTCTAACTGACTGACTTTTAGTTCAGAAAGGGTCATCGGCATATACAAATTCCTGTTATGATGTTTTCCACAAGGCAGTATTACTTCGTATTTCAAAGTGACCTCCAAGTCAAAAATTAAAATCATGTCCATATACCCAGTACGAACAGCAATACTAGCAATAACTGGTCAAACATCAACATCAAAATTCACTTTTTTTTAAACATGGAAATCTCAAAAAAAGAAAAAAAAAACAGTTCTGAACCCACTAGAAGCTTGTAGCCTTAATTGAAAGCAAACTAATTTTAATTATATTGAAAAGTTTTCATCTGCAACAGTGGTAAGTGCCTGAAGATGATAAAGCAAATACTTCAGAAGCCTCAAGGAAAAGGATGTCACTCAACCACTGGAGAGAGAAGGGGGTATAAACTAGATAGATGAAGATGTTCATTTTCTAAGATCTACAACTTTCTCAGGCAGTTAAGCTTATAAATTATAAAATCAATTAGCAAAAGAATGTCATTGCTTTTAGAAGTTAAACAGATAACTGATGATTACTCATTGATTCACTGATTCATCTGTTCATTCATCCATCCATTGAGTCATTTATGAGTTATTTATCCATTATTTCTTTTATATTTACATAGTACCTAAAACTGTGCCTGAAACTAATTGCTTCAGAAAGAGCAGGAAATGAAACAATCTCATTAGCACTTATACCATTAGTGGACTGGGATCTTAAGAAGCGTTTTTGGATGTGTACGGATGAGTTTGCATCTGTCAGCCATGGTCTTGATATGAGAAATTTGGCCAGTATACCCCAATTAGGTAATTTGAAGAGGAAGTTGAAACAGGCTAGATGAAAAGCCAAATCAGTAGCATTTAGGGGGAAAAAAAAGATATAGTACTACAAGTCTTTTAATAGTAGGAAACTTGCCTCCCAGAAGTTGCAGGAATAGAGGTTTTTCTTCAAGGACAGGGAGTCAATACCAAAATACTCAGAAGCCCACAAGAGGGGCTACCAGAAAAAAAAAAACAACTATGGCTGTGAGAAGACAATAGGTACATTAAGAAAATACAGATGGGAGACCTCCACGATGGCACAAGGGGTTAAGTCTCAGCACTATGAAGCTATCAGCAGCCACTACAGCACAAGTTCGATCCCCAGCCAGGGAGCTGACCCACATGGTGCAGCAGAACTCTGTCTGCCTGCTGCTCCCCTCAGCAGTGTACTTCAGTTGAATCCACCTGTTCTGCTCCCCACTGTCTGGTGAACCCTCTCACTCCCCACACCTCTGGCCTGTACCCCAGCTCTTAGTGTGAATAATTTTTTTTTTTAAAGAAAATACAAATGGTTTGACTTACATGTGGAATACAGAGAAATCGAATGCAGGGTCAGGGAAAAGACTAAAATTTCAAGCTGACCATAGATCTGAGGCACACAGCAGGAGAGGAGGGAAGGAGAGAGGTCAAAACAGGGGAGGGAAGAGCATAAGGGACCGTGGTGATGGATCACTGGTGCTGTGGCAGTGGGAGAACTACCAGAAATACACCTGAGGGGAGAAATCAAATACTGTCTAAAAATGAACAATGATGTAAGAAAATAAATTTAATAATAAAAAAGAGACTTTTGATTTAAAAAATAACAAAAGAAACATGGCCGAGAAGGGACCTGGAGAATAAATGCCTCACAGTCTCTCTCCTATTATTGTTTTCCTTCCCTTTGGTCTCACTGAAACAATGCAGAGCCAGGGAGGACCAAGAATCCCCAGCAGCAGTTGGTTAGCCCACGGGCATAGCGCAGGAAGAGGCTGAGTACAGGGTGGGTTTAAGCCCTGAGATTCAGCATACTGGGCGAGACACTAAAATATACAAATCAAAATTTTCCTCACATATTAGCAGGCAGAAAGCATTTTTTCTTTCTCCTGTCAGCTCTACCCAGCCTTTAGAGACTTACATAACAAACTTGAATTAAAAAAAATAGTGTTGTTTTCATCTTGTGTTGCATTATTGGTGACTATTTTAGCACAACTGTGGCTGGGATGCCTGATTAGAAAAGCTCTTGTTTTTCTCTTTGTCTTGCATTATTAGTGATTTTTAAACTCAGCTGTGTCTGGGATACCTGATTAGAAAAGCCCATCTTTTTCTCTTTGTTTTAAATTATTAGTGACTTTAGCACAACTGTGCCTGGGATTCCTGATGAAAAGATCCATCTCAGTTTTATCCAAGTTTCTAGAAGTATCTAGTCCACGCTTAATACAGTCACATATTCATACAAAGCAGTGTTTAGTGAAGCAAAGCTGAGAAGAGGAAGGAGAAGAAAAAGTGGTGTGATGTGCTGAGAAGTGACTACAGGCGTTTAAGTTTCCTTCATTATAAAGAAATTTTATCTTGGTCAACTAGGGAAGCAAGCCAGGGAGAAAAACCTAAAGTCTAGGTAAAAAAGTCACATCTTTCAAGAAATGAAGATCCACCGAATATTAAAACGGCAACTTCTGTCCTCATACAGAACACATCTCAATAACAGCATGCTGTATCATCCACACTGGTATTTGTATGTGTGTGCATATACTTGTGCACACAAATGTAAATGTATATTAGTAAATGTATATTAGTGCTACATTTAAAATAGCTGGTACATAAGTGAGTCAGAAAGTTGTTGTTTTTTTAACAAATGAATCAAAAATAAAATGTCTACAATCTTTGACTTATTTGCAACAGCTACTTATTTAATGTTAGTTTGTGAGTGAGGATAACAAAAAGGACCTCTAGTCTCAGCTTCTTTATCTGAGCTTCTTCCATTTTAATGATTTTGAGCCCCTAAAGTCACAAATTTGTTACAGATGTCAGGTTATAAGATCTCTCAGACATACTAGAGACTAAAAATCATGTTCATCCCACTAAAAGAACAAAAAGATGTACTTTCAGGAAAGGGTGCTTATGTACAAAACCAAATACTCTGAGGTTGTTCTGGTTAATCACTTAGGGAAGAGAAGGGACTTTTATACAGACTACAGAGAACACAAGAATGATGGTGTTCAATACAGATAGGTAAAATGACATAAAGATATTGCCTTTGTATTGAGACAGATAGGAACTCAAATTCCACCTCCATCAATCATTAGTGCACAACCTTGGGTAAGTCAATTAACATTTCTGAGATGGCTTCCTAAATCTATACATACTTTCACTATCTTCTGGAAATTTTAAGATGTAGTGACATGTTATTTCTATGCTCAGTGGCTTACACCGGTAATCACGGAATTATCATCACATTCCTCTTTATTATAAGTAGCCACATACAAAAATATTAAGAATCCTTACATACCAAGCACAGTACTAAAAAAGCTGGACTTTATGTAATTACTTATCCTTCATGTTATTTTCTCTTCTGTAACAGGTCTACATGTAAGGACAGGATGGGATACTGCATATAAATAAACCTAAATTTGAAAATAGTACTTATTATTCCTCCTGACCAGGTATGCTTGATTTACCCTCTTAATGAAAATGCCACAGTTAACAGTCCCCACCAGAACTATGTCACTGCCTGCAAATCTAAAAACTGACATGTTTAGCTTTTCAAGTTTACTGAGACATGGTACATAGCAAGATTCCTTCTTTCTCATTCTGATTGTTTCTACGTTACTACAAGATATTTTTTCTCATTCATTGCACCTGAGTTTTCCCAAAACTATTACATACGAACAAGTGATAAGGATTAACAGCACCATGCTACATCCATCGCAGTCTTCCTAATGGGTATCTTCTTGCTAATTAACCAAGACCCAAATCCTACAAGCTGAAGTGAAGCACTAGATGAAGGTTACAAGCAGTGGGCTGCATTATGGAGAGGAAACTACAGAATAAGGTAGCATAGAAAAATCCTCATTGTTTAAACAGAAAATTTTCCAACTGACATAATTGACATACAAATTTAAGGTATGTAACAGGACAATTTGATACCCGTATGTACTGAGATGTTTACTAAAGAGTTAACCTTTACATCAAGCTACCATTTTCTATTCATTGGTGAAAACATTTAAGATCTACTTTCTCAGCAACTTTCAAGTATATGATACAGTAAAGGATACTCACCATCACCCGCAAGAAATGCCCAGAAATTGTTCACCTTATAACAGAAATTTCATGCCCCTGACCCACGTTTCTTCATTTACCCCATCAGCCAGTCTGCCAGGGTTAATCATTCTACTGTCTCTAAATCAACTTTGTTAGAGTCCATATATAAAAGCGCACATTATTAGCTTTTGTCTAACTTACTTTACTGATGAGAATGCTCTCAAGGTCCAGCTATATCCCTGCAAATATATTGCAGGGTTTCCTTCTTCCTGAAGGCTAAAAAGATTCAGGTGTGTAAATTCTTCTGGCTGAAATAGGGGAGGAGAAATTTCTCCTTTTCTTAAAGCATTTAATAGAAAACTTGTATGTTGTCTTTTTGAAACATGTAAATCTTGCAACAAGTGATATCTGTCCCTTGCCAATTGGGGTTCATTCTTTCCCAAAAACCTGGAAACAATCTCTTTGAAATGTAATCATTAATGAAATGTAATCATTGGGAGACCCTCCCACACCCCACCATCCAAGTTGCAAAACTGTCATAAATGTGTGAGAAATACCTTTGGTCTTCCAGTGAGGACAATTAGATGACCTCTGCAGCCACCACAATTACTGGTGAATGTACCGTGACCTCTGTGTAAGAAGAGGTGATGTTAAGTCCTCCCACTTGAGGACCAGGTATTATTTACCATAACAACAGGTATGTAAAGGCTGCAGCAAGTTGACTATCAAAAGGGGAGGTTTCTCTCTGTCTAGGTGACCTCTTAGTTAACTGTCTGTGATGTGCATCTCCTTCTGCTTTAATCCTGCCTCCATCACTGCAAAAGTGTTTTCTTTCTGAGAAGTGACATTAGGGAGGAGCCAAATAGGTCAGCCTCGCTTGGCTCGCCCAGCAACAACCAGGTGGCATCTACCCATGGGCACAAGTGCGCCCCAGCGGGAGCCAAGGGCACCAGCAGCACACCCAGGGGCCCAGGACGAGTCTCACCTACCTTTGCAGACCTCCGTGCTGGCCGTGGATCCCGCCGTGGCCTCCCAATCAGCACCAGGCTCTCTGGGTCACAGTCCTGGCCCCGAGCTTCCGGGCAACGCAGCCTTGACAAAGACGCAGGACTGGACCCTCCCTGGACGCCCAGGAAGCCTGGGGAGGACCCCAGCATGCCGTCGGAGCCCCGGAACACGAGTTTGGATGCAGCGGAGAGGGTGAGCGGAGCCCTCTGACTTTACCAGCTCACCCCTCCTCCAGGACGCACAGCTCAGCGCGAGAGACCTTTTAATTCACGGTTTCTCCCGTGGGGCAAAGCGCAGCACAAGGGCGGCGGTAGGGCACCTGGCTGCTCCAGCTGTTCTCAATGTTGCCAACAGGCTCCTCTGTGTTCGGCTCCATCAGAGTGCAGAGTTCTGAGAGTCTGGACTTCCTGCCTCTGGCCTAAGGACACATGTAGCGCCTCACTGCACACACACACACACACCCCTAAGCCCCCACGCCCCCTCAGTAACAACCTGTGGCCTGTTTCTTGGGTGCTCCAAACAGCTAAGACTGGCTGGCGCAAGGCTGCACTGCTTAGGGCTTGCGAGCATGCGCACAAGGATAGCGTGCCTCTGAGGGGGAGGGGAAGGCCACACCCTGAGGCTTCAGGTGACACTTGGGAAAACAAAAAAAAGTGGCTGTCAGATTCCCTCCAGGTTCATAGCACAACACAAAATCAGTTATCTTTCTATACAGAACAGCAAAGTATCAGAAACTAGTCTTATTGTCAATAGCATGAAAAATAATAAAATGTTCAAAATAAATTTAACAAGTGAAAGATCTGTCTACTGAACTCTATAAACTTTGCCAAGATAGCTTGTTTGGATTAGGATAGCTTGGTAATGTGGTTGGAAATTAGGAGGTGCGATGCCCCAATATTTATTCTTTATTTGCCAGGATTGCTTTGGGTATTCCTTGTCTTTGGTGAATCCACAGAAATTTGAGTATCATTTTTTCTGTTTCTGTGAAAGATTTTTACACGACATTCATGAATTTATAACTAATATGTGATGGTTGAACACTTTGTGGATATTAAGTCTTCTGATCCAAGAATACAACGTACGTTTCCATTTAATTATCTTCTTCAGTTTTTTTATCAAGGTTTTATACTTTTCAAAGCACAGTTTACCTCTTAGTTTAATACTAGTATTTTATAGTTTTTGATACTTTCAATAGGGCAATTTAGTTTTTCTTCATATATTGGGCTGTTAGCATATAGAAATTCTGCCACGCACCAGGAGGTACACCAGGAGAAACGCAGATGGCTGATGTTTTGTTTTACCGACTTCCAAGCCTCAATGCGTGGTTCCCCCACTTGTGGTTTCGCGCCACCGATGTGCGCATGCTCACCAGCCTCAGCAGCGCTCCCTCATGGGGTGTCTTAGCCGTGTGGTGCGCCCAAGTAGCAGGCCGCAGGTTGGTGATAGCGTCATTGTTGTTAGAGGCAGAGTGAGGTGTGTGTGTAAGTGCGTGCACACAAATGTGCACTGAGGCGCTGCAGGTACCCTTAGGCTAAAGGCAGGGACCCCATGCGAGGTGTCCCCAGAAACGGAGAATCCATGTCCCTTTAATGCTGTCTGAGAGGCCTGTCTGCCATTCCCCCAACCTCTTCCAGCCCTGAAACCCTGAACTTTAGGACTCAGCACTCTGAATGAAGCAGGACAGAGAGGAGCTTATTGGCAATTTTGTTCACAACTGAACAGCCAGTTTTACACGCTCTGGACTTGCAGGCAGTCGCCGTTTCGCTTTGCTCAACAGGAGAAACCATTGGCGCTGAGCTGTGCATCCTGGAGGAGGGGTGAGCTGGTAAAGTCAGAGGGCTCCGCTCACCCTCTCCGCTGCATCCAAACTCGTGTTCCGGGGCTCCGACGGCATGCTGGGGTCCTCCCCAGGCTTCCTGGGCGTCCAGGGAGGGTCCAGTCCTGCGTCTTTGTCAAGGCTGCGTTGCCCGGAAGCTCGGGGCCAGGACTGTGACCCAGAGAGCCTGGTGCTGATTGGGAGGCCACGGCGGGATCCACGGCCAGCACGGAGGTCTGCAAAGGTAGGTGAGACTCGTCCTGGGCCCCTGGGTGTGCTGCTGGTGCCCTTGGCTCCCGCTGGGGCGCACTTGTGCCCATGGGTAGATGCCACCTGGTTGTTGCTGGGCGAGCCAAGCGAGGCTGACCTATTTGGCTCCTCCCTAATGTCACTTCTCAGAAAGAAAACACTTTTGCAGTGATGGAGGCAGGATTAAAGCAGAAGGAGATGCACATCACAGACAGTTAACTAAGAGGTCACCTAGACAGAGAGAAACCTCCCCTTTTGATAGAGTCAACTTGTTACAGGGCAGGGAGAGGAGCACCCAGAACCCCCAAGCTTACTGCAGCCTTTACATATAGAGGAGGAGACATCTTCCTTTTCTTAGAGCTTTTACTTTAAAAAAATTGTAACTTAGAATTGTAACATACATATCGTTAAGGTAAATAATACCTGCTCTCAAGTGGGAGGACTTGACAGTACTTCTTAGACAGAGGTCACCAGTAATTGTGGTGGCTGCAGAGGTCAGCTAATGTCCTCATCAGAGAACAAAGAGATTTGGCACACATTCATGACAATAGATAGTTTTGCAAGTTGAATGGAGGGGGTCATCCAAATTAGGCTCCTACTCCACCACAGAAACTGGGAGAAAAGATGGCCATCTTCCTTGATGATTACATTTCAAAGAGACTGTTTCCAGGTTTGGGGGAAATTCTTGGGGTAAAGTTGGCAAGAGATATATGTATCTTTTTCAAAGATTTGTATACATTTCAAAAAGAGAGAGGAAGAAGTTACAATTTTTTTAAATAAATATTCTAAGAAAAGGAAGATCCTCCTCCCCTATTCTCAGCTTGTATTTGTTCTTACAATATATACAACACTATGAATTTAATTCTGAAACACTTGAAATTAAGTGGGAGATACCTCTCATTAATATATTTACTAATTTGTTTATCCTATAATATACAGAAAGTAGTGTGAGAATTGTTAAACCAAATTACTATGAAATAAGAAGCCTACAAACTAGAGTTCAGTATTTGTTTACAGTTCTATAAATACTATGTTAAAAGTTATTTCTGTTTTCCCTTTTCATTGCAATTATTTTATTCATCTGAAATATGGTTTGATTAAAATATTTTAGTGATTTTTAGGTTTGTACCATCTTGCTTATTTTTAAAAAATTGATTATTCCTGAGAATACAAAATACTAACATCATCCAGAAGACAGAACTATGAAAGATATACTCAAATAATTATCTTTACCCCTCTCACATCCTCTATTATTCCAATCATATTCTTATCCACTTCCTGTAGGTAAGCATTCTCACCAGTATCTGATTTGTTTTCTTAACAAAAATGAGCAAATACCTATATATGTACCCACTTCTAAATTCGTATACTAGAAATCTCTAGTGGTTCATTGAATTTCAATTTTTAAAAAGTAGATACATAGTTATCCATTCTGGGGCTATAGTACTATGTTCCTAACCATTCCTTAACATTGGACAAAGAGGTTACAAATACTACAAACAGTGGTACAATAAATAATTGCATGTGTACCTTTGCCCTTGTTGCATTTTGGTGTAATGCACTGGCTAATGTTTTATCCTTTATAGTAAACATAAGCAAGCATGTTATTTGTACAAAGGAAGACCAGGGATGGTATATGACCCTATCGTGTGTTCCCTCATTGCATTTTTTAATTTTCAGAATTTCCAAGTACATAACCAATACTAATGGGTAGCATGGGGGAAAGAACCCTCAGGATCAAAGTCTTGCAATTTTGACATGCTCAGAAAGATAAGTAGAACTATTAGAGGTCCACTGTGGATTGTCTCCCATATCTTCATATGTAAATACCGTATCTCTTGAGAGTTGATTAGGTTCTCCTCTTTTCTACTTCTTCCATCAAATTACTTGATATTCTGCATTATAATCATTGATTTTCTTGTCAGTCTCTCCTTCCTTAAAAGAAGTGAGTACATCATATTGAACTCCTATCAAATGCCTAGAGCTGTTTTAGATGCTTAGGGATCCAAGATGAATAAATGCAGGTGAATGAGCATAAGAACAGGATTAAAAGTTGAAGAGGGACAGGTAACCTATACCTTATTCATCTCGATTTAACTGTCTCTTACCCCAGATGCTTAGTACAAGGTGGTACTTGTTAAAATGTAAATCATTTCCCTTTTCCCCTCCAAGGATTTAGGGGGTTGGAATTATAATCTCCTTGTTACCTTTCAATCTAAGAGAGTCTGAAACAAATACTTCAGAAACCACATGTGTAGAGACTGCTTTTCACTTACAGAATTGGCCTCCCATGCCTCAAACTACATATTATAATAAGAAATATATGAGATCCTAAGGGTAGAAGCAATACTTTCTAATGCTGCTTTTTAAGAAGGTACATTGGCAAAGCTATAATAGTATTATCTATATGATCATCACTACCTGACAGAACCAGCCAAATAATTTTACAATGACTGCATTAAGAAAAGGGATGTTATAAATTTATATGCTTGAGGAAATAAAATGTGTAGCCTTTATTTCTAGAGGAAGTTTAAGTAAAATGTGGTTCCTGAGTAGAAAGACTATTGTGATGGTGATTTTTGTTGGAACAAATAGCCTTTTATAATCTTAGTATCCCCTTCTATGGCAAGTTGTCATTGAAGAGTTGCCCAGATTCCTTTAGTTTAAGGAATTATCTCTTGCCCACCTCCCATAGATTTCTAAGACTGCCAATCAGAGAGCCCTCTGTGATGGTAGGTATAAATGAGTGATTTGATTTGGGCAGACATGGTACCCTCTACACCCAAAAGTCGGTCTAAGTATGATAGACATGACTAGCGGTATTCTTCCTAGTGATTTCAAAGTATATAATGTAGCAAATCTGGGAAAGCTAGTTAACATCTTAAACCAGTTACTTCTTTTGGTCATCTTCCAAGTTGTATGAGTAAAAGATATTCAAGAATGAAGTCCTCACAAAAAGAAAAGAAAACACAACAGAGAGAGTAGAAGGAAATGCAGAGCCCTGAAAAAATTATTGGCGAATCTGATTCCAGCTGAGCTGGAAGCACACTGCCTTTAATTGTAACTATCTTCAATTAATAGACTTTTTAATTTGTTAGAGAAAGATGTTTTATTTAAACTGTTGTAAACAAAATGAGTAAAATTTAATATCTAAGGTCCCCATTTGCTACCTATGCCCTTTATTACTCTGACTTCTCTTAGATTTTATACTAAGACTTGTGGGGAAAAATGTACATGGAAGTGAGGCTACAGTAAGAAAATGGATTTACTATTAGAGAGTAGGTGGGTCATGAAGGAAGAGGCAAAGAAAAAAAGTAATCATGAGAATAATGGTCTGTAGCACAGAAGACATGGCTTTTAATTCTGTCTTATGATATTTAGTAAAAATAAGATTCACTTGCTCAGGTAAGTAGCGGGTTGGTCAACCAATGAGTCCAAATTAATCCCTAGGTTCCCGGAAAGTCTGAACAAGATAACAGTGAGGCTCTTTACCCAATTATAAATATAGATTTTAAAATTATATTTAAAAATGTAACTGGGGATATGATTGCCCAAGCCAGAATACCCTCGTATTTTCCATATGTATGTTCCAGTTTGAACTAAGCCTAATAACTTTGACTTTCTTATGTAAACAAAAGGCTATGATTTCTGGGCTGCATATGACTTTGATTAATAATAAATAGGTACTCAATTATTATTTAATAAACTCCATGGATTTGGAAGACCACAACCAGATGGTCCTGTGGTTCCTGACCTTTATTTCCCCAACAAGGATCCTGTTATTATTTTCTTTTCTCTTTTGAAATATTTTAAAATAAGATGAGGAAAAGCAAGTGCTTTGGTACATTATAAATTGGCATTTTGCTTCAATATTTAGAAATAATCACTAAATGTTCCTTTGAATTTTAGTTTCATCAACTTTAAAATGGGGTTAGTGGTAACTACATTTGAATTATTATATAGGATCAATGAAAATTTTGTTCATGCTATTGTTGATGTTTGGATAATTCATTTCTACCATGACTGTAACATACTACATATCTGTAAGATCATCGCTTTTTACAAGGTAAAAAGGGAGTCTTGCTTTATTGAAAATAGGTTAAAACTTAGGCATGTTTAGTAATGGAACGCTAATGGAATTTGAGAAGTCCCAGATAAAAACTGTAAGGCAGTGTTACATCATTTACATAATAAGTATAACAAAAGAGAATATTGTGGATTAAGCAGTACAAATACCCACTGTGACAAACTATCTAGGATAAGAACTTTAATTAAACCTCCTTTAATGAAGTGTTAACATTTGCAGTTCAAGAAGCAAGAATTGTCTAACCTAGTTAAGACTTTTAGTGCATATGGTAAACCTGATGTACAAATGCAACAAGTTATAGGAAGATATGACAGAGAAGCTCCTCTTGTAACAAACTGAGACTTTTCCAGAAAGAGACAAGGAGACTTGGGGTGTTTCTAAAAAACAAATCAGACTAATGCTTTTCCTAAGATCTAAACAAGATGAAAAATACCTCATTGCAACCCTAATGCTCTGACTGACATCTCAAACATGTCAAAATCTTCACGTGTTTCATAAATTACCCACAAAACTTAAAAGCTTTCACAGAGAAATGTAAAAATCACTAAAAACTCCCTGAAGATAAGCACCTTTGCAAGACTTGCATGTAAGTGCATAGATGATTAAAGTGAACTCACATTTTTCCAAATTCAAATTCCTTTCAAAGGCTAATGTGGAAATTGTGTTACGGATTCATAAAGAATCTGAGAAAACCTGTAGATATTCCTCCAATGACATGAACACAGAAAGACATACAGACATCCTCAGGGGTACCTGGACACCTTGAAGCTCACAGTGTTTTTGTTTTTGTTTTTTTAACATTTATTTATTTATGCAAAACAAGAGCTGGGGTGCAGGCCAGAATTGCAAGAGGTGAGAGGATTCACCAGAGACAGAGTGGGGAGCAGAGCAGGCAGATTGACTGAGATACACTGCTGAGGGGAGCAGTGGGCGAGGCAGGAGAGGTCTGCTGTGCCATGTGGGTCTCCCCTCTGGCAGGGGATCAAACTCGCACTGCTGGGCCCGGATGCTTCACAGTGCAGCGCTCAACCCGCTGCACCACCAGGGAGGCCCAAAGCTCACAGTGTTAATTAGATAAATAATCTCTGGTCTATTTATTTATTTATTTTTTTTTTAATGATTTATTTATTTATGCATACAAGCACTGGGGTACAGGCCAGAGGTGTGGGGGGTGAGAGAATCCACCAGAGACAGAGCGGGGAGCAGAACAGGCAGATCAACGGAAGTACACTGCTGAGGGGAGCAGCGGGCACAGCAGGAGAGGTCTGCTGTGCCATGTGGGTCCCGCCCCCTGGGCGGCAGCAGGGATCGAACTCGTGCTGCAGTGGCTGCGGTCTGCTTCATAGTGCGTTGCTTAACCCACTGCGCCACCAGGGAGGCCCCTCTGGTCTATTTATTATCTGATTAAATTGATTGTGTCAGTCTGTTAGTAAAGTTTGTATTAGTCATTGGCCTCTCCAGGCAATGTCTTACACCACCACTGTCCCAAAGAGAATTGACAAAGAAGTAGAGCAAGTGATTGGCGGAATGATCCTGTAATTAATTTTGTCTTTCACCCAGACAGAGCCATCCCTGAGTGCTAGCAACCCTGAGCACTTCATTCAATGCAAATTCTGGTCCTGGCTCAAAGCACCTCACCATTTATCACTGCCAGCCTGGTGGCACCCAGACACTGGAAGATTTAGAAAATATCCACAAAGATACTATAGTATCTTAGGGACACAGAGGCTCCTAAGGTACAAGTATGGGTACCACCTGCTGGTGCCAAAGAATGACAAATCTGTAAGAGAAATGTACACCAAATAATCTACCAGAGTGTTGACATGCAGTGTAAATCTTCAATTTCATAGAAGCAGGAACTAGAATAGAGTCTTCCAGTGGCTTCAGGGAAGGAGACATGGAGTGATATTAAGCCAAAGGGTATAAATTTTTAGTTATAAGAATAACTCCTGAGGATCTAATGGTGACTAATATTATGGTATTAGACATGAAACATTGTTGAGAGTGGTTCTTAAGCATTTTTACCACACTCAAAATAGGATTTAACTAAGTCATGGAACTGCTAATTATCTGGGTGTTTGTAATCTTTCTATAATATATAGATCAAATCATCACATTATGTATTTTAAATAATTACAATGATTTTTGTCAATTATTTCTCAATAAAGTATTTTTAAGTCTTTGAAAACCAACACTCTCCTGAGAAGAGTGGGGAACAAAGTGGGGGAAGAGGGTTTGATGGTTTATAGTGGAGGACTGTGGATGCTGTGGTGGTGGGGATGGCATGGTAATATACATCTGAAGAGGTATGAACCAATATACAGTGGTGAACCAATATTACCTCAGTAAAAATAAAAATAAATGAAATATATGGACACAGATTTTAAAAATTTGCTGATAAAAAAATAATCCTGACTGGGGCCTCCCTGGTGGCGCAGCGGGTTGAGCACCACACAGTGAAGCATCCACAGTACAGCAGCATGAGTTTGATCCCCAGCCAGAGAGGGGACCCACATGGCGCAGCAGACCTCTCCTGCCTCGCCCACTGCTCCCCTCAGCAGTGTATTTCAGATGATCTGCCTGTGCTGCTTCCCACTCTGTCTCTGGTGAAGCCTCTCACCTCTTGCAACTCTAGCCTGCATCCCAGCTCTTGTATGCATAAAGAAATAATTTTTTAAAAAAAATCTTATACAAATAATCCTGACTGTATTTGGATGGAAATGTGAAAGGTCCTACCATTTATTATTTTTATAAAACTCTTTTTGTAGAGCAAAAAGTATGGACCAGGCACTGTACTAGTCGCTTTGTCTGTGTCAGTGATTTCAACCAGGGGTGATGTTGACGTTTCCTTTCCAATGGGCATTTGTCAACACCTGATGATGTTTTTGCTTGTTACAACTAGGAGGAGGTTGCTACTGACATCCCCTGGCTTCAGGTCAGAGATGGTGCTAAATATGCCATAATGCACAAGGTAACCTTTGACAACAAATCATTTTCAAGTTCTAAATGTTAATGGCACCAATGCTGCAAAGGCCATTTCTGTATTATGGTCAGTATTGTGTAGATTGAAAATATCTGTATTTCCATACGCTTTGTAAAATGGGTATATACTCTTAATGATACATATCACTCAGAGATTTAAAAAAAAATAAGAGGCTAAGATTTTTTTCGAGATCTATTCACTGCCTATACAACCACGTTTTTTTAATCTTCATTTATTTATTTGTATCTCAGCTTATGCTTTATAAAGGAAATTTTATAAGTATAACTTTCAGAATTCTGGGAGTTTCTCTCGATGCAAGTGTAACAGAGTTCCCACTGTCAAATTCTGAAACCTTCCCAACTCTTTCTACCTTCATATGTACTTTGTTTTACCGTGGACTAAGGATTTAGTTTCTATTGTGGAAGACTCCTTGCAGCCTTTTTGAATTGAATGCTGAAGAAACCTCGACTTTAATTAAAATGATAGTATCACCATTTAAAGGCTAAAATACCTACAAGGACACAAGTAATAATGGCCCAGTTTTATGTGGCTTAGTGGGCTGGCTATCGCAGAAATGTTTCTTATGCGCCTGGTTTGCTTTGAGAAAAGAGGAAGGCTGCTTTTCTAAAGATATGGATTCTGGATCTGATTGCTTCTGTGAAGAACATTTAAAGAGGGTTAGGCACCTCTGGCTGAAAAAAGAAATCACTTTGTGTTAAAAGTTTCGTGGTATGATGGCAAACTATGCCCCACTAACTTTTTCTTAAGCAAACTTGTTGGGAGCTTGCAAGCAGTTGAGAACCAGGTATCACAAATCTGCAAACAGGAATGGGCAGGTAGAACCTGTTGTGTATCCTTTAAAAGGGGCTGTGGTACAAAGAAAGGGGTTTGTCAGGTGATCACAAAAGCACACACTCTTCCTGATACACATTCTTATCTAATAATGCTAATAATCTTGTTTTCCATTCCCCCAAGCACACAGATATGGCAAACCATCATGTTTATCCATCCTTATATGTAGCACCTTCCCTTGTAGGTCTCCAATCTCTATTAAATTGGATTGATTGCCCTGCTTCTCATATAAGTCAAATTCCAATTAATGTACTGGATTCTACCCCTCCTCTAATTTCCATCATTATAGTAATACTGTGTTGCATTCCAACACCCAACACCTCTCCTCTATGGGATTTTCTCCAAGTTCGTGGAATTCTGCTTTTATTTCCCCATAACAAATTATGTGTTGTCTCCTAATCCTATCTCCCACTTAATTTCTTTGTGGCCTTTTCATCAGACTCCTAGAAAGAAAGATCCTGTTGAAGTGAAGTGTCAACTAGATCATGGAACTCTGCTATTTAGTATCCGCCAAGTTCCTCTCATCTCATTTAGACGAAAAGTAATGTATATTTGCAATAATTGTCAAATGTTCCTATGTGACTTGATCTGAAGCAGCTTAACTTCCATTACCTTATCCCTTTCTCAATGAGAATAGTTTTTGTTGTTACCAAAAGAGTACAAACTTTTACTATGCCAGGGTCTCTGAATTTGATGTTCTCTCTGCTTTAGGTATTCTCCTGATAAACAGTGAGAAAGATTACTCCCTTACTTCTTAGGAGCTCTGTTAAAATCTCCCCCCTTGTTAATGAAGTCTTCTGTGATGACTCCATATAATATAACAGTCCCCTGTCCTTCAACATTCTTTAATTCTCCTTGGAATATTTAATTGATCTCTACTGTGTGGGTCTCATTCTGATGTTATTATATACTTATTTGTTGATTACTTACTTCTTTTATGGGACTATAGTTCCATGAAGGTAGGTATTTCATGGTTTATTTCATCATCATAGTGCCTTTTATACCTGGACAAGTATCTAGCACATGACTAGTATAGAAGAAGTGGATATTGGACCTCCCTGGTGGCACAGTGCAGTGCGCTCAACCCCCTGTGCCACCAGGGAGGGCCTATTTTAGTTTATTTCTTATGTATTCTTAAAATATATTTGTATTCCTGACTGTTATTTATACATTTAATGTATTCGATGGTTTATTTATTTAAATATTTATTTATATTACTTTATTTCTATAAATATATAAAGCTAAATACATATTTATTTAGCAAATATGTAGTGGTATATGGGTTACAACTAATAACTTCCTGCAGAAAATAAAGTCATGAGTAGTGATCATTTTGCTTGAAGAGGGTATTATCAGGATAAAATGACTGTGATGATGCCAGGTGGAACTTGAGGCGAAGTTAAGGGACTGCGAGGGGAATGTCGTGTTCACTTCCATGCTGCTAAGTGGCAGCCTTCACCCTGGCGGACTCAGCACATGGTTTGTTTCTGTAAAGGGCACCACCTTTCTCTCATGGTTCACTGATGAGGTGCAACTTCTTCTAACACACCTTGTTAAATTTCTTCTAGTTACAATTGCTAAGAATTTTCTATTTAATGTGACCTTTCTCCGTCTAACACTTCAAGAAATTTACTATATATAGAATCAGATTATAACTCTCTGCTGTAGATCACATCTTTCGAGGCAACATTTCTTATAAGGATAGCACAGGAAGGCTAAAGCTTGGCTTAATCCCTATTCTCATTGAAAATGCAGATATTATCCGAAAGACGCACCAAATGTATATTTTTTTTCATGGAAGGTTGGAATTAGGAGTTTTTCGCTTATGCTGTAATTTTCTGACACCAAAGCCTCTGTTTCCTTCTCTGCTGGGTTGCCACCTGTCCCTAGCAGATGCCTCTGTATTAATCCTGCGACAGTGACCATGCCACAGCCAGCCCATTCCCTGAATTCTCAGGTGTTCTTAGCAGGACAACTTTCCTTACCGAAGTTTCTCTCCTTCCCTCCTTTCCTCTCTCTTTCTCTTCTGCTGTTTTAGTTACCTTGGTCTACCCATCTTTCTATCCACAGGCTGCGTTAGGGGAAGAGAATGGGATTTTATCCTTGGTAACTTGCAATATTGATTTATGTGCCTCCAAAAAACACTTCATCCTCCTCTATGACATTCTCTGACCTGGACAAAAATTGACCAAAGAAATAAGCCAGATGCTGGCAAGATGTGGTGAAGTAAAGTCCTCAGAATTGCATCCTCTGTGTATTTATAGCCAAAGTAGACCAAAACATAAAAAAATAAATAAAAAGGGCAACAATACCTGAATGTTGAACAACTACTGTATAACCAGGAGTGACAGCGTTGTCGAAAGTAAAACCTGTCATTAAACTGAATTCAGGGCAATACAGAGGTAACACCTTGTAGGGTAAGAGAACTATCAGGTCTTTCCACTGTCCCGCCAATAATATAATGATGGACACCTGCGGTGCCACGCGCATGCCTAGGTGGGCATGCACAAATGGGTGCGCCTGGGTTTGGACACGGGCAGATAGAGGCGGCGTCATGAGAACGCCAGGACCAATCATCAGCAGCAAGTACCACCCAATGAGCAGCAGTGAGAGCAGCAGCAGCAGCAGCAGAAACAGGAGGACAGAAGACCAGCAAAGCAGCCAAGAGGGTGAGATGCACCAGAGGCTGGGAGGCCTGCCAGCTTCCTGGCCCCCCGACACCCCTGCCAGCCATGTACCTGGCCACCTCTGACAATAAAAAGCATAAAAGCCACCCAGGGGTCCAAGACTCCTTCCTTTACAAACCCCATCTGCTAGAATCATCCAGAACTTGCTCGGTGCCACCTTCCTCCCACTACACACCTCTTTGGGGAGAGGGCATGTAGCTGCTGTATAAAGGGTCTGTTATTGTAAACTCAAGAGCACATACCCAAATTGGGCTGGAGAAGGGGGCACACAAAGTTGGTAAATAAGACAGAGGACTGTAGCATAAGGTGGTGTTTATCATTTCGATCTTATGGCTCCCATATTAGAACAGTAGAAGCCCAAACTGATGGGGGGGCGCATGTTGGATCACCTATGTCTCTACAGACTTGGCTACTTGCAGACTATGACTGTGATGTGACAACACCCACCTTAACCCCATACAGGGACAAAGCTAAAATAACAACCAGATACCAGAGATTGACGTGCCTGGATCTTAATAGAAGCAGTTAAGTCTCCTTCTGCAAAGGCAAGAGAACAATTCCTGACATGTGACCCTGTGTCCATTATATTCCCCCCCAATGTTATATCTGTTGCTCAACCCTATGTTTTGGTTGAGGAGTTGACCTGCATGGGTAGGGGGAGTCACTGCGCATGACCACTATACCACCGGGGTACCTATTGCTCTATATACATAGCTTGAACAATGGAGGTGACCAATTGGTGCCCTATTGCCCCAATTCCTACCTACTTCCCCTCAGCAGCTCTATTGTCCCGGTCATCTCCACAAATTCAGAAGCATCACTCTCTGAAATGATAGATACCCAAGGGTCCAGCTTAAAAACAACAAAAGATTATAACCAGGTACTTGTAGACAAGGTATAAAGCAAATTTATGAAGACAAGAAAAGGAATCTCCCTTTTATTACCCAAAAAAACTAAAAGTGAACAATATATCACAAATGCTGAAGCAAAAAAGCCCCAAGAGAAATCTTAATCCAGCAGAACTGTGAAATCTCCTTGATGAGGAGTATAAGGTAACAGTTATAGCCATGCTTGTCAAATTAAGAAAAACAATGGATGATCAAAAATACGAACAATAAAGACAGAGAAAACATGAGACTGTTACAAATAGAATTATTGGGTCTAAAATATATAACAGAATTTAAAAACATGGTAGACAGCCTCAATATCACAGTTAAATACAAGTCATGGAGGAAATCAACAAATATGAATGCAGTGATGGATCACACACAACCAAACCACTAAGAGAAAAAAGATTGAAAAAATGAAAACTATGAGAAATATTTGGGATAACCTAAAGAGAAATTGTAGCTGTATTATGGGGGTCCCATGAGAAGAGAAAGAAAAAGGCATAGAAAATTTATATAAATGAATAGTTACAGAGACTCTTCTGAACCCAGCAAATGAACTAGTATCTTAATCAAGATGCCTAAAGAGTTCCAAACAAAATACTAGATGAACATATTCCAAGACAAATAATCAAGCTGCAGAAAGTTAATGATAAGGAAGGAGATCAAATCCATCAAGAGAAAGGAGAGTAACCTATAAGGAAAAACCTATCACACTTTAGGCTTCTCAGTGGAAAATTTATAGGAAAGAAGGAAATTGCAGGAGATACTTACAGTACTCAAATCCCCCATCTAGAGGTAGCCATGCAACTCCTCAAATCTGTATGCCTTAGCCTATTAACTTCCACTTCAGCCTTGACCATGTCCAATGAGGTGATCCAGAAGTCCTATAATATATTTTTTCATTTTTTTATTTATATATTTGATATCAATTGTAATCCCCATGTATTCCTCATCACCATATCACCAGTGCACCATCACCTCAGTCCCCCGTGCTCCCGTCTGCCATCAACCCTCCCCCTCTTCCTTCCCCACCAAATGTCTTCAATTTGTTCTTTTCATTTTTGGTTTTTGTTTCTTTCTTGTTGTTATTATTATTATTGTTGTTCTTATTCCTTTCCTTGATCCTTATTTGGTTCCCTTATATTCCTCCTAGGGGAGGAACCATCTGGTATTTTTCTTTTGCCTTCTGACTTACTTCGCTGATCATAATCCCCTCCAGTTCCATCCATGTTCCTATGAATGCATCTAGTTTTTCTTTTTTGATTGCTGAGTAGTATTCCACCATGTATATGTACCATAGCTTCCTGATCCACTCATCTGTTTTTGGGCACTTAGGTTGTTTCCAGGTCTTACCTATTGTAAAGAGTGCTGCTATAAACATAGGAGTGCAGGTATTCTTTTGAATCAGTGTATTTGTGTCTTTTGGGTATATTCCTAGGAGTGGAAGTCCTATAATATATTTATCTGTTGCCCCACAAACTTCAGCAACTGCTGTTAATTGCACCTAACATACACATCAGTTTCTTGGCCTTCTCACAGGAGAGAAGCAGCATCAGTTTCTGGGTTAGTCTGGGTACCAGCGTGAGTCTTGATGGGCTATCGTGGGGCTAGAAATTTAGGGGCCTCACATCTGTCATAGTGAACCAGGGTTGGATGAACCCCCTTAAACTTGAGGTAGACCCTAATAGCCAGGCTGTGTATATGCAGAAGAAGGAAGCAGATCAAGACCCTTAACATCTAGTTTGTCTCCCCCATTAATAAGTTATGGACCCTGGAGCAGCAGAACAAGTTACAGGAGGGTGATAAGGACTTACTGAACTCTGGGATGCAAAACATGAGTATCCAGTATCAAGACCACCAGCAGCTACTCAGGTGGCCTGACCTTGGCCTCCAGGGCCCTCATAAGCCTGAGCCTCAGCTACAGTCACCTGAAGTGTACAGGTGGCTCTGGCGGGGTCTCTGGAGGAGGCTCCAGCTCCATAAGCCATGACAGCTCTTCCAAAGACATGTCTCTAAAGAACATCAAGACCCTCAATATGAAGTTAGCATCTGAGTCATCTGATGTCCTGCCCAAATGCATGGTCATTGTAGCCCCTCCCTGCCTTGGCCCTCCTGGGCTCTCCCAGAGTTTATGGGGGAAGGAGCTGTGCAGGGGAACTTTGGAAACAGGAGACTCATTTAAAAAATAACTCCCTCGGTGACTTTAACAAAAGCTAAAAAAGAGAAGTAGTTAAAGACTTTTAATGTAGCAGTAATATTTGAGGTCAGAGGAAATGTCAAAGGGGAAAAAAAGAAATATATATTTACTCGTACTTACTCATAAAAACAAAAACTATTTCATATCAATTAATGGTATTAAAAAATAATAGCAATTTTGCCTTTGTCTGTGCTACTTTCCAAGCTGCCTCATCCATGAATAATCTCTGATCATCTTGGAAATTATATGATGCGATCATAGGAGCAAATGTTCTGCTTACAGTTTATTAGAGAAAACTCCCTATGTCCTCATATCTCCATGAAGGAACGTTTGCCCCCCAGAATGGAAAACACTGAATCTAGGTCCTTTTCTGAACTTGAAGAGTCAAGAGATGTTATCATTCTTAATCCCAATCATGCTTCATTACCATGTGACCTTGAGCTAATCTCTTAGCTGCTCTGAGTCTCAACACTTCCAATCTAGAGAACAGGGATTAACAATACTATCCCTCATACCACTGGCTGAGACTTGGAAAGCAAATTAGGTCAAAGACATCTCAACTGGGCCTCCCTGGTGGCGCAGTGGGTTAAGCAACACACTATGAAGCAGACTGCAGCCACTGCAGCACGAGTTCGATCCCTGCTGCCGGCCGGGGTGGGACCCACATGGTGCAGCAGACCTCTCCTGCTGTGCCCGCTGCTCCCCTCAGCAGTGTGCTTCCATTGATCTGCCTGTTCTGCTCCCTGCTCTCTGTGGTGAATCCTCTCACCCCGCCCCCACACCTCTGGCCTGTACCCCAGTGCTTGTATGCATAAATAAATAAATCTTTAAAAAAAAAAAAGACATCTCAACTTGCTTAACATATAATGAGTGTTCAGTAAGATTAAGATCCTCTTACTACATAGTTTCACACTTTTTTGTACTCTTTTTTGTAATGGATGAGTTCATGGTTCAAACCAGCTCTCTGAACTTATTTCATTATGTTCTGTTTTCAGGATTTACTGAAATGCTGAGTATAAATGTGAATATATTTCCCATGTAAACTAAGTTCTCAATAAATGATATCTGTTATTTTATTTTACTTTTCACATTACACATTCACACATTTTACCCTTTTTCCCCAATAATGTCTGTTTGAAGAGGTGAAGATTACCTTTGAACAGCTGATTCATCAGTTGATGAATCATAGTTCATCTGTCACAACCAGAAGATTGGCCCAAATCAGGCAGAAAATAGGGAATAGAGAGAGATGCATGACATGGAGACAGGAAAGGATGATTATAGAAATCAAACTATGTCCCCAAATTTCTTATCATCACAATCTCTCAGCTCATTGGGAACATCCTCAAATGCCTGATGTGAAATGAACAGATGTCCTGTCTTTTAATTTAATTTCTGCTTAATTGTATGCAAGGAATAATCGTTTTTCTTAAGTCATTTTTATTATAGTTCATACAAGGAAGAGCTCTTGCAAGTAATTACTTTATAAAACTTGAGGGAATAAATCACAGAACTTCAGGATTAATGGAAAATAAAAGCATGAATCTTCCTTACATGCCGAGAGGACCCCCTGAAATAATTTGTTAAAATCATAGAATGGCTAAAAGAGAGACTACGCTAGAATGAAAGATCTTTCCCAAATGCTTTGCTTTGTCTCCTGGAGAAACTGAGCCCCCAAATAAATTTAAGAAAGCTACCAAATCCACAACTGATATATATTATTCAACCTATGTACCATTCCTACAACTCATCTTCAAAACACCTGGAGATAAATATTATTAAATCTGGGCCTCCCTGGTGGCGCAATTGGTTAAGCAATGCACTATGACGCAGACCACAGCCACTGCAGCATAAGTTTAATCCCTGCCGCCGGTCAGGGAGGTGACCCACATGGCGCAGCAGACCTCTCCTGCCTTGCCTGCTGCTCCCTTCAGCAGTGTGTTTCAGTAGATCTGCCTGTTCTGCTCCCCACTCTGTCTCTAGTGAATCCTCTCACCTCCTGCACCTCTGGTCTATACCCTAGCTCTTGTATGCATAAATAAATAAATCTTTAAAAAAAACTACCCTTTAAAAACATATATATTATTAAAGCTGCCATTAAAGGAGCTTGATAAGTTACCAATGAACCTTTGTAGTCATGGGCTGAAATAGACCAAATGATATAAACTCCAAGAGTAGTGTTAGGTATGGTGAGGATTAATAAAACTGACTTATACTCTGTTCTTCTTTTGTGCCCATCACAGTACTCGGTATATAAGGTGCTGCTTTAACCAGGGGAAGACCTTTTCTGCTGCTATCCTTCCAGAAGCATCAGGACATTTTAAAATGCAAAGGGTGGGGTGGAGTGGGTTGTTCAGTGCTATTGGATCCAAGCTCAGATATCGGAATTGACTTCTTGAGGAAACCAGGAAGAAACAGGCAGCTGGCTACTTAGTCTAACTCTGTTTTAAAAAAAATTTCCGGGGCCTCCCTAGTGGCACAAGGAGTAGAGCAATGCACTGCGGGGGCGGGGGCTACCTCAGTCACTGCAGCACTAGTTCAATCCTCCGCCAGGGAGGGGACCGTATAGTACAGCAGACCTCTCCTGCCTCGCCCACTGCTCCCCTCAGCAGTGTATTTCAGTCCATCTGCCTGTTCTGCTCCCCACTCTGTCTCTGGTGAATCCTCTCACCCCCTGTGACTCTGGCCAGTACCCCAGATCTTGTGTGCATAAATAAAATCTTTTTTAAAATCCCGAAGTTAAACATTTAGGATTTAGCTCTAACTCCTTGGATACAATTGTTTTACTTCTAAGGTCATTTACCTAGGCATATATGGGAAAAAGGAGTTTTTAAAAAAGGCCTATCAGCCCAGTCACATTTACTAAAGTGGAAGCATTTGTTAAAAATAACTGAGCTCAATACAAACAAAAAGAGGGTTATTAGGAATTGTAATGTAAAGTTACATAAGGCTGTCAAAAACATAATAAACTGTGCAAGCAATGACTCTGGCCAGAATTTACTTAGGAGACCTCCTCATATTGAGAATTTGGTTTCCCTGGGTTAGAAAGGCAGAAAAAAAAGTAGAGGTAGTTAGCCAAAATGGCCCTCTCCGAAAATCAAGTAAAACTACATTCTACATTTACAAAGAGGCAAAGAAGTGATTTCCAAAGGTCTTATTTACTGCCTCAGGAACAAAGGCAGTAACACACATTTTATCACCTCAAATCCAAATCTATTTTCACTGATCCATTTTGTCTCCTTAAATGTTAGTTACAAGCAAGACTGATAGATAAATTTTCCATAATGAAACTTTAGAGAATGCCAACATTTAAGAATGTAATATCAAGATAGAAATGAGGGAAGAAGATTAAGAAGCAATGCCTGAGTTGTTTGCAACTTTGGAAGAAAAGTTGAAGTCAAGGAAATGAAGGCAGTCAGAATTTCAAAAAGGACTAATTAACAATATCGACTTTGACAATGAAGGAAATGATAGACAAGGTAATAGACTAGAGATATCTTGCAGAGAAGGTTATCTTATCTTAAACTTTTCGTCATCCTGTTTAAAGCTTGGAGAGGGATTTTCACAAAGATGGTTCCAAAAGTGTAAAAAGAAGCCCCTGTCCCTCTCCAACTGAAGCTAAAGCAGAACATTTGAAGGCTAAGAAGGCAGTGTTGAAAGGGATCCACAGTCACAAGAAAAGAATCTGCATGTCACCCACTTTCCAGGCACAATACTTTGACACTGAAGGTACCCCAGCTATCCTTAGAAGAACACCCCCAGGAGAAACAAATCTGACCACTGATCCTTCATTTAGTTCTCCTGACCACTGATCAGCCTTGAAGAAGACAGAAGACAACAGCACACTGTGTGCATGGTGGACATCAAGGCCAACAAGCACCAGATCCAACAGGCTGTGAAGAAACTCCATGACCTTGCCACAGCCAAGGTCAATACCCTGATCAGACATATGTCTGATATGTCCCACTGGCTCCTGACTTGGATGCTTTGGAAAGTGCCAACAAAATTGGGATCGTCTAAACTGAATACAGCTGGCTAATTCTAACTTTAATTTTTTTACTAAATGAGAAAAAAAAAGGTTGGAGAGGGTGACAAGGCACAGAATGAAAATATACATGGGCAGGGAAGTAAGTATGAGTAGGTGATTTAGAACCTCACTGTCTAAAGTTGGAAGACTGTCACTGAGTTGCAGCCAGTTATATGCAATGCTAGCCTAGTTTTGTAAGGTTTTCTTATTTTTTTTTTCTGATTTTTTTTGAGAAGCAGAAAATTTGAATGATTTGTGATATATTACATTTTCTCTAGAAGCACGCATAAAGCATGTTTCTTAACAAATTCAACATGCAACTGATTAATTCAAGCACTTAGCACATTGCTATTAGCATGTAGCAAATTTTCAATAAAATTACCAAATATTCAGCAGACCAGATGATCTCATCTTACATATTTTATACAGGAAAGAACTTCCAGAGATGTACAGAGCAACAGGGATAGAAATATGGCCAATTCTAATATTAAGAAGTGTATGAAAGATTCATCTGAAATAAAACAGAGACAAAATGAGATAGAAATAAAGAGACTCATGCAAACTAGCATGGAAACTAGACCATTTAAAGGGTAGAGCTTACTACATCTGTTTCAACCAACTATTCACAAAAGCAGAAATTGAAAATAATCATTGAGTTTGCCAATCATTAAGATATTAATGGGTACTTTGTTAATAATTGGATATTAACAAAGAAGTTTCTAAATGTTTGAAAAGAAAATGAGGTTACAGAATACATGGAAATTATGAGAATCACTTTTGGAAAGGGAGTGCTTTTAATTGTTTCCTTTTCCATGGGGTCTAATGAGATCCAGAGCTTTTCAATTAGGAAGATAATTGGACCATAAATATTTTTAAGAAGAAAGACCCTAGACTTTTAATAGATGACTCTAGTTAAAGAAAAGATGATATTACAAGGCTTGGAATATATAATGGAGATAAAGCAACTAATGTGTGCTAACAGAAGAATTTGAATGCCAAGCTCATGGCAACAAGTTCTACTAAGAAACCTTCATGTATTATTCATTGTGTGAACACGACACAAAAAACTTCTAATTCTCATAGGAATATAAGGTTCCTCATCTTCTTTATAGAGGTATGTTATTAATATATGCCGTAGCTATCAAGTTTGTTAATCACATCTGTCAGGTCAACCTATGGTTTCAAGTTGTAGCTACACAGATTTGCCATGCATATGAGATTGCTGCTCCTAAAGTCTCTGCTAAAATATGTAGGGAGCTTTACAAATGCTTTAATTTTCTTTGAAGCATTTAGTAGGATAAATATTAGGTTTGGTAGAGTTCACTAGAGAAGCCATAGGTTTTTGTTCTTAGGAAGACTTTGGATGACTCTCAATTTCTGATTGGCTTTAAACCATCTGTTTTACTTTCCTTCAGTCTTGAATGATTTTTAAAAATTGTCCATTTCTTCCAGATTGTCTGTTCATAGCAGGTTCTTGTGATCCTTTGTACTTCTGGGATAGTATCGTAATTTCAACCCTTTCTGATTATTTTTATTTTTTTTATTTTATTTTTATGCATACACAAGCTGGGGTACAAGCCAAAGTCACAGGAGGTAAGAGGATTCACCAGAGGCAGAGCGGGGAACAGAACAGGCAGATGAACTGAAATACACTGCTGAGGGGAGCAGTGGGCCAGGCAGGAGAGGTCTGCAGTGCCATGTGGGTCCCCTCCCTGGCGGGGATCGAACTCGCACTGCTGTGCAGCAGATGCTTCACAGTGTGGCACTCAACCCACTGCGCCACCAGGGAGGCCCATCTGATTATTTTTATTTGGATTTTTTTACTCTTTTTTCTTAGTGAACATAGTGAAGGATTTATTAGTTTTGTTTATCCTTTCAATAGTCAAGTCATGGAGTCAAATTAAGTGCCCAACAACAGATGACTAGGTAAAGAAATTGTGGAGTAGACACTCAATGGAATACTACTAATATGAAATTATTCCTTTTGAGACAAAATGGGTAGATTCTGGATGATTATGCTAACTGAAATGAGCCAGAAAATGAAAGAGCAATACCAGATTGTTTCACTTATTATGGAAAATTAAAAAAAAAAGTATGGCAAATCATAGCAAAAATAGACTTCATCAAAGGATCAAAGGTATACTAGTTACCAGAAGTAATGGGAGCAAAATCGATAGGACATTGGTACAACAGTTTTAGTAGAGGATAAATGAAGCATGTGTATACATGGAGGTATGAAAATGTACCCCCAAAGTTATACAGATAGGTTACCCAGATGTAAATGGTTGACAACTTAATAAATTAACAAAGTGTTTATACCTTTAAAAAATTTAAGTGTCCACTATATATGGTTTTCTACTTTGGGTCTTTTGGCCAAATTTTTGGGAGTTTGCTCAGCTGATGCATTGTGTAAAGGGGACTGGCATGACAAACGATCAACCTCTGCCAATGGAGAGTAGAATTCATGAACCAACACCTCTACATCTCATCCTTCAGGGCTACACAAGAGTAATGCATGATTCCACATGATACTCCAGAAGCAACCAGTAGAAATAAATGAGCCCCGGTTGTCTACAATGGAACTAAGACCTTGTCTCATGCTCTGCTTCCAGGAGTACTTTGAAACATCCAGAGTATCTGGGTAATTTTCCAAGGTAGAAATACATAAGATAGAAGTTGTATTCAGTCTTTCTGCCTTTTTATTTCACTCACCTGGCTTTGTGCTATAGGGCAACTCCCATAAAACAACTGAAAATTTTGGGGAAAGACAAGGAGTCGCTTTCTGAACTTTTAGGGAAGACACAACTGACAGAGATGGGAGACAAAATAGAAACAGGGATTCCATAGAAGCAAGGGAAACAATTACAAGATACCTGGTTCCACCAGAGTTTGTCCCTCACCACACAGCTTCCACACTCGAAGTCTGTAGTCTTCACTTGGAGGAAGTTGGCTCTCTAACTTTGCTTCCAAACTTAGCTTCCCTTCTGACTGGAAAAGCAGAATCCTGGGTTCTGCAGTTTAGTTTGTTTTCCTAGGGAGTCATTGTTTTGTTTGCAATTTCAGCAGTATTTTTGATGATTCTGACAGTTCAAACTTGCCTGACATTTCCCAAACAATACACAATGAGGAAATAGCTGAGTGCTGGATTTTTTAAGTATTTTCCAAGAAAAGAGAAGCCTTCTCTTCTAGCTTTGTCAATCCTTATCTTAATGAGCCTTAAATTGATAGATTAACCAAGCCAAACTTACAAGATTTTGCTGTTCAACTTAATAAAGGTTTTACAAATGGATTTGACGTAGATTTTGAATGCCCACTTAGAGTACTGAATCATTTGAGATCAGGGAAGATGGTTATTAAAAGATACATTGGGGCCCCGAAAGGCAAAAATATCTTTGGAACAAAACATTTAAATACAAAGGAGCACACAATTCTACATTCTGGAAACATGACCCTTATTAAATAATACCATATGACTGGTGATTATAGGTTTCAGAATATATGTGCTTTCCTAAGATAACTGAGGATCATAAAATACATAATTATTTATCACTGTCATTTCCCTACCACCACCTCATCTACTGCTACTTCCAATAATAGAAATATTTTGCAGAATTTACCTACCAAAAACAAAAGAAATAGAATGTTTCATATTAAGTGGAAAGTCTCCTTTTACAGCTGGGTTGGCTATATGGAGGTGGGCCTATAGGACATTATAGAAGAACGCATGAAGGAGAAATGAATGATGTTTCCTTACAGAGTAAGAAGACTCCCAAAGAGCAAAGAAGAGACATGGGAAAAGAGTGAAAGGAGGACATAGCAAGAGGATATGAAGTGGACAATTATGATTGAAAAATAGATGGAATGTTTTCTCTATTAAGTTTGACAGTATTTTTTAAGATTTATTTATGCATACAAGAACTGGGGTACAGGCCAGAGGTGCAGGGAGTAAGAGGAGTCACCAGAGACAGAGTGGGGAACAGAACAGGGAGATCTACTGAAATACACTGCTGAGGTCTGCTGCGCCATGTGGGTCACCTCCCTGGCCAGGGATTGAACTCGTGGTGCAGTGGCTGCGGACAGCTTGATAGTGCTGCAAGTAAACCCCTGGGCCACCAGGGAGGCCCGGCAGTCTATTTTAAAGGCCATATATGAAACATGCATTTTGAAGTTGTTTTTGTTGTAGTATAAGACCATTTTCTATTATGCTCCAACTCCCATAATGTCAAGAGAAACCCATTCTTCTGAACTCTATATATTACATTACATATGACTTCTGTGAAAGAGAATTTTTAGGCAATTTGAGAAGAGGATTTCATTGATAATTTCAGAGTAGAGTTAGCATATTCCATTCTAGATAGTACAGAAGCAGAGCAAGGAAGAACATGCAGCGCCTCACCCTTCCCCATTCTCTGCCCACCTTTCCTTTGCTGAAACCCACTTCCTGGATTGCACTGGATGCTATAGGGATCTTGAAGCCACAGGGATTAAAAGAGAGGACTTTGCAGATATATCAGCCAGAAAGGAAGCAGAAAACTCCAACTGACTTATAAGTTACACAGGTAATTGTATCATGAAAATACAGATTGACAATAAAAAGAAAAAAATCTATAATAAAGTCTTCCTCTATTCCCTGTCATTACGAACATTAGCTGCCAAGTGTAATGAGGTATGGAAGGAAGAGGGTAGAGTCATAGACTCAGAATTAGAAAGGTACACAGACAAGTACTTTCCAAGATTACTGTTACCCTTCTCTTCTCTTCGCTTAGCTTCGCTTCTCTTCTCTTCTCTTTTCTCTTTTCTTTTCCCTTTCCTTTTTTTTCCTTCCTTTTTCCGTCCCTTTTCCCTTCCCTTCCCTTCCCTTCCCTTCCCTTCCCTTCCCTTCCCTTCCCTTCCCTTCCCTTCCCTTCCCTTCCCTTCCCTTCCCTTCCCTTCCCTTTTTAAAAGGATGGATTTATTAGGAAAAGGAGAAGAAGAGAGGCACCTCATCATAATTTTAGGTGGGCAGGAGCACTGCCTTCTTGTCCTTTATTTTTTTTAAAGATTCTTTTTTTTTTTTAATTTACGCATACAAAAACTAGGGTATAGGCCAGAGGTGTGGTGGTTGAGAGGATTGACCAGAGACAGAGTGGCGAGCAGAACAGTAGGATCTACTGAATACTGTTGACTAAAGTCTGCTTGTATACAACCTGTGAAGAATAGAAGTGAACTTAGAAACTCATGGGTATTAGATCTATACAATCCTCTCTTTAGCATATTGCTAGCATACCTAAGATCTATGTAGCTTAAGCAGTTCATATCATTTTTATTTTTTAAAGATTTTATTTATTTATGCATACAAGAGCTGGGGTACAGGACAGAGGTGAGGAGGTGAGAGGACTCACCAGAGACAGAGTGGGGAGCAGAACACGCAAGTCCACTGAGGGGAGCAGCCGGCAAGGCAGGAGAGGTCTGTTCAAGGTCTTTTACATATTTTGATATTGTTACTCCCCAGACTACCCAGTTCAGAGAAGTTCCTTATATTTGAATACAGAAAATATTTGGGTATAATACAAATAGGTTACATTGGCTCTTAAAAATACATTTTTTTTCAGTTATATAATCTCTGTCATTTCCCTGCCACCACCTCAACTACTACTACTGCCAACATCATCATTTACATTTGATAAATGATTATAACCTCTAGCCTGACTCCCACAAAGGGTATGTGCCCCAAAAGATAGTTTGTCTTGGCACCAGATGTTAGACCCAAGAAAGGACCAGAATGTTTTCATAAGAAAATGGGACAGTCTGGTCACAAGGAGAATGAAAGTTTGTGGAAGGTGGGGGAAAAAAAGGATTATTTAATCCTTGGGAGCTGAAGAAATTCAATGAAGAAGGAAAAAAATTGGAGAAGAACTCTGGGGAAAAAATGAAGTGAGATGAAAAGAAGCTGTGAACATGAGTATACACTGGCTATGATAGGGAAGTTGAAAGTAATGAAGGCTGAGATTATGGTCAGTGTCATGGACACTTGTCACTTTTCTATAGATTCCTTGGATATCCTTGTCTTATGAACTATATGTGTTAACCACAGAGAAGTTCTAGACCAGCAATAAATGTAAGAAGTCTAGTTTAGGCTTTCCTAGAGCGTGGAATGATAATAAAATAAAATTTAAAAATAGGAATAAAAGTGCTTTTCCGAGGATCAAGGAAAGGAATAAGAACAATATTAATAATAACAATAACAGCAATAAAGACACAGAAACCAAAAATGAGGCGACAAGGACAGACTGGGGACACCTGGTGGGGAGGGAAGGGGGAGGGTTGAGGGAAGATGGGAACACGAGGGACTGAGGTGATGGTGCACTGGTGAGATGGTGATGGGGAATACATGGGGATTACAATTAATGGCAAGTATATGTAAATTTTAAAATATTTTAATAAAAAAAAATGAAAAAAAAAACTCCAAAAAAAAAAATGCTTTTCCTACCATAATTGAAAATGAGAGGAAAGAAAGAAGATTTGATTGGTACAGAGAAGAACTGATTTAATTTCTTTTTATTTTTAAATTTTATTTATGCATACTAGAATTGGGGTACAGGCCAGAGTTGCGGGGGCAGGGGCGAGAGGATTCCCCAGAGACAGAGTGGGGCACAGAACAAGCAGATCTACTGAAACACACTGCTGAGGGGAGCAGCGGGCGAGGCAGAAGAGGTCTGCTGTGCCATGTGGGTCCCTTCCCTGGCTGGGGATCGAACTTGTGCTGCAGTGACTGTGGAAGCCCCACAGTGTGGCGCTCAACCCTTTGTACCACCAGGGAGGCCCAAGATTTATTTTTATTTATGCATATAAGAACTGGGGTATAGGCCAGAAGTGTGTGTGTGGAGGAGTTGAGAGGATTCACCAGAGACAGAGTTGGGAGCAGAACAGGCAGACTGACTGAAATCCACTGCTAAGGGCAGCAGCTGGCGAGGAAGGAGAGATCTGCTGTGCCATGTGGGTCCCTCCCTGGCTAGGGATAGGGGATCAACTTCATGAGACAGTTGATTGCAGATGCTTCATATTGTGGTGCTTAACCCAACACACCACCGGGGAGGCCTGATTTAATTTCTATTTTGTTAGTCTTCTTGTGCTACTTCAAGATTTCTCATTCTATGCCTGAAGGAAATGACCCTATGTCTTATTTCATTAATATTCCTGAATATACTAAAATCTCTAAAAATTAGCTAAAACCAAAGTTTGTGAAGTTCAAAAGTCATTAACAGTTTTAATTCAACATAATTTATCTGTGCTTAGTGAGCACACACTGAAAGGGACAAGAAACGGACGTGGCAAATTTGAGAGATAAAATTGTGAAGTTAAGCAAATAAAGCTCTCTATTGCCTGGGCTGAGTATCAGCGGCCACTTAAGTCACCGTGATAACCAAGAGAAGTGAAATTCTTTTCGTATACATTAAGATAAGTGATGTTGTAATATCACTGCCTTGTCCCCTGTTTGTTTTTAATCCCTCTCATAATGACCTAGAATTTTCTAACACAATACTTGAAGGTGTGCTACCAGCACAAAAGTTCAAATCCTAAACGGCTAAAAATAAATCACCATTAATGCTCAGATTCCCTCAAAATTGCTTCAGAATCAATCTCTTGTTGGTTTTGCCCTGTTCCATGACTAGCCTGTTCCACGGGCTCACTTGAGAAGGTGTCCATCATGACTGTTCTCGGGTGATGATGTGATCGAATCCAGCATTTTCTTCAGAAACTGTGTCTAAATAATTATGACAGCACAGAACACACTGGTGTGTGAATTTCAGCTCTTGAGGAGTCTCTTACACCACATTTTCCCCACTATCAGAGTTAATAAAGTCATTTTATAGAAAGCAAAAGGCAGACATTCTGGTGAGTCAGGGTAGAGGGCATTTAAAGATCTCTCAAATTAGTAACTTTATTTTATTCTTTCAGTTTTGCACATGACACCTTTATGACTGTGTCATTAAAGTGCAGATATTTCTTTTATACCCTACTGGTAGGATTATAAGTTCATTTGTACATAATGTCGGGAAAGCTGTTGGAAATAGGAATCAAAAGCTTACAAAATGTTTATGTATCATGACCCAGTAATTGTGATTCTGCTTCTAAGATTTTTTTCCCTAAGGGAAATAAAGAGAATTATCAATTAATATTAAAATACAATAGTAGTTATTACATCAGTAATTATAATAGGGGAGTGCTGTAAACATTTTACATTAACCAATATTGGAAATAAAACATGAATACACTATTAAAATTTGGTTATATGAAAATATGAATAGCATGAGAAATGAAATGAGTATTAAAGAAATATATATTTAGTATAATATACTTTGTTGTTATAAAACTGTATGTATACATTCATATATGTTTACATATTTTAGTCATTATATTATATATCATGTTCTTATGTACAGTCCTAATTTGGCATAAACAGTAGACCTGTCTGGTGGCTCCAGGGGTTAAGCGCCATATTATGAAGCATCCACAGTCACTACAGCATGAGTTTGATCCCTGGCCAGGGAGCTGGCCCACATGGCGCACAGACCCACAGACCTCTCCTGCCTTACCCACTGCTCCCCTCAGCAGTGTATTTCATTAGATCTGCCTGACTGCTTCCCACTCTGTCTGGTTTGGTAGATGAGTTACTATCTTTTATTTTCCTAAAAGGTTGAAATGTTTCTAGTACCGCACCCAAAATCATGTTCAATATACATTTTATGATGCTAAAACCAAGTACTCAAGTCAACCAGTTCCACTTTTGTAATAAACATAGATGCACATAATTAATCAAGCATGCTGGTCAAGTGTGAAGGACACTCCCTCAAGTTCTATCCTGTTAAATAATGTCAATTTTGTTCACTAGAAATTTAAGTACTTTATTTCCCACCCTATTTATGCTCTATGGTGTGGACTTAGAGTAAAAATACATCAAGAAATAGTATACTCTATATCTTCGGTGGACCCAGATAAGGACTGAAGCTGAGAAAGTTTTAACAACTTTTGGGTCTTTCCAACATTTGTTGTTTATAGTTGCCCTCATAGACCGAGTTGATGGGGAAAAATAAGAAACTAAAAATAAGCAAGGTCTTTTGTTCACAGGGGTAATGCAGTTACATAAGTCAAAGTGGCAGGTCATATGAAGCTTTCTGCGATTCCTTGGGGTTTCTGTCTCATTTCACTGGCTAGCAAACAGTGAAACAGTAGGATATATATTTTTCAATTAGGTTGTCAATATTTTGACCAAACAACCTATTTATAACATTCAAGATTACTGTTCTGTTCTCAAGAACCACTAGACGTAGCTGTGTGCTGAAAGTCAGCTTGAAGATGTGAAATGGCATGATTGAGTAGGGTCTACTAACTTGCTTCCCAGGTTTCATCTGCCTGTCAGTCATGCAGGTAAAACACACTCATCATCATGTCTGATTATTGTGAGAAAACACCCACTTTACTGTTGTACATACTTATAAAAATAATAGTGGTAGTAGCAACACGAATACAATGAGATAAAAATTACAGACCCTAAGCCTATTAGAAGATTAGTATTTACTGATAAAGGGCCTCAGAACCAGAGCTCTACAGAGACATAGATTAACGAATGCAAAATAGCAATTGTGTTTCTTCACAGTGGAGGGAAAATAAATGGCTTTTTTTTTTTTCAGTGTAAGAAATAAATGGCTTTTGACTACTTTCTCTACCCAAATACTGCATGGCCTCATATGACCTTTGCTCTCCTATGATTCTGAGGAAAACAATCTGGACTTTAAGATCCCACAGGCTTAATTTCAAATTCCTGATCTTTCATTTTGCTACACATATGGCCCCAGGTTGGTCTTAAATTCCTGAGCCTTATTTTCTTTACCTATAAAATGAACACATTGATATTTAACAAGGATTATAAATGAGAATTGTGTGAATGAGTAGAAATGAAAGCACATTCTTAACGAGAAAACACTATACAAATGTTAGTTGTTATTATTGATGTTGAAGGTCAATAATCTCCCATGTTACAATTACAGAGAAATGCATGTTTATAAAGGAAAATACACCTGTTAAGGGAATTTTAATTGCCTAACAATATTAATAGCTTTAATGGGGTTAAACTATGATGGGGTAGTAAACATTAAATAAGAATGTAAGGGGATAAACGAGAATGAGTAAGAAAACCATTATTTCATAAATGTGTAATACAAGGCAACATTTTCTTTTATTATAGAATTTTTCTTTATTAAAAATTACCTTCTCAATTAACAGAAGGTGATCCATAGCCTCTTAATTTTTCTGTTGATCCCACTGGAGACAATTATATCCAAAAGTATAATTATCCAGTGTAATGAAACTCCTTTTTTTCTAATTTGGCCCTACATATATCAGATCCCCCTCTGAAGAATGGAGATAGTAAATGTCAATAACCAATTGACCCAAATCATAGGGACTTCTGGGAAACACACATATCAAGGAGAAGAGAAGAAACCTAAAATGGGTCTCAAGGAAACTCATTCTAATTGTGTAGCAAACATTTTTAGAGATGCAAAATGCAGATATTTGCATACTTTGGCTATGACTATTTAAAATGTAAATAAAATACTGTAGGAAAAATTTACTCAGAAGTAATATTTAAAATGTCAGAGAAGTGCAAAGCAATATGTGATCATAAGAACCTTCACAAAGAGATTCCCTTGTTTATGTTTATCTTTCTTTTTAAGTTATAGTCTATCTGACACACTGACGGGAGGGTACTACCCTACTTTGCACTATCTATCACTTTATTCCCCTTTAAATAAACCTGTTTTGCCCACAAAAGCAGAATCTACTTAAACCATCTAAACATCCACTAGAGTCACACCACTGACAAAATTCCAGTAGTCCACCTGCCAACCCATCTCAGCTTTCCTAGCACTTCAGTTGCTTTGCTTCACTTCCACCTTGAGTCTTGATGTCATGCCCTTCCCAGGTATATTAAAATCTTCATTTCTTAGCAACAGAATGCAACTCTAATAAGCTTCCTCAAGCATATGACATGCACTGAAAATTAGGGCATCGGGAAGAAGACACTAACTAGCTAAAGAAATCTCAGTTCACCAGTTTCTGCTGCTTTTCTTTCTACCAATTGATTGTTTTAACTGCCTTCTGTGACAGTGTGTCTGTTCAGATCTATATTCCTAGGAGAGAAAGTATGGTTAAACTAACTGATATCTTAGGCCCACATAGAGACACACATACTGGGAAAAGAGTTAGTACTTCTCCATTTTCCAAAGCACTTAGGTATATGAAGCCAAATTCTATTCAGTGTCCATTAACATTTACCCACATGGTCCACTTCACAAATGAGACTTCACATGGGCATGCCCTCCAGGATATATTTATATTGGAATATTTAATATTTGCTAGACATTAGTAACCCTCAAACTCCAAAGTCTTAGAAACAGGCAGTCACATTTTCTGTTTCCAGAAAATACATTCTAGTGATGTCAGACAGCACTATCCAAATCTTATTTGCTTATCAAAACACATATGATGTGAATAAGATCGATAGAAGCAAGGACGCTAGAAACGGTTATCAGAGAAGACCTTTCTGAAGAGGTAAATATACTGCATGTACTGGATAACAAAAGAGAAAGGTCAAGTGGTGATGTGGAAGAAAATTATTTCATGAAAATCCAGTAAAGGCAGTTGTTCACAGATGAGGATATAACTTTGGGTATTTGAGGAATCAACATAACAGGAACATTGTAGAAAAGGTGACAATGTGGGATATAAAGGTGAAGAGGAAAGGATTCTCTTTATGATTATGTCAGTTTATGGAGCTTGAATTTATGCCAAGTAAAAATGAAAGTCACTGGAGGCATTACAGAGGTGGCATGATCTCCTTCCTGGTTTTTTTTTTAAATCTTCTGGGTACTCTGTAGAATAGAGATTGCTGCAATTCAGAGTAGAAATGAAGATCTGATGAGAAATGAAAGTGATGTAAGAGGGATGAGTTGTAGTAGGATTTAAAACATATTTTGGGAGTATCTGTGTCAAGTGCTAGAGAAACAACTGAGAAAAAGTCATCTATAGTCCCTGCCCCAACAGAATGTTCAGTTAGTTGGGGAAGGTGGAACTGAAACAAGCAATCATAAGCTACCAGGAAAGTCTTGGACAGATTCCCAAGAGAATTTGTGGTACGTGTCAAAGAATGCAGGCTCTCCTGGAGAATTGTGATGGATGAGGCAGGAGCCATGGGGCCACCTTCTGATTTATAGAGGGCAACTGTGATTTACAAATAAGTCTATCTAGTCCTAATCTCATTACAGGGACCTGTGTCACCATCTCATGTTCTTGATGCAGAGCAAAAGAAATCATGTATGTACATGCACAGCTTGTGAAGTTCTCATTCACATCATGCTTTGTGAAAAAGAAAAAAATAATCAAGACAATATGTATTTTTGTAAAAATAACAAAATTAATAACAGATAATAGGATATACTATCACGTTGAAATAAATTCCATTAAGAAATGTTGGTTTATTTGGAAATCACTTTGAAATACCCACCAAATTTATGCTGAGTAGGAGGGAAGGGAGCATAGATTTGAGAGAGAATGGCTTATATGACATGCCACTGGCATAATGTAAGTTAGTGATTAGAAGCAGAGTTCCTAATGTTAATCAGAAATGGGCTGAGATCCTGAGTTTGTTTCTTCCAGATCTGTGACCCTTGGGCAAGTTATTTAATCGTATTTAATTTGTTTTCTTGTTCGTAAAAGAAATTTTAAAATGGTGCCAATATCATATAATTATCAGGATTAAATGCAACAATTGAGCATGAGTATACATTTTAGCTATTGTATTATTACTATTATAAAATTGACAGATACCGAAGGCTATAAAGCAGCATATCAGAGTGATTAAGAACATAAATCTTGGAGCAAATTGCCTGGGTTCACTCTTAGCTCCACCATAGTGCAACGATACAGAATATGCTATAGATCTTTTCTTCCTCTGAGGACTGCAAGATAATAACTCTGAGGCAAAGCTCTTATTCCTTCTAATTCCCCTTTATTTTCCAAATCCCTGATTCAAAATTCTTTATCTCTACTGATTTTCACAATTTGTCAGTGTCATAATCCGTGTTAGTTGCCTTCCTCATCCCGTCAGTTTTCAAAATCTTTCATGCTTTCTATATCTGTGTTTCACACAGTATCTAGACAACCATGGGCACTTAATATGTGGTTGCTGAATGAATGAAATAACAAATAAATGAATGTTTTGAATACATAGCAGAAAACCTTCACTCTAGAGTGGGGTCAGCATATCCCAACAACCTGAGATACACGTATCAGCAATCTTCTCACCCTTTTCCTTTCTTTCATTCCCATTTTATACCTTTATTGTGGTTTGGCATGAAGAGAAGTAGTACTAGACTTGCTTGGCATTGTGAAAAGATCCTTAGCCTGAATTTCCATAAATCTTTCCCAAAACACTATTGTTTTTGACCTCGGACACATAATTATGATTTCTTTTTATCTTTGAGCCTTTGGGTCCTCTGCAATTCAGTGACAATCTGAAGGCTTAACAAAATTTTAAAATGTTCTAGAACAGAACGGAAAGATGATACTTTTTCTGTGACCACGGGATTTGAAGTTGATGTTGCAGCAAATCATTGAAGGTCAAATTCTGCCCATGCTAAGGGCAGTTCTGCTGTTCAGAGTATTATAATGCCTTTGAGCAACACATTTTGTTTTGCATGATTCGTGGAACCTTTATTATTTGCTCTGTCTTCAACCCTGCCTAGAGTCACTTGCTAGCTCATCCCTTGGATGGCACAAAGGAAGGGATTTGCAATTCGTTTCTACACAAAAATAGAAAAACAAAGCAAAATGGCATCTCTGAGTCTTTGAAGCTCATTTATTCTAATCCTATCCTTGTAAAAGACAGGAAACTGAGAATTCAAGAGAAAACTGATCTATACAAAGCTGAATGGGAAGCTGGAAGTGGCATCAGTGAAATCCTAACTGGACTCCTTCAGGTTAACTACCAGACTCTGTGCAATCACACCACCTTTCGGTTTGGCTTTGCTAAAGCTGAATAAATAGATAAATCTCGCCATTAAAATAAATATGTAAATATTGGTTAAACTTTCACTAAAAATATTTACATGCTACCTTCAAAAGAAAATACAACTGATGCATATAAGCTTTGCTATAAAACATGTGCCTCCTGTCTGCTACTCTTCAGAATGTCCAATGGTTTCAAGAATGTTTTTGAAAGACATACTCAATTGCATATATGCTTTTTCTGACTACTACTCACTCAAAGAGTGCAAATATATGCATCGGCCAGTATATATAGTAATAATATTTTCTATAATGGATGTACTTATATTGAATTTTAGGCAAAATTTGATGTCTTTCTTAACACAAAAATAGAATTGGTGTTTCATTTTATTCAGCTCTATCATAAGTCAGACACTTTGCTAAAGCTATCATATAAATCATTTTACTAAACCCGCACGAAAACCATCTCAGGCATTTTTATTGCTAATTTCAAATTTTAGAAAATACCACCTAAAACATCAAAGCAGGGCCTCCCTGGTGATAAAGCAGATTGAGCTTGCACTGTGAAGCATCCATGGCTCAGAAGCGCGAGTTCGAGCCCCAGCCAGGGAGGGGACCCAGATGGTGCTGCAGACCTCTCCTGCCTCGCCTACTGCTCCCCTCAGCAGTGTATTTCAGTGGATCTGCCTGTTCTGCTCCCCACTCTGTCTCTGGTGAATCCTCTTACCTCCCATGACTCTACCCTGTACCCCAGCCCTTGTATACATAAATAAATGTCTTTAAAAAAAAATCAAAGCACTTGAAATTCAAATAATTAAAGAAACATATCCAAGATCATATACTTAGTGAATAGTTTAACATGAATATGAAAATAGTTCAATTTTCTTGTTACTTTTAGTCTCTAATCACTGTGCCATCCATTGGCAATGCCTTACCCCTCAGATGTGTCCATTGCCTTTCCTGGAATGCAAAGTCATCTTTGATGTTGGAAGATTCTTGTACTCCTTCAAATTCTTAGATTTAGGAGATAAAAATAATTAATTTTTTAGTTTCATCAGATAAAACCACTACCCTTTACCTATTTCTATTATCAGAAGATAGACCCATAAATAGCATCTACCCAGAATTTTCCTTTCACGTACAGGCCTAAAATGCCAGCTTTCTCTACCAACAGCCCACAGTGTCTATTGCTTTGAGCCGCTGTGAACAGAAACAAAGAGAATGGACATACATTTTCAAGGAATGGGAATCAAGGTGCTTCTGTTTAAGAACTGGCTCTCCTTGACGCAATCCTTTGATATGATGACCGACATTTTCTCATTTGTGAAACTGAGGTGGTAAATAAATATATATGACGGCGCTGCAATAAAGTACCAAAATATGTTCACATAAACTATTAAAGCTGTCAGATGGGTTAAAATAAAAGGTTCTTTTGATTCTCTTGTGTTCTCACAAGTGTACAGGATGCTTTAGTTTGTATTTGACAGGAACTAATATGGCAAACAATCCTGATTTGCTTAGAACTAAGGGTGTTCTGAGGACTTGAGGCATTTTTTTTAAAGATTTACTTATTTATGCATACAAGTACTAGGGTACAGGCCAGAGGTGTTGTGGGGGAGTGAGAGGATTCACCAGAGACAGAGCAGGGAGCAGAACAGGTAGATCTACTGAAATACACTGCTGAGGGGAGCAGCAGGCAAGGCAGGAGAGGTCTGCCACACCATGTGAGTCCCCTCCCCGGCAGGCAGCAGGGATAGGAATGTGCTGCAGTGGCTATGGTTTGTTTCATAGTGCGTTGCTTAACACATTGCGCAACCAGGCCACAATTTGGGGTGTTTTTTAATTTGAAATTACTACTATTAATAATACTGAGATAATTTCCCTGAGGATTTAGTAAAATGATTTATATAATATTTAACAAAGTGTCTGACTTATGGTAGTACTGAAAAAAATCATCACCAATTCTATTGTGTGAAGAAATCAAATGTTTGCGTATAATTCAGTATAAGTACATGTGTGCTAATATGTGTATATACACATCATAGTCTAAAGGAATGTAGAAAACAGCATAATTATAAGCAGGGCAAATCACTTATCCTTTCTGGAGCAAATTGGCATGACAGTTATTTGGTGAGTCCAGCCGCTATGGTGTTAACAGTCCATCCAGGTGTACCTAGCTCTCAGATGACACCTGATGATGCTGTGCTTTTCAGAGTATAAAAAAGTATCAATCAGGCTCATTTCCTTCAGAGTCTGATACAAAACCATCTTTTCTGACCCTTGCTCTAGAGAAATCTAGGTGCAGTTCACTTCCTTTTCTATTGTCATCACTCTAGAAGTAATAAAATAGTTGGACTAAATCATCAACATTTTTGGATGAATTGTGACATATTATCTGAACAGCTATGTTTTATTTTTATTTTTTAAAGATTTATTTATTTATGCATACGAGCACTGGGGTACAGGCCAGAGGTGTGGGGGGTGAGAGGATTCACCACAGAAAGCGGGGAGCAGAACAGGCAGATCAACAGAAGCACACTGCTGAGGGGAGCAGCAGGCACAGCAGGAGAGGTCTGCCACACCATGTGGGTCCCCTCCCTGGCCGGCAGCAGGGATTGAACTCGTGCTGCAGTGGCTGCGGTTTGCTTCATAGTGTGTTACTTAACCCAGTGGCTGCGGTTTGCTTCATAGTGTGTTACTTAACCCACTGCGCCACCAGGGAGGCCCAAACAGCTATGTTTTAAAGCATATAGTACAGTTGTTTTCTCCCTTGAGAAAATGTAAAAAGAAACTTGAGAAGAGACCAATGTTGAAATAGTCAACTAGATACTAAAGGAGCTTTTATGTCCTCTTCTAGATATTGACAGACATTATTATAAAAGCTAAATTTCTTTAAGGATCAACAAAATACATGCATTTTTAATTTCCGGGCTCTAAAAGACCTTAGGAGCTCACATTAGAGATGAATAATAATCAGGATTTTAACAATATTTTTCATAAAACCCTAATTTTTCATTTACAAAGGACAATTCTACCAACTTATTCTATTCTGCATCATTAAATTGTCAAGAGGCAACTTCTTCTTATATTTGAAACACTTTAGAAATTAGTCATTGTGTTTCCATTATATTCTTTAGTGCCACATCAGATCTCTTCCTTTTCCTTTTTCCCTTTCTCAGCTCTCTAGTTCAAAAAGCACACAACACCTGGAATCTATTTCACACCTAAAGTATGACAAGATAGATTATATTAGTTTCAGGAAAGGTATAAATGAAGGAGAAATGCATGTTTTGGAACAGTTTATAACAGGGAATCTTCCTGAGGTCATTTAATCAATTGTCACACAACATGGGCATTAGAAAGAGAAGGGAATTTAAGAAAACAGATGTCTTTTTGCCAATACAGTACACTTTTAATTACTGTAGTAGTTTAATTACTGTAATTTTCCCCCTAAATGTCCATCCATGGGTGATTGTACCCCATAAATGTATTGTAGACATATAGTGAGATAGTATTCAGCCTTCAGAAAGAAATTCTTCCATATAGAACAACATGGATAAAACTTTTTTAAAAAGATTTATTTTTGCATACAAGAGCTGGGGTACAGGCCAGAGTTGGGGAGGTGAGAGGATTCACCAGAGACAGAGCGGGGTACGGAACAGTCTGATGAACTGAAACACACTGCTGAGGGGAGCAGCGGGCGAGGCAGGAGAGGTTGCTAGCCATGTGGGTTCCTTCCCTGGCCAGGGATGGAACTTGCAGTGCCATGCCACAGATGCTTCACCAAGCGTGGCGCTCAACCCGCTGCACCACCAGGGAGGCCCAACAGTCACAACATTTGTGGAGAGCAACTGATTATTTTTATGGAGATGGGGGAAGTATTGTATATATTGATCACATAAACCTGATTTGCTCTGGAAGAACTCTTAGAAACCAAGTTATTGAGAATATGTAACACTCCGATGGGCATCTTTATTTAAAAATAAAAGGAAAAATCAATAAGCAAGATTTCCTTAAAATGTTCTTTATAGCAGTAAATCTGTGACATGTTAACTATATTGAAATTTATATGTCCATAAAAACTTTAGGGATGGAGATTATAAAGTGAACAAAGTGTTATTATATAGTAAGAGAACAAATTAGAATAAAAAATTACAGTGTTTGCTCAGCACAATGTTAGAATGGGAGTAAGAAAAATAAGTAGGAAAAATGAAAACATTTACAATTTATTAGAAGGGTGAATTTATGAGAACTGTTACTTATTTTATTTTCATTATCTTATTTTCACAATTGCAATCAAATTAAAATTGTATTTGTGTCTGTGTGTATGAAACAGAGAGGAGGTTGGGGGTGGGGGATACAGAAGAACAACATTTTAGGGTCATATTATACAAGAATTTTGGTAAGAAATACCAGAATCTGAATCAGAATGATGTTCAGGGGAATAAGCAGAATAATTGTGCCTGTTATTGACTTGTTTTTCACTTTTTCTAGGAATGCTGATGTTTTTCCTACTGTATGCTCTGGCATTCTTTACTTACATTATCTGAACCTCAGCACAGGCCAAGAATTATCTGCAAATGGTATATTTAAAAAGGAAATGACCAATATCTGCATAAAGCTTCCCTTAAATGTGGTCATTACCAGTTGATTATCATGGAGACTTTGCTTCCTTCCAAAATGCTTTGTCCAATGTTAGTTTTACTTACAAGGCTTGGAATGGCATCATGTGCTGCAGCTATTCTGTGTTCTGAAATATTTGTCTCTGTGTCACTTTCTCTGTCACAATCAACATTTTCTGCCATACCACCCCTTGGGAAGGTGTAGAGTTTTACCCTGAAATGCGCAGAGTCAGTTCCTGCTTGGGATCTCAAATGAAAATTGTCTTTTCTTGCGTAGGGCCTTGACACTTCAAGTGTTACACAATTAAATTACCCTATTTGCAGAAGTAGTTCAGGGTTCTGGCTGTTTACTCATATGAGACACATAATTTCCATATGCAAAATTGGAATAAAATTACCTATTTTTTTTTTTTTTACATTTAGGAGACCTTATAATATCTAATCAACAAAAAAAAATCTAAGTACTTTGAGACAAATGTATGCTATTGAATAAAAACAATTGCTTAATTCATAGATTAATAATACTGGCTTTATCACTGTGTTGACTGGCATCTTCAGTACCTATTGGTACATTAATAAAAATAAAATGCTGCTTCTCATTCTAGGGCAAATTACAAGATGAGACCATGTGAAAAGCAACTTGATCAAAAAGTAATTTCTTTAATTTGGAGGGCCCTTTTGTTCCAAAAGGTTCATGTCTGACATCATCATGCAGAATAGCTAAATCAACTTTTTATAGTATTTAGAGCCCTCCTTCCCTCCACCTGCCCCTAACTCCCAGAACAGAGTTTCTAGAACTTCGGCAATGTTAACATTTTAGGTGGAAGTTTTCTTTGTTGTATAAAACTCTCCTGTTCAGGGTTTAACCACATCCCTGGCTTTTACATGTTAGATGCCATTTGTACTCCCCCAGTTATAACAGATGACGGTTGTACCATCTCAGTTACCAAAAAAAAGTGATTCCAAAAATTGGTAAATGGTCCCTCAGAACCCCCAAACATGCCAAGGACAAAATTGTCTCCCCAGCTTGAGAACTATTACCCTACAGTGAAGTGTATCTTATCATCTACATATTTTTCAGCCCATCTCCAAAGTAATGTCAAAACTGAAATAAGTGTATAAATATGTCATTGGTCTTTTTAATGTAATAAGCAAAATTTTAATTTTAATCATGACGATATTGTCATTGTCCTATTTTCATTAACTGTAATCTAATGACTTCAGCAACAAAAGATACAAGAAGGACCTCCCTGGTGGCACAGCAGGTTGAGCACCACACTGTGTACAGTAGCAAGAGTTCAATCCCCGGCCAGGGAGGGGACTCACATGGCACAGCAGACCTCTCCTGCCTCACCTGCTGCTCTCCTCAGCAATGTGTTTAAGTCGACCTACCTGTTCTGCTCCCCACTCTGTCTCTAGTGAATCCTCTCACCTCCCACGACTCTGGCCTGTACCCCAGCTCTTGTGTGTATAAATAAATAAATCTTAAAAAAAAATAGATACAAGCAGAGTGGATGGGAATCAGAATCTCAGAATCTCACATGGTGGTGAAATGAAGACTGGGCAGTACTGTAACAGGGTGGTCCCCAGGAAAGGGGGAAGTTCCAGAATCCCAGTTCCACCCTAAGTGGGTGGAGCTGAGCAGGGATAAGAAGATGTTGGAGAGAGGACAGGAGGAAGGGAGGAAGAAAAGCAGGATGGAGAGCAGCAAGGAGACCTGGAGGAGGCACGTGGAGCAGAGGGACATGTGAAGAAACTCCACTTGCTTTTTGGTTTTGGACTGATTAGAACAGATGTGGGTGAGAGACCCGTGGAGAGCTTAACAATGATAGCTTTTATTTTAATTTTGATTTTGTTTTTTTCCTCCCAGATTTGTCTGACTTTTCTAACCTTTTTTTATGGGTCTCTACTGAAAGGTTTTTTAGATGTGTGGCAGGCTTTTGGGCCTTGCTTTGAACCAATCCTATTTGGCTGGGTAACTTTAGATGCTTAACTTAGTAACTATATTCTCTGTCCTTTCTGTATTGTTCCCCAATTGTATTAAAGTTCCTTTCCATTAAAGGTCTTATATGTTTGTCTTAATGCGGCAGATGGCAGAACCCATTTAGAGAGGGCATGTTTGGGGGTTCTGGGGTGCCCCTCTCCCTGCCTTGTAACAGATTCATGAGATCCGTCTCAACGACTAGTCATACTATAGGGCTAGAGGATATTCTCCAACAGCAGATAACTGTTTTCACAACTCTCCACTAAATTATACAGTGAACAAAAACTGGTAGAGACTATTGGGCTACCCACTCTTTATCCCTGTGTATCACACAAAGAAAGACAACTGTGTACTTTTTTTTAAATAAGAGCTAATGTAAGTTTATAAGTATGAGGCTTATAAATTAGCAATGGTACCAATGGGGAATTTCACAGTTCTGTAACTGATTATGAAACATAAAAAGTAACATTACTATCCTGTTGAAAATTATGCACAGTTTTTAGAGTCTATTTTCTAATTAGTGTAATTAAAAGCAAATTTTATACTTGGGCAAGGTAATAGATTGTGTCAACTGCTCTTTCTTCATCTTAGTTTGAATTTTTAAATTGCACATTCACGATGTATTCATATTCAGTAAAGGAAGGATTTGTGAAGCATTTGATAATATGAAATATAGCACACATCCTAAATTTTTGTAAAGCAGCATTTTGAAAGGAATAAACTTTATCTGATTAAGTGCCAGAATCTAATCTTACATAGTTATATAAAATTTACATAGCCCAGATGTCTGCTCATTATACAACTTGGCAGTATTCCCTACCTTACTTTCTTATAAAGGATGAGAAGCATTAGTGAGAAAGCCTTAGTCTATTCCTCAAAATAATAATAATGATCATAATAATAATGGATAGTTTGTAGGATACTTTGTTACTTGAAGTAGTTGTGTTAGGCGAGGTTCTGTTCTTGCTATTTTCAAGTTAGAAAAACCAAATCAAATTGGCCTTTTTTTTTTTTAATCCAGGTAGTAGTAATAGAATATCTTACAGAATTCAAGAGCAGAAACAGCAAAACATCAAGATAGAAAATAGCAATTAGAACTCATGACATTTCTACCAACTTTCTGCTATATAGTCTGCAAGACTATCTCTAAAAGAGAATCTGAGTTTGTACAATTGACATGAATCAGGAGTGCAATGTTCCTATTCTGTACGCATGCGCGATCCAGATCCCAAATCTGATAAAATCCATCAGCACTTATACATGAACAAGTTGCCTGATACATTTTTTACTTTGCCTCAATATATCGACTCAAGCAGTTACTCCCCTCATTACCTCTCAAATTTGTTAAATTGGTTATACCTTTTTACCTCTTATTAACGTACATCCTTATCATTGAGAAAACCTACATGCCACTTAAAAGAAGTTCAGGTATTTGTTTCTGTGTCTTACTAGCTCTCTGGCCTCGAGAGAGCATTTTTTTTTTAAAGATTTATTTATTTATGCATACAAGCACTGGGGTACAGGCCAGAGGTGGGGGGGTGAGAGGATTCACCACAGAGAGCGGGGAGCAG
>JAGFMF010011458.1:7030175-7081031 GCA_019455555.1 Galemys pyrenaicus | reverse complement strand
CCCCTCTCTGGCCGGCAGCAGGGATCGAACTCGTGCTGCAGTGGCTGCGGTTTGCTTCATAGTGCATTGCTTAACCCACTGCGCCACCAGGGAGGCCCGTCGAGAGAGCATTTAACACGTTTAAGGTTCAGATGCCATATCTGTAAATAAGGCATGACAGGATCTATATCGTAGAGATAGTGTAACGATTAAATGAAATCATTCATGTAAAAGACTGAATCTGATGCCTGCTGCAATTTAAGAAACCCGCCCTCCTGTGAATGTCAGTGGCTGCTATTGCTACAACTAGTAGTACTATTAATTTTATCACTACTATCATTACCACCACCTGCTAACATTGTAGCACCCAGGGGCACATCTCCCCATTCCTCTGGGTTCTACGTGGACTAGATAAGCAAACAAATCAACATCAGACAGAACAGTAATAGAAAAAGAGTGAATTTAATAGCATATATATGGAGAATTTACATGGCTTTAATTCTAAAGTAAATGGGACTAACCAGGGGTTTATAACCTGTGCTATGGAATAGGGTAGGGGCCTGGGGCCTTCAGGAGATGAGAGTATCTTTGATATGATGAAGATGGGTGATGCCAAATGATAAAAGCTTGCATCCTGTTTGCCTTGTATTATGTTCCAAATAAAACAGTTATTTCTAGAGCTGGCCCTAAATTAAGATATCTGCATTCTTTAAGTGATAGTATAATAGCTTCTTCCCAGGCACACAGGGCCTTCATTAACCTTAGTTCCACATCCCAGTATAATACATATTGGGGAAGAAACATTCTTGGATGCCTTGGGAAAAACGTGCCTGAACATCTTTGGGGAGTCCAGTCCATTACCACGCTTGCTTCTGCTGACGTGGAAACCATTTGAGACACTACCTCAGATGATGGCCATTCATTATTACAAAGGATTTTGATGAACATGAGATACTCTACATAGACTCAAGATAAAGTTAATAGAGTTCTCCACTGCCTAGCCTGACCTTTGGGTTGAGGTAGGCAGATTTGAACAAATATGAGCAAACATGAAAATAAATGCCCAACTTTAAATTATTTAATTTCAGTAAAGAAAATGCAACAAAAATACTTTCTTCAAGAAAAGCATCTTTTTGATCAAAATATTGTGAAACTGTTATAGGGTAGGGAGAGGAATATTTTAGAACTTCTAAACTTGCTCTTTTTAAATGGGTTTTGTTACTTGCTGCAGGAAAATAAATATATAAGGCTTTTAATGAAAAAGAACTTTACTACAATTAGGGAATAATATAAAAAAGGGTAAAGAATATAGTTACTAAGTTAAGCATTTAAAGTTACCCATCTCCTTGAGGGTTAAAGTTTAGCTAAATAGGATTGGCCTAAAGCAAGGCCCAAAAGTTTGTTATAAGTTGTAAGGATTTTTAGTAGAGATTTATAGAAAAGGGTTAGAAAGAGTTAGATAAATTTGGGAGGAAAAGAGCAAAATTAAAATTAAGATGAAAGCTGCTATTATTAAGCTTTCCACAGGTCTCTCACCCACATCTGTTCTAACGATTTTATTTATTTATTAAAGATTTATTTATTTATGCATACAAGCACTGGGGTACAGGCCAGAGGTGTGGGGGGGTGGGTGAGAGGATCCACCACGAGAGCGGGAGCAGAACAGGCAGATCAACAGAAGCACACTGCTGAGGGGAGCAGCGGGTACAGCAGGAGAGGTCTGCCATGCCATGTGGGTCCCCTCCCTGGTCGGCGGCAGGGATCGAACTCGTGCTGCAGTGGCTGTGGTTTGCTTCATAGTGAGTTGCTTAACCCACTGTGCCACCAGGGAGGCCCTGTTCTAACCAGTTTAAAACTAAAAAGCAAGCGCAGTTTCTTTACATGTCCCTCTGCTCCACGTGCCTCCTCCATGTCTCCTTGCTGTTTTTTACCCTGCTTTCTGCTTCCTCCCTTCCTTCTGTTTTCTTATCTTCTCTTTCCAGCATCTGTTTTATCCTTGCTTATTAGCTTTCCCCTCCTTAGGGCTGGACCAGGATTCTGGAACTTCCTCTTTTTCTGGGGACCACCCTGTTACAAGACCATGTCTTCCCAACTGTGACAGCAACCCCAATGTGAAATGGGTTGGCTTGAGTGTGGATCCTCACCCACATGCTTAAAAGGGACTTACAATGAGACTCAACTGCAGGTGTTAGACAGGTACAAGTTCAGAAACGACCAAGACTCAGACTCCATGCAAAAGCAAGGCTGGATTTATTGCTAGCTCGAGCTAGGGTCCAAACCCCCGGAGCGGAACCGTCACAGCGGCCTCATCCAGGCAGGGTTGGGACCCCGGTGGGTTAGTACAGCCGCTTTTTATGATCTATATCGCGGGGGGCTGGTGCCTGAGTCACATGAGGCAGCTTGGCCCATTATTACTCAATAAGGGCTGAAGTTCCGGTTGTCCGGACCAGGCTGGTGGGCCTGGACTTGAGACCACAAACTCCTGTGCTGGGCCGGACATTCCATGGGACTTAACAATGGGACTTAACATTGGGACTTAACACAGGCACACACAAAAAGGGGAAAATTACAGCCATACACAAAAAGGGGGAAATGAAGAAAGGAATAACTCTGGGAGAATGTGAGAGAGATAAATGGGTGAACGTGTTCTACCAGTTCTGCTGAGCTGGAACCCCCATCCATAGCATGCTGAAATCTGGCAAAACAACAACAACAAAAAACAAAGTACCTCAAAGACCCACGTGTCTGAGTATGTACCAACCCTGGATGTTTAACTCCACCCTCAGTTCCTAGCAATCCTCCCTTCGGCAGTGATGACATGGGATTTGTGGTCCTTGGTATCTTGGATCTCTGGTCTGGGGTGGGGGTAGAGTCCATAAAACCCATTTATGGAGTTTGTTCAGGACATTTTCCCCACCCCGAGAATTCCCCCCTTTCATTTTTGTCACCATTTCTAGCAAGGTCAAATGTGTGGATGCTGGGGTGCAGCCTCAGATGACATTTTTCAGGGGTACAGTAGCAACACCACAGTGCGGCAGCTGCAGTGGGTCACTGTCAGGTGTGTGTGCCCACCTGGACTGACTCTGTGGGAACTGCCCTTTGCTGGTTCTACCTTTGCTCCTGTTACAGGAGGGAGAGCTTCTTTATTCTATAACCTTTATCAGGAAAGAAATCCTTGTCCTCTATAATATAAATGGCAGAAGGGCCTCCTGGTGGTGCAGGTGTAAAAGTCTCAATGTAACAGGGGGTCCCCAGGAAAGGGGGAAGTTCCAGAATCCCAGTTCTGCCCTAAGTGGGTGGAGCTGAGCAGGGATAAGAAGATTCTGCAGAGAGGAGAGGACAGAAGGAAGGGAGGAAGAAGGAAGCAGGATGGAGAGCAGCAAGGAGACCTGGAGGAGGCACGTGGAACAGAGGGACATGTGAAGAAACTGCACTTGCTTTTAGGTCTTGGACTGGTTGGAACAGATGTGGGTGAGAGACCCGTGGGGAGGTGAACAATGGCAGCTTTCATCTTGATTTTGATTTTGCTCTTTTCCTCCCAGATTTGTCTGACTCTTTCTGACCCTTTTCTATGGGTCTCTACTGAAAAGTCCTTTAGATGTGTGGCAGGCTTTGGGGCCTTGCTCTGGGCCAATCCTATTTGAATGGACTTTTACCCTCAAGGAGATGGGTAACTTTGGATGCTTAACTTAGTAACTATGTTCTTTGTCCTTTCTGTATTGTACCCTAATTGTATTAAAGTTCCTTTCTATTAAAGGTCTTATATGTTTGTCTTAATGTGGCAGATGGAAGAACCCATTCAGAGAGGACAGATTTGGGAGTTCTGAGGTGCCCCTCTCCCTGCCCTGTAACATCAACACTATCAAGCTATCACCAGACACTGCAGCTTGAGTTCGATCCCCAGTCTGGGAGATGACCCACATGGTGCAGCAGACCTCTCCTGGTCACGCCTGCTGCACCCCTCAATGGTGTACTTTGGTAGAGCCACCTTTTCTGCTCCCCACTCTCTCTCTGGTGACTCCTGTCACCCCCTGCACCTCTGGCCTACACCCCAGCTCTTGTATGCATAAATAAATAAAATGAATCTTAAAAAAAGAAAAAATATATAAATAGCAGAGCCTGGGTACCATCATACCTCCATGTGACTCTCTTTACAGTCCAACTCTCTAAAACAGCCCAGAAGGAAATTACTTGCTTATTCCATGCCTTATGAAAAGAAAGAGATGGTATGTCAATAATTCCTTGGTTTAAAGATAGAGAAGGTATTTCAAGCACATAATCACATCTCTCTCCAAATCTGATTAGCCAAAAAAGAAAAAAAAGAAAGAAAAGTAAGGGATACAGAAGGTTTTACTGATTTCTTGAGCTCACGAAGAAAGTATCATTCCAGCATCTTTTTCTCCCATTATTTCCTGCTAAGTAACAGTCAAGTCCTCATTTTAAGCAAGAAATAGGAAGACATTTAGGTTCAACATTTAAAATTTTACTGAGTGTCTAAATTACCATAATATATGAATCTCTGTAGGTGCTAAAAATGCTAATCATTAGCGTTCAATTCACATTACATTCAAATATACCTCTTTTAAAATGTTACATATCAAAAGGCAGAGAACAATAATGTAGCCTTTCAGCAAACAAAAGCCAGTTCAGGTATTTTTGTTTTGATGAAAATGAAGGGCGGTGCAGGTAGTTCAGCATAAATAACCTGAATGGGTTGTCTACTTCAGTCTTTGTTTTAATTAGCATTACAAAAGAGAAACATTGCATATATTAGGCATAATTTCTAACCCCTGCAAGAGAATGTTCCCTCAAGTTCCATGGTGAGCACAAGCTAAATTCCTGTTTCAGCTCAAGGGAGGATATATTTAGGCTTGTTTGTAAAGTGTAAATTAAAGTAGGTGTTAGAGTGTCATAAGTTCGTTGTATTATCTGCCTTAGAACCTGGAGCAGCTCTTCTGAATAATTAGGAAATCTGGTGGAAAAGAATGTGCAGGTCCATGTGTGCCACTGTGTGAGTGTGAGAGTGAATTTGTCATACTGAGTACACCAGCCTAAGTGTTTTTGTGCAAATATACATATTTAATCATTTCAATGTTAACTCCTAAACATAAATTCTTCTTGAGTGAAATTTGATCTCTCGGTCTTTTCTGATTGTGATAAAATAACAATAGTAACAATAATAATAATAATAAACTCTCATTAACCTTGGGAATCTAAGGATTAGTAATTAGCACTAATTACAGTTATTTTTAAATAGACCTAGGCCTACTCATCAGCATTTCCATAAGTACTCATTTTCATGGCACAGAGGAATGGATATAGGGGTCTTGGGAAAGAGAAATGAAAAGAGGGAGTAGCTCTGAGGAGCTAGGGGATGATGTGGAGGAATGGAGTTAACACTGATTCAGTCAGGCAGCTGTCCCATGAAAAGTGCCAAGCTTTGACTGACTTCTTTATGTGCCTCATAATCTTGCTTTAAAGTGCTTTATCTAAAAAAATAAATAAATAAAAAAATAAAGTGCTTTATCTGAAAAAATATATATATATAAATAAATAAATAAATAAATAAATAAAGTGCTTTATCTGGAAAACCCTGGTGGCACAAGGGGTTAAGAACAGCACTATGAAGCCGTCTGCAGCCACTGAAGCATGAGTTTGATCCCCAGCCAGGGAGCTGACACACATGGAACAGCAGACCTCTTCTGTTTCATCTGCCTCTCCCCTCAGCAGTGTATTTCAGTAGAGAAGCCTGTTCTACTCCTCGGTGAATCCTCTCACCCCCTGTACCTCTGACCTGTACCCCAGTTCTTATATGCATAATGAAAATCAGTCTTTAAAAAAGAGAGTACTTTATCTACTATCACAAGTCTGACAAAGTACAACCAACCTGGGATGTGACAACCTGTAACAACCATACCATGACAGCGCAATGGATTGTGAAATGGATTGGTTTGACTGTGGGTCCTTACCTGTACCCTTAAAAGGGACTTATAATGATGTAACAGGGTGGTCCCCAGGAAAGGGGGAAGTTCCAGAATCCCAGTTCCACCCTAAGTGGGTGGAACTGAGCAGGGATAAGAAGATGTTGGAGAGAGGAAATAGGAGGGCAGAAGGAAGGGAAGAAGAAGGAAGCAGGATGGAGAGCAGCAAGGAGACCTGGAGGAGGCACGTGGAGCAGAGGGACATGTGAAGAAACTGCACTTGCTTCTTGGTCCTGGACTTGTTGGAACAGATGTGGGTGAGAGACCCGTGGGGAGGTGAACAATGGCAGCTTTCATCTTGACTTTGATTTTGCTCTTTTCCTCCCGGATTTGTCTGACTCTTTTCTATGGGTCTCTACTGAAAGGTCTTTTTAGACTTGTGGCAGGCTTTTGGGCCTTGCTTTGAACCAATCCTATTTGGCTGGTCTTTTGCTCTTAAAGAGATGGGTAACTTTGGATGCTTAACTTAGTAACTATGTCCTTTGTCTTTTCTGTATTGTTCCCTAATCGTATTAAAGTTCCTTTCCATTAAAGACCTTACATGTTTGTCTTAATGCAGTGGATGGCAGAACTCATTCAGAGAGGGCAGGTTTGGGGGTTCTGGGGTGCCGCCCTCTCTCTGCCCTGTAACAATAGCACCTCTGATAAGTTTGACTATATAAAGAAGATAGAAGTACAGAGAATCCATGTGTGCCTAGAATCATTCAGCTATTTGGATCTCCTCAACTCCAAGTCCCCCTTATTCTAGGTTAAAACCCTCATTTACTTTAGGAAACCACTGCTTCTCCATCCTTAGTCCATGTGATTTGTGTGAATGTGAATCTCAACTCTGATCTATTACATCTTTACACCCTCTTGACCACATCGAATCAATTCAGAGATAGGCTTCTGAAACTGTTGAGATGAAAAGAATGTAATTTCAGACCATTGTTGGAACTACTAGGAAGGTTCAGTCACTTCTGTTGAGGTTGACAAGCTACGGGAATTCAAGTAGACTCTGACCAGTTGGGGGCCTCATAACTTAAGGTTTGAGAGGGTAAGTAGACTAAAAGATTCTTTCTCTCTCTTAAATTCTTTGAATTTGCAAACTCATATTCAGTTCCTCACCCTCTTGCCGATGCAAAGAATTCAGTACAGAAGTCATGGTTGATAGAGCTATTTATCACCACTCTATTATATATTTCAGTACTTTTCTTTGTAGACAGAAGAATCTAATATGTGCAAGCAGGGAAAAATTTAATACAATTATTGAGTATTGTGTAGAACCTCTGAGAAGATTGCAGGCATTTGCTATTAGCTGAGTTAACAGGAGCCGAATCAACAGGAAGTTACACTTCAGATTTAACTTGTTATAAAGACACTGTCACATTAACTAGTAGTTACCTTATGCCTCTTCAGTAGTCTAGAAGCTTCCACCAATACCACAAACCCCGGAACAAAGATGCCCCTGCCATTATCCGCCCATGATGCCTGTTCACTTTTAATGTCTCATGCCAGCATGACTGGTTGGCAACACCCAAATCACATGCCTGCATTCTAGCAGCAAGTAAAGCTGGGAAATTATATACACACACACATGTGTGTCTGTATATATGTATATATGTATGTGTATGTATATATATGTTTCTGCAAGACATACCTGTGACTTCAAGAGAGGCATACTATGGTTAAAAATATATAAGAGAACATGAGAAATCCACATCTATTTTGAGTATATTCCCCCCAATAGAGATCACTTAGACTTGACTGAGGGCAACCAGGGCAATGATCTAGTCTCTTTGTAAGAACTGGAACCATACAGCTGATTAAATTCTTGAGAGGTTTGTTGTGCTGGAGCCCTAAGCTGACACATATGTCATCAGAGTCTGGATATACAATTATAAAAGTTCTCCTGGTCAGAAGATAAAGATCATCTGTGCCTTCTAGAGCCATATATTCAGTGCTTGTGTTTCTGACACTCTGGCACATCGATGAATTTTCCTCTTAGGAAAATTAAATACAGAGTAGCAGATGTTCGCATTCATCAGGTATGACAGTTGAATGTTCTGATAGTCAGAAATAACTAAAACACAAGCAATTGTATTTTGAGACGTTTGTCTTATTTTTTTCAATCTAGGAGACTGCACAAACATCAACCTAGGCTTTGGAACTTCTTAGTCAACTGTGGCACATTAGGACTTGGGTATCTAATACCAAGCTCAAAGCTTCCTATCAACTGTGATTGGGGTATTTTTTTCTTAATTTCTTTCTCTTTGAACTCATTGTTCACACATAGAGATGCAGTAGATTATGTATAATGATCTAGCAGGTCTACTCTTAAGTAGCTAACTGAAGAATGCAAAAAAGCACTAATTCAAAGAGATATATGCACTACTAGGTTCATAGCAACACTATTTATAATAGACAACTATGGAAACAACCTGAGCACCCAAGGATAGAAGAGTGGATTAGAAAAAGGTAGTATAGCACCTCCCTGGTAGCGTAGGGGCTAAAGAAAAGACATAGTGCTGTCAAGCTATCACCTGCCACTTGGCATGAGTTTGATTCCCAGCCAGGGGGATGACCCGTCCTGTCTCATATGGTGCAGCAGACCTCTCCTGTCTTACCTGCTACTCCTCTCAGTGGTGTATTTCAGTAGCTCTGCCTGTTATGCTCCCCACTCTATCTCTGAATCCTCTCACCCCACCGCACACCTCTGGCCTACACCCCAGTTCTTGTATGCATCAATCAATAAAAATCTGAAAAATTTAGTATATATACAGAATTGAATACTACTGAGCTCTAAAAAAAAATCAACTTTTTCCATCAGCAACACCATAGATGGAACTGGAGGGGATTATAATGCTAAGTGAAATAAGTCAGAAGGAGAAAGACTTACCTGTGGTATGATTTGTACGTGGAATACAGAAAAACAAAACAAAGAGCTAGGCAAAACCAACCCAATTATAAACTGTAGAAATCTGACTGTGGAATTGAAGCTAAGGATGGAGGGAAACAGAGTGGAGAGGGAACGCAGTGGACAATGATAGAGGATGGTGGGATTCATCTGAGGAGGTGTGAACCTCTGCCTCTGAATCACACACAGTGCTGTAAACCAGTGTTTCCTCAATACATGAAAAATAGGATTTTAAAGAGAAATGATGAATGAAAAAATACTGTGTCAGGCATTTAAAGCTTGGTGTATTTCACATGGACCATTATTCTCTGCTACACAGAGGATGATTTTTCTTCCTTTGAGGTTTTCTTCATCTATCACTCCAGATCTACCTAAGAAAAATCAGAAGGAGGAAGTAGGAAAGAGAATATGTTGTGAATATCTATTGTGAATAACATGTCTTTAACATAAGAATAATCTCTAGAAAGAGTTGTGCCTGAGGCATGGCTGAAAAGAGAAGTTCCCCCAAATTACATTATTTTTCAGTTGAACGACTTGCTCCTGATAGTACAAGCAAAGAGAAAGAAAGCAAGTATATAACCTGAAAATTAAAAGTCAAGGCACTACAAGGGAAAGATGTAAAAGGGGGTGACAGAGGCAAAGGCTCCGTTTGGAAATGGAAATTCCCCTTTTCTTTGCTAGAAGTCTATTAAAATCCTTAACAAGTAATGAGTGGACACTGTGATTTAGAGAGTATATTTGTCAATAGATCCTAGAAATTCTGGAATTTTCTCCAGTTGAGCCCTATGCCAAATGCTTTCAGCTATGGATAGATATGTCAGGAGCTATGATACAACTTAGTGCTTGACTGCCACAGAGAGTGGTGATTGTCAAACTAGGAATTATATCTCACTCTATGCTGTGTTTTACAATTTTACATTTATTTTCAATAATATCCTTTTTACCCCTAGCATTTTTACTGCAGTCTCTCTGTACTATAGAAGATATGAAGAAATATCTGTCCCTAGGTTCTGTTGTTATGTGCTTTAGTGAAATCCTGGTTTATAATTTCCCACTCTCATTTTGTTGTCCTGCTTATCCTTGAATCTACAACAAAGCATTTCATCTCTGTTTCTTCTATGGACTCCCTTGTGTAGCTCACAAGTGTCTCCCGGGCCTTGATTTCATCATCACCAGGAGCTGTGGGAAGTAAACCCTCTTTTTGGCAGAGTTCTTGCCAGTCTGGCTCATCTGTTGTATCTTGCTTAAGCAGAGAATAATTCAAACACTTGAAAATAAAATAAGAGTATCTGTTTTTAATATTTATCTCCAAGGACCACTGTTGGCGAATGTTCCTACTTATCAAAATTCCAGAAAGTGTAATAGTCATGTATCACATATATATATATATATATATATATATACAGAAGGCACTAGAACAAGCAATTTCAGTGAATTATCTCATTTTATGTTCAAATGAACATATGGGAGAGATGCAATTGCATTGTTTTTCAGTTGAACAACTTTCTCATGATAACCCAGGCAAAATGTAGTCAGAAACCTGATTTAACTTCAAGCTTCTGCAGTGTTAAGACCCTGTAGTTCAAGATTAGTCATTCTTACTTAAGGGTTTTAAGGAAATGCGATCTAGAAGATGTTCATTTGGGGATTAAAAATAGAGGACACTCTAGTTTGTTAGAGGAAAGGATGTGAAAAAAAAAAAAAAACCTGATAGTGCCACTTTTATACACTGATGCTACACTTTAAATTGTTGTTTATAATGTGCTCTCTCCTTACTACCTCCTTTAAAACCTTAACCAAACACTGCTCACCACAGTAAACACTTCCTAATGTTCTTCCTTCTGAAACCTGTTTCACTGTTGAACCCTATATTATTCAGTTAACACAGTCTCTTTCTTTTTTAAAGAATCTACTCTCCACAATTAAGCTATGATAAATAGGGGGTCTACTGACAGATATTATTTATTACTAAACTTTAATGACATTCATCTTGGCAAATCATAAAATATGGCTATTATTATTAAACCAAAACCAAATTTAAGTGATACTCTCAGTGAATGAAATCTTATATGTTATTCCTGCATTGCATTTGAATTTTAATGTCCCTATTCACTTAAAAAAAGTCACTTTTATTGGCTATATTTATTTGTATGAGCATCCATGAAATTTATCATACAGATACATGCCAGCTAAAAAAAGTGAGGACAATAGAGAACATTCTGGGAAGACAAAGTAGTAGGAAGATAAAGATAAAGTAGGAAGCACCAGGAATTTAGCTCTATGCCTAGGCAACAGTTGAATTAGCAGAACATGTCTGATAGAATTGCTTTAGAATATTGGAGTTTGTTGAGGTTTGAAACTTCCAATGAATGAGTGGCAATAAATTACAGTTAAATTTAATCAGGAAGAAGAAAGAATCTATAAACATAGAAAATAGAACAATTGGTACTGTCAAATCTTAAAAAAAAAAATGAAAAAAAGATTGAAATAAACATAGCATGAGTGACCTGTAGAACGCCATATAGTGAACCTACAAATTCTTTGTAGGAATCCTGGAAGGAGAAGAGAAGGAATGGAGCAGAGAGGATATTTGAAAATATAATGACTGAAAAACACCCCAAATTTGATAAATGGCATGAATAATAACACCCAAGAAACTTAATCCAAGAGAAACCCAAAGAGACCAACCACACAACACACCCTGCAAGTCAAAACACACCCTGCAAAGACAGAAAGCATCTTAAAAGCAGCAAGAGAAGTAAATTGTCACACAAAAAGGTCTTCAATAAGAACATCAGCAGATTTCTTAGCAGAAACTTTGGAAGTCAGTAAATAATGAGTTGATATAGTCAAAGTTCCAAAAGGAAAAACAAACAGAGAATCAAGAATTCCCTATCCAGCAAAACTATCATTCAAAAGTGAGGGAGAAATGAACACCCTTACAAATTAGCAAAGGTTGAGGGAGTTTGTGACCATTCTACTTACTCTGCAAGAAATGCTCAAGCTACATGGAGAAATAGTGACATCAATATGGTAAATACACAAGCAATTGCAAAATGTAGTGTTATTGCAACAGCGGCTTGTAACTATGCTTTTTATTTTCTATATGAGCTTAGAAACTAATAGATGTAAGGAAAAAAACTATTAATGTAGAAGTGAATAGTAATGTAACTTCATCTTTAACTACAAGTTTTGTTGTCTCCATAATTTCAGGTATCAGTGCATTTAAAAGATTGTTAGTTTATGTTACTGAGTACACAGTGTAAAAATATATAATTTTGTGATATCAGAATTGAAAGGCTTAAGCGTAGAGCTATAAAGGGGTTCCTATCTTTTTTCAGAAAGATGGTCTTATACCTCTGAACTATAAAACTATTTGTTTTAATAAGTTATTATGGAAATTCCAAGACATAAGTCCTAATATTTCTGATATGTGTCCTTGAATAGGCATGCCTCTTATTGACTAAACTTTCTTAAATAAAAGTATAGATTTTTTAAGTAGTAAATAGATCTGTGACTTGTTAGCAAAATATCCTTACTTAACATTCTCCATGAATGTCTCAGACCTTTTATATTAATATCTTTTTATATTTGTCTTTCCATAAACATAAGCAATCACAGAGTTCTAGTTATTATATACTTTTTTTTTTTTTTCAGTGAGTTTGAACTCAAGTGTCCAACCTTGGATGTGGTTACAAACCATGTAAAAATGGAAATTGCCACCTCATGGTAATTTTGATGAATTCCTCATTGCCACAGAGGAATAATTAGATTTATTCAATATTCATAGGTCAAAGTTTCAAAATTTATTTAAAGTGGATAAGAGTCATTTGCAAATGAAATAAGGATCTAGTAGATGTTCTAGTCATTATTATAGGAATTATATACTAAAATCTTTGCTTCCTTTTTCAACTGTGCCTGCTTTCTATCACACATGCCAGTGGTTTACCCTCTAGCTCACCCATCACATTCCCATTCAGAGAGCGAACTGCACTAGTGACTTCACTTGGAAGTCGCACCAGATGTTCCAGTTGCTCCTGGGCAAGAATGAATTAGCATTTTAAGTACTAAGTAGTGGAAATGTTCAAATATCATCTGTAGTGTCTGATTTGTAGCAAGACTCTTTAATGGATATCCTCTACTTATGATGAACTGCAAAACTATAAGGCATAAGAAGAAAACAGATTGGCAAAATTTGGCAAGCTAAGAAGAATTTTGTCAGCCCGAGGACACCACTGAATTGAACAGTTTGGTGGTATTTTTCCAAGTCTTGCATATTGCAATGGTTGTAACTCCCAGAAAGCAGCATTTGATAATTGCCTCTCTGAGCCACTAGAATGTGGCCATATCCACTAGAGCAGTGAACCCCTCATCTAGCTGAGAAAGTTTCTCAACTATTTAGTGATCTGAGTACCCAGTTCTGTTTGACATTATATTGTGTTCACTATCCACTCCCTTCAAGAACTATTTAGTATAATAGCTGAAAATCTAAAGTCAATTACAAGGGTATCTTATGAAAATGTATAGAAATTTAGAGCAAGTTCAATTCATGGATGTTAAGTTGCTTGTAGAGATTATCTGCACCTTTCAAATTGTCAGTGGCAAAACATTTTTTTCCTTCTAGTTATTTTGGTACCACTTATATATGGCTAATGTGTTCCTTTTCTTAAAATTCTTATCCATTGACATATTCTAATCTACCCCCTGAACTAAAGATTTAAAACCAATATCTAATGTATTTTTCTTCCTGAAAGTAAAATTATTCCAGGAGTAAAAGATAAAGAGAATCATGGGAAAATGTTATTTACTGCTGCTCTGTAGTGAAATTGTCAAGAACAGAAAGTTCAATTATGTGAAATATGTTATACATATTACGATTATCGCTGAATCTGTGGATGTGTGTGTGTTTTGTTATTATAGGAAGTGACATTTGAAACTCTCTGACCAATCACACTCCAGTGGCCACAGCTAAAGTCCCACTTTCATCTCTTACTTTGTCATCCAGTTGAGTAAATGGATTCCTTTCCTTTCCTGTCTACATAGGTTTCAGTAACTAGGAATCTTGAATTACACACTTTCCATGGCATCTAGTAACAAGCAAGTACTCAATCTAGAATAGTCTTCTAGGTCCATATAGTCTTCTAGATCCATTTCTAGCCAATTTCTTATTTGATATAACATTGTGGGATTTAGAGAAACATAATTTTATTAACTACTTCCAAATACCAATATATTCCAAATGCATATATATACCCCAAGATATATTAATATCATTTATACATATGTCAAAATTCGTAGAATATTAAAATGTAGTATTGAGAGAACAGAATTTCTGCATTTCTAACCAATAAAAAGATGCTCATTTGCACAATTTGTGGTTGAATTCAAGTTAAAGGATGAAAGGAGTCCTTGAAAGAAAATACAAAAATTTGTAACCTAATGATTTATGTTTATATTTCTCTTATGAATTCTTTGAGCTATGATTTTATCAGTTTCCCTGCTTTAAATTAAACTGCAGAAACAGCAGGCAAAATGAGTGACTGAAAGTGATAAGCATTTGCCCTCATAAAACTGAAATAAAGACTAGAGGCCACTCTATCCCCAGCCAATTGAGAAATGCTTTTAAATTGTCACTTTTATTGATATCATATTGAAATAAATTTTATTTTTTAAAAATTGAGGAAAAAATGTTAAATAAATCTACTGAAACAACTTGATTATTAGATCCAAGTTAATCCTTTATAATAATAAAAAATTACTGATAATATATAACTCTCCTGTCTGCCAATAGCTTTAATATTCTCTTCCATCTAATATTTGATCAGAATTGCCACAGGGTTACAAAATAAAAAAAGTTTCATCTCTTCTCCCTGTTTTCCTGCCTTCATTTGTGTGCAATACATATATTAAATGGTTTTAAATGCAGGTGTACACAAAGTAGACACTTAAAAATATTTGCTAACACATCATTTCTTCCTTTTTAGAATTTAATTTAGTGAATCATACACAACTACCTATAACACAATGTGACATATGAATGTTTACTGGGAAATATAGACTACTATATAAATCAATGAGGTGTATAATTATTAATAAAACATTTGAAGTACTTTCGAGAGGGGTTGATAATAGAAGGATGAGTATATACTTGAGATGTGCAGAGAAAGAGGGACAGTATGAAAAAACACCAAAATTTTAAATTCCAGTTTAAGAATATGGAATAGACGAATTGAAGCTAGACTGAAGGACAGTTAGAGATAAGGTGACAGGTGGAAGTTACGGGCAGACCATGGAGTTTTATTTTATTTTTTAAAAAGAGATTCAGGGTTTTTTGTTTGTTTGTTTGCTTTTTAAAGATTTATTTATTTATGCATACCAGAGCTGGGGTACAAGCCAGAGTCATGGGAGGTGAGAGGATTGATTCACTAGAGACAGAGCAGAGATCAGAACAGGCAGATCTACTGAAACACACTGCTGAGGGGAGCAGCAGGCAAGACAGGAGAGGTCTGCTGCGCCATGTGGGTTAGCTCCCTGGCTGGGGATCGACCTTAGGCCTTAATGGAGATAGCGCTGAGACTTAACTCCTAGGCCTTCAGGGAGGCCCTCTATGAGTATTCTTTTTTTTTTTTTTAAAGATTTATTTATTTATGCATACAGGCACTGGGGTACAGGCCAGAGGTGCGGGGAGGTAAGACATTGCATGGGGCAGAACAGGCAGATGGACTGAAACACACTGCTGAGGGGAGCAGCAGGCGAGGCAGGAGAGGTCTGCCCCACCATGTAGGTACCCCCTGACCGGGGATTGAACTCGTGCTGCTGTGTCACGGAGGCCTCACAGTGTGGCGCTCAACCTGCTGTGCCACCAGGGAGGCCCAGATCATGGAGTTTTAAACACCAGCAGGACGGGGTCATAACTGAATTGGAAATAAAATAGACACAAATGGGTTGTGAAAGAAGGAGAGAGCCGATTGAACCTGTGCTCTTAGAAAATCAATTTGGGTAGAACCATGTGAAGGGGACTTGAGGCAGGGAAACAGTTAGGAAGCTAGTGCTCCCACATGAGTGAGAGGCAATGAGAGCCCACAGCTAGGCAAGGGTGAGAAAACTGAGAGGAATAGATGACTTCAAAAGACATTATAGGAATATAATCGACAGTATATTGAAACTGATGTTCTATCCTGAGAGAGAAACAAATTGAAGCTGGTTCTTAGATTTTGAACCTGTATAGCAGAAGGATAGGAGAGTTAACAGATAAAAAAATAGCTAAATAATAGCTTTCAATCGATGGGTCAACTCCAATCATAAGGCAGTGGCTTTCTAAACCACTTTGATGAGGGCTGAGTGGTCAAATTTGAAGGCTTGGGAATGAGCGCCATGATGGATTATGATACGCATATGATATGATAATATTTGGGTTAGATGTTATTTTCCTTCCTTGCGCTCTTACGTGAGAAAAGGAAAGAAGAGGTTCACTTGTTTTGTTGACTTATTTCTAATTGATTCAGTATTCTAAAGATTTCTGCCAAGAGATCATTTATTTTCTTGTTAAATTGTTGTTATACCGGAATAGAGGATAAAAACAAAGATACTAAAGTCCTAAGATTTTTACTTGGATTGAAATGGAGGTGGATTATACTCAGTGAAACAAGTCAGAAGGCAAGAGAAAAATATCGGATGGCTTCACTATTAGGAGGAATATGAAAGAACAACAACAACAATAAAGAATAAGCTCAAGGAATTGGGCAATTATAACCAAAAGTAAACAAAAAAACTCAACAAGACCAAAAAGCCAGGATAAACCAAAGAGACCATGGGGAGGGGGAAGGGGAGAGGGCAAGGACGGGGATGAGGGCAGAGGGTGCACAAGGGACTGAGGTGATGGTGCACCGGTGAAATGTGCACTGGTGAAATGATGGTGGGTACTCCCTGGGGACTACAAATAAGGTCAAATATAATTAATAAAAAAAAAGATTAATTCAATTATTTAAAAATCATTGTCTTTCAAAATCTATCAATTGGAATGCAGAGTTTCCCATACTGACTTTTTTTCCATGAGTCACATTTGCATTGCATGGGACAATGGCCGATCTAAACAGATCTGGCAGATGGAGTCTTTGTTAACTCAATGAAGGCTCACAATATCTTTGTGTACTTAGGCATGTCACTAACCTATTTTATATGAGGAAACCTAGTCAGTGTGTTGTTAAATAACTTGCCAAAATTCACAAAATTCAGAAATGGTAAAGCCAACACCTGATTCACAGTAGTTTGACGTCAAAGTCTACCACTGTAGCTACAAAGTATAATGCAGTGTGATATATATGGAAGTACTTTGTATGGCAAGGTAAAGTGTATTGTTCCAAAGAAACACCAGTATGACATGAGGTTGTAAATATGAAACCTAAGGGAATATCAAATGTCACTGCTAAGCAGGAAACTGAAATGAATGAAGCAGGCGGGGAGCAGAGGGGGAGAAGATCATGTATTTCCTGCATAAAGGGAGTAGCTATACCTCAAAGTCTGCAATGCTAACGCACTTTTGACAGTATTTATTCATCTTAGTGAGACACTAGAAATCCCAATATCTTTCCAGTATTGGGACAAAATAAAATTAAAGACTTTTTGACCCAAAAAGCAAAAGCAAAAACAAAAACAGGCTGTTGAGTAAATTTTAACCCCAGACTTCCAAGTAAGCACGTTTATCATTGCTGCCAACTGATTAAATTTTGCGTGAACCAGCACTTGAGCTAGAAAGCAAGACTTGTTTTAGGTCTGAGCGGGTTCTCTTATTAATCATACCATAAAACCAGATCATAAGGACTTGAGATCTACTCAGTCACTAGAATTAGCTCTATGTCCCTGGGAAAATGCCTTGACTCTCAGTCTATGATCATTAGGAGATTTTTGGAGAGGGCCCTTCCTGATGGCGCAATGGGTTGAGCAATGCACTGTGAAGCAAACCTCGGCCACTGCAGCATGAGTTCGATCCCTGCTGCTGGCCAGGGAGGTGACCCACATGGCACAGCAGACCTCTCCTGCCTCACCTGCTGCTCCCCTCAGCAGTGTGTTTCAGTCCGTCTGCCTGTTCTGTTCCCCACTCTGTCTCTGGTGGATCCTCTCGCCTCACCTCCACACCTCTGGTCTGTACCCCAGTTCTTGTATGCATAAATAAAGAAATCTTTAAAAGAAAAACAAATTTTTGGAGAAGAGAGGATGATTTTGAAAGTATCTTAAGAATCCTAAGGGTTGCCCCAACTCTAGATTTTTCTCCACATTCCTTTTCTTTCATTGTCTTTATCTCCTTTTCTATTTATTTAAAACAAATTGAGAGAGTGCTTCAGATTTCTTCAAATCACCATACAATCTGTGGGTATAGACCTAAGAAAGGAATGAAAGTTACTGTTGTAGAAGCCTTTACTTTCCAGCTGATGGATGGTTGAGATTTTCCATAACATTAATATTTCTCAGATCCTGGCTACCTCAAATTGTGACACAAGGACGTTGTGCTTAAATGATTTTTGAGCTCCGGGCTACTTGGTTCTCTAATCTTGCTATTGAGTAGTCATCAAAGGCTTTCAACATTTATGATGGTCACAGGATATTAAAGGACATTAAGGTTTCTTGGATCCGTAATTATATCCCTGCAAAGCACCTGTCTTCTGGAATTTTCTTTTAAGACATGATAATGCATCCATGGGGGGGGGGGGAACATAATAAATGAGCATGAGTTGTTTGAGTTTTAGAAAATGCTTGCAGTGCATAAACCCGAATTCATAGAATTGAATTCTGGATCCAAAATTTCATTAATGGAAGTCACTTCTGCTTTGTGTCAAAGTGTCTACAATACATGGGTTTTTCTGGGGTTTCTAGCAGCATGCTATAGCTCTCAAAACCCTAGACAGTTTTATAGGTGGGATATTAAATTTAGGATAACTAAAATTTGGGGTACAAGGAAAAATGTCAGATGGGGCCTTGGAGAACTTCTGTATCAGTCAAATCTATTTTAATATAAAAACTAGAAACTCACTGAAGCTTGCTCAATTTTGTATGTGGGAATATGGTTTCAATAGCCTTTTATAGCCTTAGAAACAGAAGTGCAACCAGGCTTTACAAGGGCCAGAATCAGAATCCTCCATCTCAGGCCCCCCTTTTCATCTCTGAGTGTTTGTCCAGCTGCAGCATCCGCTTTTCTCTCTGCAGAGCTGGCTTCTCTCTGTTCACATTCTCCACCACAAGCCCAATGCAGCAGACATGTTCTGATCCATTTCAGCATCTCTATGTTCCCTTTCATTTCTGATCCTGGAAAAATCTTGGTAAAGTTCAGTTTTAATTTTCAAACCAGAGAATCAGATTTTCTTTTGTTTTTTTTTTTTAGATTTATTTATGCACACAAAAATTGGGGTACAGGCCAGAGGTGCTGGGGGTGAGAGGATTCACCAGACAGAGTGGGGAACAGAACAGGCAGATCGACTGAAATGCACTGCTGAGGGGAGCAGTGGGTGAGACAGGAGAGGTCTGCCTCACCTTGGGGTCTCCTCCCTGGCTGGTAGCAGGGACTGAACTCATGCTACAGTGCCTACAGATGCTTCACAGTGGTGTGCTTAACCCACTGCACCTCCAGGGAGGCCCAGAGTCAGATTTTCTTATGCCACCCTCCTGAATGTTCCCATATGGAAAATGCTGGGAATTGGTGGTTATTTGAAAATTATTTTTGGCTTCAAGATATTCTTAGTTTGTATTTATATTCCAAGTGGCAATACTGGTACAGCACTGTAAGTCCTGGTTACATGCCATTTGCTTGTCCCTTTTTTTAAAGGGAGTCTATATATTTTATTCTTCTTTCTGGCATGATCTGTTTATTGTTATGGCCCAGTAAAACATACACTCATATATGGACAGTTATGTGTGTACAGAGATAAACAAACATATCATTTCAAGTTAAAACATCTTGATTAAACTTTTTAGTAGAATCCCAATAGATTGTCAGGAAATGAAATACAGGAAGGACAGTAGCCTAAGATCTAAAGCAATTTAGACCTGGTCCCTTATAGATCATCATTCTATTCAAAATAACCATGAGTTACTCCTAAAAGAGGTATTTTAAAAAGACTAACCATAACATGGCTACTTCTCTACAGAAATGTAAATTCCCCTGCCAGTTCTAGAAGATACTTAAGAGTACTCAAGGGCCAGGGGGAGTTCAATATCCTATACTTTTAACAAAGCACTTTTTCTTACTAGATCTCCAGTTTTACAAGCCACTTTCCTAGCTGTACGTCCCCATTTGAAAAATGAAGAGTTTAAAACATTTCTCTCTCAAGGGATATCTCAAACTTCAAATTCAAGGAAGTTTCTGATGCTGTTTTTAACAAAAGCAATTTGTAATTGTACAGAGGCATCAACAAGACTCAAAAGATTTTATAGCATGCAATCTTTTAAGCCGTTTCCAAAAGTAGCAGTGATGATAACTACATGGATGAGTACAGGAATTTACTATATTGTCATTTGACTAAAAATGTATAGCGCACTCTGGATAGACACATACAGTATACACACACTGATTTCTAATATCAAACATTGGACAATGTTCTGTCCAAGTATGCAGTTCTTCTTGACTGCCTATTTAAATGCTGCTTATGTTACTTGAATCAAACTGAACGTACAAGTTGAAATTTAATCTTTTCCGTTTAGTCTGCAATAAACATTATAGCTACTGATCATTAAATCTATGTTGTGTGTTCAACAATTCCTTCCAGAATGAATGATGCCTCTCAATTTTGCAGTAGTTATGAATGCTCATGTTTGTTTTGTTCCCAAACCATTTGTTCCCGAGTTCTATGGAGTCATTAAGATATGTTACCTCAATCCTCTCAAAACCTTTCAAGCATATATTTACAAACTAATGCACTAGACACTATGAGACTATAAAGACAAGAAGCCTTCCACTATCATAAAATTTATGTCCAGTATGAAAGGATGTGAAAGGTTATAAAATCAAATTGCCCAATGTTATAGAGAGAGTAAATGGACTAGTTATTGCATTACTGTTTGAGTGCCTGGTATTGGGTAATGCTTATTAAATAAAAATATTCCTAAACTAAAATCTTATATAAATTTTTAGTGAAATTTTTATTTTATATGGGTTAGATTTACAGCCAATTTGTGATGATAATAAAGTTCTATGTACCTCAGACCCTTCCCACAATTACTAACATCTTACATGACTGTAATACATTCATCACAAATTTTAATTAACCATATAATTACATTATTATCAATCAAAGGCCATTATTTATTCAGATTACATTAATTTTTACCTAATGTGTTTTTTCCTGTTTCAGGATCCTATCCAGAACACTCTATTCATTTTATTGGGTCTCCTCAGTTTTATCCTTAACAGCGATAATTTCTAAGACTTTCGTTATTCTTGATAACTGTGAAAGTTTTGAAAACTCATCAGGGGTTTTGTAGAATATCCTTCAATTGAGATTCTTTTATTTCTTGTTTTCTCACCATTAGACTGGACTTTGGATTGAGGGGAGAAGATCATAGTGGGAAATGTCCTCTCATCCTATCAGGTCAAGTATAATTTCTGTTCACGATGTCACCGTCGCTCTGAGCACTTACCTAGTGTAGTGCTTACTTAGTGTAGTGCTTGGCAACTTAATCCAATGTGTGTGAAGTTACCATTTTACCCCTTTCCACACCGTTCTTTTGGACAGAAGGTCCTGTGCAGTGTAGGGTTTGTGCTCCATTCCTGGCAGGTGAAATGTCAGCATACATTATTTTAATAACTTCTACTTAGAGGTTATTTGAATCTATAATTCTAAAGAAAAATAGTATTATGCATAAGCACTCGTTGACAAATTGCTCCCTCATCCCCATGCCCACCACACACACACACACACACACACACACACGACTTATGTGAACATTGCTTTACTATTTTTTGTCATTTTTTATTCTTAAGAAAAGCATTGAACTTGAAGAATTGCTCTTAGTATTTTACTATACCTGAAAGTATATTATATTATATTATATTTCATTTCTCTGGTAGCTGTTCTACTCTTTTAATCTTATCCCCCACTTGATCTTGTATTGATGGTAATTACCTATTTTATTATCTGTCAGTCAGTTTTATGTTGACATACACTGGAAGTTCAGACAGAATGATCCTAATTTCTCTATATTTCCCAGCAGAACTTTCTTGAATATTTTACTAAGCTCTAAATAAATTACACTTGAATTGGTTTCCTTAACGAGAGTCAAGGAGGAGTATCGGTTGTGCCTGACATGGTCCAGTTTCATTATCAAACACTATATGTCAGCCAGCAGACACGTTGTCTCCACAAGAGGCCTTTGGTGCATTCACTAAAGCAATGAAGACGATACTGTTGATGGAACCATAGTGAAAGGAAAAAAAAAATTTAAAGGACTGAACAAATGTTATTTGGGTATGAATAGCCGTGGCCTTTATCTTTCCTCTTCTTGGAAGAAGATTCTGGCTTTATCTAGTTACACTACTTCCACCCCACTCTGCAAGATATTTTGCCAGTTGTCTTCTGTTGCTATTTTGTTATAGAATGTAAAGACAGGACCTCCCTGGTGGCACAAGGGGTTAAGTCGCAGCACTGTGAAGCTATCAGCAGCCACTACAGTATGAGTTCAATCCCCAGCCAGGGAGCTGACCCACATGGAGCAGCAGACCTCTCCTGTCTCACCCGCTGCTCCTCTCAGCAGTGTATTTCAGTCCATCTGCCTGTTCTGCATCCTAGTCTGTCTCTGGTGAATCTTATTACTACCCACACTTCTGGCCTGTACCCCAGCTCTTGTATGCATAAATAAATAAATCTTTAAAAAAAAAGAATGTAAAGAGAGAGGAGAAATAAAAGGAGAATCTAGCCAATTGCCTTTCTTATAAAATTTTATTAGAATACATTCATTCCTTTATATATTGTTTATATAAACTTTCAAGCTATAATGTTAGAGGTGAGTAGCTACAAAGGCAGAGATGACAGGGAACATGTATCATGCAGATTCCCAAAATATGTACTATTTTGCCCTTTACAGAAAAAAAAAGTGTACCAACCCCTAATCATTTTCTTCATTTGTAAATGAAGGAAATCATACTTATTTTGACCAATTAATTGAATCACTGTGACAGTAACTAAGGGAAATATTAAACTACATTATAAAATATTACAAATGATGGGATATTTTCAAAAAATATTAATTCAAAGAATGAAATGGGCAGGGTATCATTGTCTTTTCCACATCTTAATTTTTTAAAAAGATTTATTTATTTATGCATACAAGAGTTGGGTATAGGCCAGAGGCGCAGGAGGTGAGAGGACTCATCAGTGACAAAGCAGGGAGCAGAACAGGCAGATAGACTGAAACACACTGCTGAGGGGAGCAGTGGGTGAGGCAGGAGAGGTCTGCTGCACCATGTGTGTCCCTTCCCTGGCCGGGGATCGAACTCGTGCTGTGGTGCTGCAGATGCTTCACAGTGTGGTGTTCAACCCGCTGTGCCACCAGGGAGGCCCTCCACGTGTTAATTTTGAGATGAGACCTCACCACTGCCAGTTACGCTCCAAATGTTTGCAGGTGGCAAGTATATTCCACACAACAAGGCTGCCTCTGAACCCAAATCCAACTTCCTTCTCTTGCATTCTAGTCTTTAACCCACATTCCAGGGTTAATGTGCCCATATGTGAACACCTAGCTTGTGTTGCATTGTCCACACCTCTACTGTGAACTTGGCCCCTAGCAAACCATGTGCCCATGCTGTGGCCTCTCTTGGGAGATGGTATGGGAAAGAGGACTGTACAGGCTCTTAGACAAGGCTTGGTGCTATGGGAAACAACTGAGTTGGAAGAACAACAAAGGTGGAACTCTCCAAATCTGGAGCTCAGAACAAAAATTTTGGGGGACTAACAGCAGGCAGTACCTTACTTCCACCTTCTCTTTTCTAACTATGATTAACACCTTTTTTCCTTTAAAGACTAATTTTTATTTATATATACAAGAACTGGGATGTAGGCTAAAAGTGTGGGGTTGGGAGAATTCACTAGAGACAGAGTAGGGAGTAGAACAAGCGGGATCTACTGAAATACACTGCTGAGGGGAGCAGCAGGTGAGACAGGAGAGGTCTGCTATGCCATGTGGATCACCTTCCTGGCCTAGGACTGAACTCGTGCTGCACTGGCTGATGATAGCTTGATAGCACTGAGACTAACCCCTGTGCCATCAGGGAGGCCCCAATTAGCTCATGTCAAAGATTGCACTGGTCTCCTAACTGTCCACCCACGAGTATTTACCCCTTCCATTCCGTTTGTAGACCTGCTGGCAAAGTGAGGGTTCTGAAAGGCAAAATTTCTCACACCAACTACCTATCTTCATTATCCTTAGAATAATAGGAAGCCACTAAATATCTGAAAGATATAGATAGAAAAGTATGTGCGTTTTGGCCCCTGGCTACTTTACAACTTGATCTCAGGCTTCTGTCTCTGTATCCTGCTTGATCTGCCTTTAAAGAAGTCATTATGAAAAAAATAAATAAATAAATAAAAATAAAGTAGTCATTATGTTCCTCATCTTTTAGCCACAGAGTTTGTGTTCAAGTTCATCTGCATGCCTAGGATGCAGCATTCCACAGAGACAACACTCATCTTGGTTAACCCTTTCTCTTCCTTTAGAAATCTGGCCTAGGTCATTTCTTCCTTTATATATTTATATTTCTCAATCCTAGAATTCTCAAATACCAATGTCTTGACATCAACCCCAGATAAATTAAATCAGACTCTTGAGGGCACAGACGTAGGCATTAGTATTAAGACAAAGCAGTCCAGGTGGGTCTCATGCATGGACAGATGTGAGAGTAATTGTTCTATATGATGTATTGTTATAGATCCATGCATCTCTCCTTTCGAATTGCATAAATTGCAAGAAAAATCTAGAAATACAGCAGATGGGGATGTGTCTCACTCCTTTGTAAATTTCATGAAGAAGTGGGCTACCCCCTTAGTTTTTCATTGATTAGACTTTTTAAGTGTCTTCTAAGTCATAGACTGATCTAGTTGATGGGGCTAGAACAACAGACAGGCCCTTCCTGTCTCTTTTACAAAATCTATTTTGGGGCGCTTTGTAGGGTTTCAGTATACATTTGCTGCATGACTGAATAAATATTCTTACATATGCATGTTTATTTTTTTAAGGATTTAATTTTCCCCTTCCTGAGATAGCTCTTCATTTCCCCTGAAATACTTAGAGCAGTGAAGTTCTGAGCTGAGCTGTTTGAGCACTTTAAGTAATTGTTCAACTTCCTGCTTCATATTGTCTTTTATGACAGCCTTTGGATTTCTTAATTATTGCATTTTGTCTTTCTCTGTAGCTCAGATAATAAAACCATAGTCTGGCTCGCCATTCTTCAGACAGAAGAAAAAAATTTAAAAAGCTTTCTGCAGTATTTTGTGACACTGCTACGTCACCATTTCTCTCTGTCTTTGGAAATAAATTGTTGGCAGATCTGCAATTTCTTCTGTCTGCTCCTCAGAACCCTTGGCAACATGTCACCTGTTCCAGCAGATTTTTATATTCAGGGCACAATTCAGAGCTCAGGAAGAATTCTTTACTGATATCTCCCAGTCATTAATCATTGCCTACTGCCTCACCATTAGGGAAACAGCTCGGGCTACACATGTGCATTCAATTAAGGGTTGATTGTTTCAGTTTATGGATTATCTAGCTACTGTGCTTTGTTTAGTTTAGGTTTTCCTTTTCTCTGCATTCCTCTCCCTTCCTTATTTCCTAACTCAATTTTTCATGGGTTTTTATCACAGATAGGTACATGGGGAGGGGAAAAGTAAAAATAAAGTTAGTCTGTTTGATCTGTTAGTAAAGCTATTGAAAATGTAGGCATATTCAAAGAATTTGTTATGGAATGAATAGATGATTATTGCATTTTCTTCTGTTAGTCCTCCATTCCCTTCATCTTAATTTCTGAAAAAGCAGTGCAGACAATCGTGTGAAATTGCCATAACCCAGGAGTCAGCCGGCTTGGCTTTTGACACTGACTCTGTCACCTTGTGGTTGTGGTTTAGTCAAATATCTGAGACTCAGTTTCTTCATGTATGAAATCTGTTAATGCCCTGACCTCTGATTGTATCCGAAAAATGGTGGATTATAATAAGATCACCAGTTTTGAGGTGTTATGATATACATATGTGAACATGTTGTTATACAGATGTGCTAAAGTTAGGTCAGATCAACCTACATGTCATAAAGGTAATGCCACGATATCATTGCCTAAAACTCTTCCCCAAATCTCTGTCACTTAAAATAACTATAATACAGGGAAGAACTTCCCTGGTGGGGCAAGGGGTTAAATCGCAGCACTGTGAACCTATCTGCAGCTACTACAATGTGAGTTTGATCCCCAGCCAGGGAGGGGACCCACATGGCACAACAGACCTCTCCTGCCTTGCCCGATGCTCCCTCAGTGGTGTACTTCAGTAATCTGCCTGTTCTGCTTCTCACTCTGTCTCTGATGAATCCTCTTACCCCCCATACCTCTGGCCTGTACCCCAGTTCTTGCATGCATAAATAAATCAATCTTTAAAAATAAAATGAATGCAATACACCATCATGGATTTGGGGCTGGGGAAGCTCATCTATCTAAGCTCAGAGGTACCTGGGCCTTGTGTGCTTTTGCTGTGGCTAGGATTGCAGAAACAGAATGCAAATAGGGAAGTTCTGCTTATATGGCTATCAGAGGCCAAAGCACAAAAGGGCACACATTCCAAGTCTCTCCTTATGTTATGTCTGCTAATATTTCATTTACTATGTAAAAACGCACAGCCAAAAATCAAACAGATACATATGTTATAACTTCAGTGGGAGGGGCTGCGAAATTATACAACAAAGAACACAGATGCAAGGAATGGTGAAATATTGAAAAAAATCTTTCTATCCCCATTCTAGCGACTGAATCCAGAATTTGACCACCCAATATACTATTCACCCTTTAAATTTTCTCATCTTTAATCTTTCTCACCTTTTAATCTTTTACTGAGTCTTCAGTCTATATTGTGAGGATGAGTTTGTGAATTACGTATTACATACAGCATACATTTTTACACAAGCAAATTTATATAAAATATCCAAAATGATGCTGGATTTCTCCTTGTCATGTAAAGGGGCACAGATTTCATCCTCATCAAATTATCTATATAAGAGGGCATTCTCAGTGAACAAATTTGAAAAAAAAAGTATTCTTGCTTGCATATATTATAGAATGTTTACGTGTTTATCTGCCTTCTTGTGTTGGACCACACATAGACATATCTGACCCTATGTGATTTAGGTCCTTATGATATTGTGATTTGTAATAAGCTCATATTTGCTTTTCATTCCCTTTTCTGCCTCAAAGTTCCTAAAAACACTGGAATTTCCTAAGAGATGAAGTGATAAAGATACATTTTGCTATATTAACAAAGTTTCTTTTGGAAAGCCCCCAATTACATAAAGATCGGGCTGGTTTTCAGGGTACCCAGCCCTATTATTAGGACCTTCAGTCCTACCCATTGCTCCTCTCCACCTCTGGGAGGGGATGGAGTCTAGAGGTTAAATCAAATACCAGTAGCCAGTGATTCAATAAAAAATGACTGTAATGAAAACTTCATACCGGCCTAAAAGGATGGGGGTTTGAGGAGCTTCTGGGTTGACAAATGGGTGAAGTTTTATACATGCTTTCCTTAGGATTGATCCTATTGAGACGGAAATTTTACTTATCTCAAAGTCACAGACTTTGTTTAGCCATATTATCTTTCCTGTCAGTAGAGCTTTATTATTTTAGATGTAAGTCTACCTATCATTCATTTTATATGTAGAGAGAGGACTGAACATGGTAGAAAGTAAGTAATAATCAAATTCCTTTTGTATTTTGAATAATGAATCCAACAACGGTAATGAAAAAGAGCCTTTCCCGCTGTTCTTACAAAGTCATCTTGCCTTGAAAAAATATCCAGCTATGCTGGTTTATTTATCTCTCTATTGGTCTTTTTAACTTTTCCCTTGAGCCAACACTACCCTATCATCTTTAAGATTGTCTTTCCTATTTTGACACTTTGCATTTTCTTTTTTTGTAAATAAAATACTTTATCTTTATAAAACACACATCCAAGCGAGTGCACAAACCATGAGAGTAAACTCAATGTTTTTTCACAAATTGATCATTCTCTGCTACCAAACACTCGGGGAAACCCAATTGCAAGCCTCCCACTCATTCCTGCAACTCTTCCCAAGAGAAATCACTGTTCTATTATCTAAACATATAGATTAGCTTTTTTTCCAATTTTGAATTAATGTAACTAAAATCACAGACTACATTATCTTTTGTCTCTGGTTAATATGTTCAAAATTATGTTTGGGATATTTTTCCAAGGTGGTGTGTATATCCTTTGCTTGTTGATTTTCATTATTATGTCCTATTCCATTTATTCCGCTGAATAAATATATCACAATTTATTTGCCTTCACTACTGTTTATATCAAACTATGTCCAGATTTTTGACTGTTACCAAAAATACTAATTATCATTCTCGTACATTGCTTTATGAATGTGTGTATACCATATATGTATATACACACTATATATACACACACATTAGATATATGTACTACATATACACACAGTATATATGTACTGTATATATATATTATATATATATATAGAGAGAGAGTGTACATAAGAGTAGAATTCCTAGTTTGTTAGGTGTGTACATGTTTAACTTTGGTAGTTAATAAAACTGTCTATTTTCCAGCGTGGCATCTCTCTTTCTGTATAACTTTGTCTGACTTCTCTAAATCCACACATTCTCTTCTTAGCTATGTCTTATCTGCTCTCTTATTCTGCTTTGGTCTCTAAATTTCTGTTTCTATTATATTTTTGTTCTTTTTGGTTTTGGTACTTTTGATATGCTGTCATGTGCTTTGGTGTTCTCATGCATCTTCCTATTGTAAATTAGATGTTGAACCTTGAATATGCAAATGTTGTGGAAATAGTTTGATAACAGTGGATAGTAACATGTTTTTCTAGAGGAAACTGACATTTGTTTTTCTATTGTCAAAACCAATTGACATTGTTTCTCTAGTGTCAAACCAATTGACATTGATTTGTGGACTCTACTAATTCCATGATATTTTAATCTAATGGAGATTTTAGGTGATGTAAGGCTAGTTTTCATGTATTTCAAAAATTGCTTTCTCATTTTCATTTTCTGGTAGGGTTTCCCTTTGGGTTCCTAGGTCCTTTCTTCTTCAGAAGCCCAGATTGTTCTTCCCACTGTCAGATGAGGCTGTAGCAAGTTCAGCACAGCTTACCAAATTTTAGCTGATATTTGGAAACCTTAAGTACCTCAATAAAATGCAGTGCAACTCGATCCCACTTAAAAACTGATCCCTTAACTCCTCACTTCTCTGTTTTGGTATTTTCCCAGAAATTTCAAACATTTTCTAATAGAATTTTTCTAGTTTTTCTGTGAGTGTTAGAATCACCTATACCTGCACTACCTAAAACACTACCTTAATCTACAAAATATTTAAAGGGAAAAATCCCCAAATAATACTTTCTAGCTTCCCTCATAATACCACCCTTTTCCCCTAAGGCTTTTAAGTAATAGAGTCAGTTAGACTTAATAAGAAACAAATTAGGTGAATTATTTGTTGCTAGCCCAGGAGATAATGCTCTATATCTTTCAAGGCTTGTTATCCTATTTAAAGCTATAGGGCTTTAATTATTACTTCAGTTAGGTTTTTCAAAAGAACCTATGGACTTAATTACATTATTTTTTTTGTCTTTAGACCTAAATGAAATTTATTGATATAGAGAGCTGGGTCATATGATTTATTAAATGCAAGTGAAGAAGATGTTTTACTACTCTTAAACATTTCAGAGGTAAAACATTGTATTTTTTTTCTTTTAAAGATTTATTTATGAATGCAAAAGCTGGGGTAAAGGCCAGAGGTGTGGGGGGTTAAAGGAGCCACCAGAGACAGAGTCGGGAGCAGAACATGCAGATCACTGAAACACACTGCTGAGGGGAGCACCAGGCAAGGCAGGAGAGGTCTGCTGTGCCATGTGGGTCCCCTCCCTGGCCCGCGGCAGGGATCAAACTCGTGCTGTGGTTTGCTTCATTGTGCATTGCTTAACGCACTATGCCACCAGGGGAGCGCCAAGTAAAACATTTTAGATTGCCTTTTGGTTGTTTATTTCTTTGTGTGTATCCGATATCCAGGTGATAAAATTACACATTAGATATTTTATTTCCCTCGGGGTAATCTATTGAATATATAACCCTATGATTTTGATATAGATTATTTTAACTTTCAGTTTTGGGAAATACCAAAGTTTCTCCTGGTTCATGCCTCCTTCAGTCCTGTTGGTGTACATATTTCACTTTTTATCCTCCCCATCAAAGAATATAAAACGATGTATACTTGATGCTCCACTAGTGTGGAAATTGCTCTCCCCCTTACCCCCAAAGATAGTGTATATCACTTAGAAAATATATTTTGAATGACTGTACTTTGAGATGGGTAATTTCTCAAGGCAAGCTTTCCTCCCCAGAAAGGACATCTTTACCAGATTTGTAGCTCCTTGTTTTACCCTGAAAATGCTTACTGTCCAGAAACAGACTAGAGAATGTGCATGTGGGTTGCATTTTCTCTCTGGTGTTAACAAGTTAAGATGCTGCAGTCTCTGTCCTCAGGGAGCCTGCCATCTAGTGGATCTCATGCCCTCGTCACTTAGATGCCAGTCAGTGTGATTGGCATTTGACAGCCATTGAATAAATATTCATTTAAATGAGTGATTGAATGAAAGGAAGGAAATGAACTGTTGATTGCTAGGTGACCATGGAATTAGAACAAAATAATTAGATATTTCAAATACTTTCTGTTACCAAGTGATACTAACTCGATGTATGCATCTCTCCAGTAAGAATACCTTTCACATAAGCAAGAGGTCTGGGTCTCTGTTCTAACTTTCTTACCTTGGTTAAAGTACAATAAGACCAGACACAGTTCAAGAGAGGAACTAGAAAAAAATTTGCTGCTTTGTTATGCCAACAATTTTCTGGGAACATTAAAAGGAAGCACTGGGCTATGCAGGAGACAGAAAGATGGAGGATTGTGGACAAATACTTTCATTGTGTGCTTTATGGGAAGGAAAAGGAGAGGCAGAGAAACCAGGCTTAGGATTGGCTAATATCAGTGGACCCTGGAGCATATGTGCTGACTCCAGTTGTCTAGCCTTGGGTAGATTATGGTGCATGCACAGTGAACAGGCATATGAGACCTACTAAGGCAAGTGGTTGGGGGTATGGACTTAATCTGCTATTTAAAAAAGGGGAACTGAGCAGCCCGTAGCCCAGGATTAGAAATTGGATTTCAAACACACACACATACACACACACTCCATATTATAGATCCTGCATTTCCCCTTTTACCTGAGTGAAAAACCGTCATTGGCCTTGTGAAAACATGCTTCACAGATTTAAAAGAAAATATTTTTAAAATGAAGAGAGAAGAAAAAGTGAGAAGAGTAAGCTAATGACCTCCTCCCCCTCTTTTATTAACAAATTCTTCTATTAAATACATTTCCAACACTTATTAGTGTATAGTCAATTTATTCCTTTGTGTCTGTACATGGTTCCATTTTTTTAAGTTATTCTTGATTCGGAAAGCAATAGGAAGTATGAAATAAGATAAAGTAGACTTTAAATAAGGAAACCCCTATTGTCTACAGTGCTCAATACTTTTCTTCCTTTGATAAAAGGGGGTGTAAAAGAGAAGGTCTCTGCTATAGATTGAATATATTTTCCCAAGTTCATATATTGAAATTCTACCATTCCCCAAATGATGATATTAAGAGGTGAATCTCATTCATTTTTGCCATGTGATGGTACATTAAAAACAAAATAAAGGGCCTCCACGGTGGTACAGGGGTTAAGCTCTGCACTATGAAGTAAGTATCTGCAACCCTGCAGTGCAAGTTCAATCCCTGGCCAGAGAGGGGACCCACATGGTGCAGCAGACCTCTCCTGTCTCGCCCGCTGCTCCCCTCAGCAGTGTGTTTCCGTCAATCTGCCTGTTACGCTCCCCACTCTGTCACTCTGTCTCTGGTGACTCCTCTCACCCCAGCACATATGTCCTGTACCCCAGTTCTTGTATGCATAAATAAATCTTAAAAAATCAAAACAACAACAACAAAAAACAAAACCCACATCCATGCTGGAATGGTCCTCATGAAATAGTATCTGTGCCAGAGTATCTTGGACTTCCCAACCTACAGAACTATGAGAAATAAATTTCTGCTGTAAGTCACTAAGTCTAGTGTATTTTTCTTATGGCAGCCTGACCAAACTAAGACAGCCTGTTTTTAAATAACTTAGATAAAGGGGATAAGATGTTGTCTAATGAACTGGTACATACTGGAATTATATTTCCATTTGTGATGACACTGAAAAACCAAGTAGAAACAATTAGCAAACTGTGCTGCGTCTTTAAGCATTCACTAAAATGAGACTTACTTATGAATTTTAATTGCAGTTTTCAAAATCTGTCTTGAGTTATTTATTCTTATGGAAAAAATGGATTTCAATGTCACCAGATTTTTTTTTTCTATAAAGGTTAGCCTTGCAAAAGGAGAAAGGAGATGAAAAAGAATTACATACAAGTACATACACAAACCAGTAATGAGTATTACCTTCTTTGATATTTTCCAGTGCAAAACACTGACTTGTCACCTGAGGGGAATTATATCAGATAGCAAAGACCCCAAGACAATTAAATTTGATGTTGAATCTAACGACTTGTAAGTATTTTTCCTATAAATATCATGCTATTGCAGAAACTCACTGCTAATGAGGTGATTGACTTAAATGTCATCTCTGTTGCTTTCTAATGTTCGCTTAAGCATATTGTTTTTTTAGACATATTCAAACATAAATTGAAATTCTACATAGCATGCTGACATAAATTGCAAATAGAGACATGAATATTTGTCCTCCATTTTTCCAGGTAGAATTGTTTCTTGTGGGAATATGTGATGACTACCCATGTAAATTATTGTTAGGTAATCTCTTGTAGTTCAAAGGTTTTCAGGTGAATATACAACAATTTGGCATATTTAGTGGGAACATTTCAATGCTATGTTGGAATTCTGATAATACTCTTACAGTTTTCTCATATCTTTATCTATCATTAAGTTCATTATCATATCTATCATATCATTATCTATCATGGAGTTCACACACCATATGAACATTAGAACATACAGCATGCAGTTGGGAAATTATGAGAATAGAATATCATGAGGATTTAAATTTATTTATGTGTGACTTGATTCTTTCATCATGCTTTACACAAATTTGTATTGAGTTTCTACCACTTGTCACCTACACTGTTAAGTGCTAGAACACAAAGATGATACAGGAATGTTGCCTATCAGGACTGTTAGTCTCTGCAAGACAAACTGACCATAGAACATGAAAACCCACAAGTGCTTTTTCTTCCCCACCTGTGTCATGTATCTTTAGATGAAGACTGTGTTGACTGAGAGACCAAACACAGAGGATGAGTTACTTGATATGAAACTGCAAGTTAGTCTATTTCTTGAAAATCCCTTAGTCTATTTCTTGAAAATCCTGTCCATCTGAGAATATAAATAACATGTGATTGTTAACTATTTATTTAAAAAAAAAGTGTAAGAGGAATACTGTATATATTTGCAAAACAAAGACAAGTGGAAGGTAATGCTATACAAAGGACTGAACACCTGTGAAAATGGGTTAGCCATTCTCAGGCTGTCGCTGGGGCTCAATGGCATGTCCCTTCTCCATAGCCTGTGTTCCCCAAATATCTGGGCTCAAGACAATTGAAAGCCCCTCTTCCAAAGCCCTGCCCTGTCTTTCCACAGATTCCCCCTTTCTTGAGTCATTGCTCCATGAAGGAAGTTTAGTCCAGCCTTCTATCCTATCTCCAGTCATTCACTTGGCTAAAATCCACCTGTTGTTAGTTGCGAGCACCAATCGGCTGTCGTTTGGTATTGCCGGGCTGCTGACCATCTCCAAGGTGACTCTCGTAGAGCCTGTGTACCCACAGCTCCAGTCTGACCCAGTCTGTTCTGAAGGTCTGTGACTTTATTTTTTAAGATTTATTTTTATTTTATGTATGCATACAAGATCTGGGGTACAGGCTAGAGGTACAGGGGGTGAGAGGATTCACCAGAGACAGAGTGGGGAGCAGAACAGACAGATCGACTGAAAATCACTGCTGAGGGGGGCAGTGGGCGAGGCAGGAGAGGTCTGCTGCACCCTATGGGTCCCCTCCCTGGCAAGGATCAATCTCAATGGCAGTGGCTGGCGGTAGCTTGACAGTGTTGAGACTTTAACTCCTGTGCCACCAGGGAGGCCCAAGGTCTATGACTCTTTTCATTTGGGTCTGCAACTCCCTTTTCTCCCCATATATAGCAGCCAGCTTGATGAGTTGTGGAAAGATAGCTGAGAAATGGTAAATAATAAAACAATGAATCGACAAAATTTGTGGCAGCAAATGTCGTGGCCTGAAATCACCAGGTTTTCAACCTCTTGTTTACCAGCCTCTGGAATGAGCAGAATTCTTATAAAATTTTTCCTCAAGCCCTGTCTTGCCCTTGTCCCCAGAACCCTTCCTATCTCATATATAAGACTCTACTGGACATAAAAATTTACATATTAACTGGGGGTGGTGGATACAAGCATCTAATCTATATGATATATATAGCAACAACCACAAACATCTGTATGTACTATAACACTACACTGCAGAATCATCAAATATAGGTACAAAGTATTTAAATATCCACAAATTCTTTAATTTACAATATCTTCACCTTAAATACATTATATCTAGATTGGACATTTAGAAATTTATAGATTGTAGATAGGGTGGTAAAACCTCAATAGTCTAAATGGTTTGTTTTAGTCAATGAAAATCTGTAATGCTGCCACAGCTATTTTATGGATCTATATTCCATTTCCACGATTCTGATTCCCTATGATTATGGCAGGAATTTTTTCTAAGATTTTCTTTTTTTATGGCATCACTCTGATCCTTTCTTTGTGGACTCAAACTTCTCAAAAGCGACTCATTTGCCAAATTTCAACTCTATTTTTCTTTTTTTTTTAAAAAAGATTTATTTATTTGTGCATACCAGGGGGTGCAGGCCAGACATGAGGGCGTGGTGAAGGTATTCATCAAAGACAAAGTGGGGAACAGAATGGGCAGATTGACTGAAATACACTGCTGAGAGGAGCAGTGGGCAAGACAGGAGAAGTCTGCTGTGCCATGTGGGTCAGCTCCCTGATCAGGGATCAAACTCATGCTGCAGTGATTGCTGATAGCTGCATAGTGCTGTGACTTAACCCCTTGCACAACCAAGGAGGCTCCTTCATTTTCCTTTCTAAGTGTCTGTGGTTTTGCTCAGAAATAATGTTTACTGTCCCTATCATCATCCCATTACATTCAAATATACACTTGTAATGGGAGAGCAAAGACCTATTTTGACATCTCTGTAGATGGGTCATTGGAGCCACGGACTCCTATTAATACCTAGAGGAGATTAATCATAATAATTATAGAGTACAAAATAAGTAATGCTTTAATTTTATTTTAATAATGGTAAAATGAAGAGGTTTTCAATCATTATAAATATGGTTCTTCTATTTTAGATTAACCAGGAAGTAACAACAAAATTAAGAGAAACAGTATTTATTAAGACTGTTGTGAGACATGTTAAATCTAATCTCTGATTCTCCTTGTTTCACTTTTTAATTAAAGGAACTGATGATGGTCAAGGTGTTGAATCTATTTTCTGAGGTCAAAGCAAGCTTTGAATACAGTTCTTCTATATTATAAGTTTGCACTCCCTCAAATGATTTCTCTCTCATATTGGAAGGGCACAAACATTTTTTTTTAAAGAACCTTTTTTCAAAAAAGATTTATTTATTTATGCATACAAGAACTGGGATATAGGCCAGAGGTGTGAGGGGTCAGAGGATTCACCAGAGACAGAGTGGGGAGCAGAATAGGCAGACTGACTGAAACACACTGCTGAGGGGAGCAGCAGGTGAGACGGGAGAGGTCTGCTACGCCATGTGGGTCACCTTCCCAGCTTGTGCTGCAGCAGCTGCTGATAGTTTGACAGCACTGATACCTTAATAGCTGCACCACAAGGGAGGCCCCACAACTATAATGATTATAATATTTAAGTGAATGAAGAAGTATAGGAATGAATTATGAATGCAAAGATAGAGGGAATTCATGAGAATCAGGGATTTAGAGAAGTAGGGTCACAATATCAAAAATAAAAATTAATAAACAAAGGCATAGATTTAATTCTCTTCACAGATTTAAATTAGGAACTGACAGCCTACTGATCCAAGGAAGTGAAAATGTGGTGACTAAGAGAGGACTAACATGCAAAGGGAGCACAGCAATTGTAGGAGGCAGTGCAGGTAAACCATGGCTTTGGTGTAGGAGGGCAGTATCAAAAGCAGAAACAGCTCTATCTAAATTGCATCGCGCTGTCTACCAACATAGTCACAGGCCCCCCAAAATGAAGGTCAATAATAACAAAAATATAATCGAGTCTGCCATTACCAAATTCGTCTTCATCTTACTAAATCAAAGATTACATTCAGTTCTTCTCATGTAAAATCCATGTCTATAATTACCTCTGAAGTATTGTTATTCTTATTTTATCGGTGAACAAATTCACCCCAGAGCTGCTCAGATAATTGAGTTAAGATTCAAACCCGTATCTGTCAGGTTCCACGTCACTTTCTATCCTAAGCTATTCTAATATTGATTTATGCCTACTTCCTTTCCTACCAGATCCCCGAATAAAGAAACCAAAAGCATTTAGGACATGTAAGTTGAGTTTAAGTTTGAGTCCAAACATCTGCATTAGAACAGAGTCCTTGAAGTAGAAGAGATATGATTATTAGTTGTCAGGATGGGGAACTGTGGGATGGTCAGGAAAGCCAGCTATAATTCTATTTTAGGGTTATTTCTGTAATTTCAAAAAAAATGTTTATATGTTATCTTCTTATTGGATACAGGAAAATGGGATGAGAAAACATTGAATTATCTACACATGGATGACAGAAAATGAATTACTGAATACCTACTATAGCTCAAGCCCTGTAATAGGTAATTATTATGTGTTACCCACATTATTCCACTAAAAGCTACAAAATGTCATCCCATTTCACAGAGGAAAACCTGGGGCTCAAAGTCACTTGGTCTAAGTCCCACTTGTAATACTATTAAAGACTAGGACATTCTGATTTCTAGGACTAAACTCTTTAACTGGGTGCTCATTAGCGAGGGTAAGACATGGACAGCAGGGATCTGTGCTGATGGTTGATGCATTGTACTTTCCTCCTGTTGCTAGTATGACAGCCACTGGAAATTGTTTGTAGGCTCCAGAGGAGCAGGGAAAGGCCATGACAAGGATAATTAGGACTTGTCTGCTGAATGTTGATTCCAGAACTCAGGGAACCTAGCAATTTCAACTATCCACCTTGGTTCTTTGAATAGATGTATGACATTTTTGTTTGAAGAAACACAATATAAACAGGCAATGACAATAATAATAGAATAACATAATAAAATACCATTAAATCATCATCAAACGGGTATGATATTCATAAAAAGTTGGAAATAGACCAAGTTATGTGCAATTATAAGACATGTGGTTGAATTAGAATACATAAAATATTTTAATATGAATAAACTTTATTAGATGCTAAGATTAATGAATGTATAGAACAGGGGACAGTTATATGTGAATTGGGCACTGTCTGCTAAGCATTTTCTTTGCCTGCCCTATCCATATGAAATGCCTGGAAATAGATTATTTTCAATAGATTATTTTCATTTATCCTTCCCTGATGTAGAAGCATAAATAACCTGTCTTATCCTGATATCACTCTTCTGGTTTTTAGTCTATGCTCAGACTCCCCACATAATTTCCACCAAATTTTCCCTAATGTTAACAAATATTCCTATGGTTTATTACTATTAACTAATATTCTAAACTTCTATAGTATTTCACCAACTACCCATTAATGTCCTTTTATACTTGGAGTCAATGGATCCAGGATCTAATGAAGGATACCATATTGTATTTAGTTTCACTGTTCCTTACAGAATTTCCCATCGACTGAAATCAGGTAGAGACCTGACATTAAATGAGTTGAGAAATAGAGCTTATAGGAGTAAGTCCATCTACAGTGTCCAGTAGAGGAGGAGAGGACAAGAGCCCAAGATTGGCATCTAAATTAGACCCTCTCTTTTTACTCACAAGTTCTTTGTTACTTATGTATGCATGTATGTATGTATCTATGTATGTATGCATGCATCTATGCATGCATGTATTTATCTATGCATGCATATATGTATCTATATATGCATGCATGCATGTATGTATGTATGTATCTATCTATCTATCTATTTATTTATTGTATAGAAGGACTGGGGTATAGGCCAGAGGTGTGGAAGGTGAGAGTATTCACCACAGAGGGGAAAACAGGTGGATCTAATGAAATCCACTGCTGAGGGGAGCAGTGGGTGAGACAGGAGAGGTCGGTCTGCTGCGCCACGTGGGTCCCCTTCCTGGCTGACAGTGAAGTTGTGGTGACAGTGCTGAGACTTAACCCGTGTGCCTCCAGAGAGGCCCTTTACGCCTAAGTTTTTGAAGTTTTAGATCTACTGTACTATTGTTACATTAAATCACACTTGCATTATGGAGCATTTCTACAATAGCCTTGAATGTTAGGCATTCCTGTCCTCAGGATTCAAATTCAAGTTTATTTGACACTCTCTACTCGCTATTTTGAAGTTCTGAAATGAATGTAGTCATTTCTTAACACTGTTCTCAAATATCAAAAGTCCATGGACCATGCCAAATGCATTGCTGTTTTATAACTATGATTACATTTGGGCAAATCACTCCAGTTCTTAATTAGATTATCCATCTTTACAAAGGGAAGAATTTCATAGGATTTTAAAGTCCTCAATTCAGAAATAAACCGATTTGCTTTTTTGACAGTGTTCAGTTAGGAGTTGACTTCACTGCCTCCCCCAAAGAAGGAACAAAACTGTAAGTGTGTTATAGACCGTAACACTATTTTTTATGTGAACCCATCAGAAACCTGCTAGCCTCACAATGCCTGTGTTCATTCAGATGATCAGCTGCTGCCCCAGAGCCAACGGGCCAGCCAGGACAGAGATCTGAGATTCAGATGTCAGCAGCGATAAGCAGAAGGAACTGCTTTGTCTGTGGTTAACCACATATTGTATTTTTGCTGATCTGTATCCATTTTTCTTGAATCCAATGAAATTTTCATTTTTAGTGACCAAGCTTTGCATTGTTATGTTTGTTTCCAGAAAACCACAAAGCACTGAAGTCAATTCACAGGACCTGAGAGGGGAACATTCTCATGCACAGATTTCTCAAGTGTTTAATGGGCCAAGCTGGTGACTCAGAATTTCATAATCACTTGCCCCCTCACCTCCTAACCCTGGGTTGTAACCATCATATGAAATAGAGAAAAGACACTGGGGAGGATATCATAATGAATGAGGAGACTAAATTAAATGCATTCAACTTCTAACGCTGCTGAAGTTTCCATGTCCCATCCAAGTCAATAGATGCTGTGAGTGTGAAGGACTCACTGATTCTAATGTATTGATTACATGTGGCTCAGAGCTTCTTACTTACTAGGTGGCCCTTACAGTTTGCCTATTCCCTGTTTTATAATTAGGTATTTGCATTGCATCCTGCTTTTAGTTTTACTATTGCATACATTTGGCTGTGTTAAAAACATATTTAAATTTACCTTTGCCTGCAAAACACAAAATATTTTATTGGAATTGCCCATGGAGGATAGAGATAGTGGTATAGCTTTATGTGCCCTTCTGTAATTTTTATTCATTTTCTCACTTGTTGAGGGTGTATTTTGGGATTTTAGCCATGTTTCTAATTTAATCATATTTTTATATTATGTCTATAAATCTTTTTAAAAAGGCCTACAAATAGTATTTGCATTCTTTATAGCTATACTTTTATCAGTTTCCAAGAAAATTCTACATAGAGCTTGTTTTTTTGCTCACTACCAATCCTTTTAAAATAAACTACCCATTTTTCATTAAAAGCTTTAAAAATAAAAATTAAAAGAGGCTCTTACTATAAAAGAAAAAGTGTTACTAATTTCAAAATGCACGTGTTGTAAGCTTCCTTCTCCCTTCTCCCTTATTATAAATTCCCAGTTATTTCCAGGTATCTTCCCTTCTCCTAAGCAGTCCAGTCTTTTTCTAAGGAGGTTAACTTCTATTAGTTGAAATCGGTTATTATTGTGCTTGTTCCATCAGTGTTCAGTTCAGGAACATGCCTGTGACACAATTCTTCCCCAATGAGAACAGTTTCCAGAAGCTCCTGAGAAAGAATTTTATCCAAGGCAGTCCTGCTTATATACACTTGAATTTATGATGTCTAAATATGGCATCTAGAATTACTGCCTCTTGAAATCATGAAACAGCCAACACAAGATCATGTGACTATTGAGTGTGGTAGATAAGACTTGAAAGATAAGATCTGAAAGCCTAGACCTTCAATGATGCTTCACTGCTTCCATGATTAACAAGAAGTAAGACGCATGAAATTTAGATAAATGAAAAAATAAATACCTTTAATCTTTAAGTGTTATTCTTTCCTTTAATTCTGAATTCCAAGATCTGGAATATCCTGTTGTTTGTGACTGAGAGTGTAAAGCACCTACTATGGGATCTGATCTCTGACAGGGTTTTTCTAAGTCTTGGGTCTTTTTCCTGTTTTCCCCACTGAATATCTGGCAAACCAAGAGCAAATAGTATCATCAGAAAACCTGACCGAAGGACCCAAAAGTGCATGTTGAATAAGTGTCCTTGGGATTCATCTTGCAGAAATGTAAGAAATCTGTATTCTAAAGGGATTTTCTTCTTCCTACCGGGAAAGGGGGATTCTGGTTTCTGGGAGAGACTCTTTATTAAGTGTGAGGCTTCAACATCAATGTAGAGTGCAAGAATAAAACAGACAATAAAGCAAACCTCAAAAATCTCTAAAGGAGACAATAAAAAAGAGAAAGGGCATGCTGGCCCAAGAAGAATGACAATTCCAGGGCATTTATTATATGCAATTACCTGTTCACTGCTTACAAACACCCTTCCGCGGGCATCTCCATTTATTCCCACTTACTAATGTCAAAACTGTAATTTTCACTTGTCCTCTCCTCTTCATTCACAAATGACCCTTTTTGCCTGGCTGTTGACTTCCATCTCCCTGTTGTTCCACTAATGGCACTCAATAGAATATCTTGACAGAGATACCTGCCATGACTAGAAAGCTAGTTGATTCACTGTGATTTCCAGTCTCTTTCAGCAATTTGCTCCTCAGCCTTGAGGTGACATGCCCAGCCAAGGTCAATACTTATTACCTTGCTGTGAGTGGAAGCACATAAAGTTCTGTGTATTTGCCTACTGTCATTACTGGAATTGGATGGCTAATCCAGAGAATGGATCACAGTTATTTGCCATAAACAAGAATCCTCTTGTTGGGGAGACTCTATCTTGTTGGTAATTTACTGCACTAACTTTGAAAACAGGATTTCCAACTGTGTTCAAAAGTACAACATAGCTAGTGAAAAAATGTATCACGAGTGTTACCCAAACCAAGCGACAATGAACAGAATTCACCTACTTTCAAAGCAGCAAGCACTGATTTACTTCTTTTCATCCTTCTGTTATGTATGGTTATGTGGCTAGGTCACTGTCCCCTTATCCCATAATGGGAAGTCAGTGAACTTAAATGATGAGGCTAGACTAGTAAAATTGGTCTAGCAACTAACATAAACAATGAGATGGACCTGACAGGGCAATATTTTTAGGCTTTCTCTCTGACTTCCTCTTGGAGGCGTCCTGAGGATTCTGATACCAGGTCTCAGAAAACTTGTCCTGGTGAGCGAGATCTCAATGTTCCATAACCTCTATGTTAATCTCAAACTTAGATGCAATGTTGATTGTTTCCAACTGTGTTCATCCAGCTAAGGAAATTAGGAATCCAAACATCTGTGGCTCCAACTCAGAACATATCTCTTTGGCAAACTTAAAAGAAAAAATACTTCAGAATCCGTAATTGGAAAAATTTATGTCAGAATTTTGGGTCATTAGGTTATTAGCTAAGCAATCTAGAGTAAGACTCAACCTTCCAGAAGTAAGTAGCTTAGTGAGGGTCTTTGGCACTTATAATAAACAGTGGACATTTATTACCTGTTGCATAGGAAAGCATCTTAAGTTAGAGTTAAATGGTCTTAAAAGATTGGTCAAGGTAATTCGTGTTTTCCTTGGAAGAAATTAACAGGAAAAAGACATAAATAGGGAATAACTTTCTGAACTAGAAACAGTAAGAACTAAAATGATTAAAATAGTAAAATTACAAATATTATAGCTTCCTGATCTGTTGAGCATGTATGTATGCGAGAACCACCTCTTAGGGGGAAAATGAATTTAAAAGCAGGAAGGAGAGTGCCTCCCTAGTGGTGCAAGGAGTTAAGGCACAGCACTATGAAGCTATCCACAGCCACTGTAGCTCGAGTTCGATGCCCAGTCAGGAAGGTGACACACATGGTACAGCAGACCTCCCCTGTCTCACCTTCTGCTCTCTTCAGAAGTTTATTTTTGTCAATCTGCCTGTTCTGCTGGTGAATCCTCTCACCTCCCCCCACACACACTTCTGGCCTGTACCTCAGTTCTTATAATGCATAAACAAATAAATCTTAAAAAAAAAAATAGAAGTAGGAGGATTGACAATTTTCATCCTATGTTCCTGGTGGCACTGCGTTTTATCTATATTATATGTACGTATTTCTTTAGATCAGACTATATAACATACACATTGCCACATGTTAAATGTATAATATTATACTTCTACAAAATTACCTTGGTAACTGTTATTGAAGCATCATTCACATAACAGTAAATATCAATGTGGATTTTGACAAGTGCATGCAGTTGTAGAACATCAAGATATAGAACAGCTTTGACGTCAAAGGATCCCTTTGAGATCCACACCACCCTCCATTGCAGCCACTATTAATAACCGATCTGTTTTCTGTCTTTATATATATTTTTTATTTTCAGAAATCCATACGGTTGGCATCTATGCCATGTAGACTTTTTATCTTGCACTTTTCACTGCTCACAATAATTTGAGATTCGCCCATGGTATTTATCACAATAACACTATCAATTACTGACTAGTCGTCTATTTAATGGATAAATTATCAGTTTAAATATATTAGATTATTTCTACTTTGGAACAATTACTAATAAAACCATTGTAAACCTTTATATAAAAATCTCCTGGTAAACTCTGGCTATTAAGTCACTTGAGTCAATGCCTCTGAGTAGGAATAGCAATTGTGTGAGGGCCTCCCTGGTGGCCCAGTGGGTTGAGAGCTGCACTGTGAAGCATACTTGGCACAGCAGCATGAGTTTTATCCCCGGTCAGGGAGGGGACCCACATGGTGCAGCAGACCTCTCCTGCCTCGCCCGCTGCTCCCCTCAGCAGTGTGTTTCAGTCAGTCTGCCTGTTCTGCTCCCCGCACTGTCTGGTGAATCCTCTCACCTCCCACAACTCTGGCCTGTACCCCAGCTCTTGTATGCATAAATAAATAAATCTTTAAAAAAATAACTGTGTGAGAGTGACTGTTATGGGTAATTTTATGTGTCAGTTTAGCTGGGCAGTGGTATCTGGGTATTTGGCAAAACATTGTTCTGGATGTTTTTTTGTGTGTATTCTTAAATGAGATTTACATTTGAATCAGTGGGCTTTGATGGGCCTCTCATGCAATCAGTTGAAGACTTGCGTAAGACTACAGGCTACCAGCCTTTGTCTCTGCAGCAGAGAGCTGTCAGCACCTGTTCCTCTTGGGTCTCCAGCCCACTGGCCCAACTTGCAAATACAGCTTCCATAATTGTATGTACCCGTTCTTTTAATCAATCAATCTATCACTCAATCTCCTATTAGTTCTGTTCTCTGAACAACCTTGATTAATTCAGTTGCTGTGCCCACACTATACACTTTTGTGATTAGAAATCTCTCAGAATCCTTTTTCAGACAGCCCCCATTAGTTCCTAGAATGCTTATTCCGGTCTTATAGATAAGTACATAGGTATTCACAGATTTCATTTCCCTCCCATAGCTAACAAGTGTAGAATTAGGACTCAAATCCTCATTTTCTTCTCGCCAAAGACCACAGCTTGCATTTAGTTACTATCAAAGTCTGGGCTATAATTTTACAAAGATCACATCACTTACCATAGCTTCTTAGTCAAAAGAATGAAGTTTATAAAACCTTGCTTTTTCTTTTTTAAAATAAGAGCTGTATGTCCACTTTTGATCTTCAGTAATTAATAGGTATGCACAATTTGATAATGATTTCCAGGGGAGTGACCAAGACAGGGAAAGGCAACTTAAAATTTGATAAAAAGCCCAGTCTTCAAGATCATTTTCCTAGAGACTGAAGCTAAGAGAGAAGGAGAAGCTCGTGTTTCTCTCCTCAAGCATCAGGGATCTTAACATGCTGATGACTGGATAACAGAAGAGAAGCACTGAAAGCTTCAGAGTGAATTAATGTAGCTTTAGAAACTCAGCTGTAACCCACTCTTTGAGAAGTGTTCTATTGATTAATTTCATTGAAAATGGAGTATCCGTAGTCTGATTCTCTTTTAAGGTCTAAAACAGTGCAAACTGGCTAATATGAAGGCTATTTCATTGGCAACAGAAAAGGTCATCCCTTCTCAAGAGTCTCAGTAAGCACCAACATGACTCACTATGAGACTTTACTTCTGTAACATCTTTCCGACTGGGGCAGTTACAGAGAGCGTAGAAACTTCTCTTCACTGGTTGATTTACAGAGAATTATGTCTGAAGGCACTGGTGTGGACAATCACATTTTTCAGAGTCTCAGCCAACGCAGTGGCTCTGGTGTCCTTGGGACTCATCAATTCACCGTTCCAACGTCTTAAAATCTGGACAAAATTACTCTTTATGCTTTTCTTCTGGAAAATTTGACAATGTCTTCCAAAAATGGCTTAAAATTTGTATTAATCTCTCTTAGGCAAGTACTAAGTATTGACTATTCAAATCTTTCTTTTCAGTTCTTTATGCTTTAAATCAAAGATTCTCAATCTTGGCATTACTAACATTTTAAGATGGGGAATTGTTTGGGGTGGTTTTCCTGTATTTTACAGGTTGTTTAGTGTCTTGTTTAGTTCAGCTGAAATGCTTAGCACAGATTATCTATATCTTCATCTATATTTATAGTCACATACACATATATATACACACACACATATATATTATATTATATATGTGGTAGAGTCTATTTGAAACATGATGGAAGTTAGCAAACCCCCATTGTAGCAATATGGAATTATGTGTCAAGGGTTCTAAAAATTAATAAAGCTGATAAAATCAAGTTTAATTTATACCAATGAAAGGCATCACATTTATGCATAAATATACATACATATCTATATATACACACTCAAAAGGATTAGGGAGGATGATACATTAATAAGAATGGCCAAAATAATCATCTATTATTTGACTTTCAGGTTAAGTAGGTTTTAGTAAATTTAGTTTGTGAATTATAGTATTATGCAGATTTTATTGCATTACAACCTTTTAAACCCATCTCAAATATTATTTGTATTATCTGTATATTAGCTGAAAAATATGGTATGTCTATCAGTTGTTAAACTGATATGGCAATAGTCAACTATGTTAGAACTAAGCATAACATTACCGGAAAAAAATACTAATTATTATTGGGCATTGGGACTATTTAGCTTTTTTTTTCCTTTTCTGCTCTTTTAAAATGGTATGCAGTTCTCATGTCTGTTATAATGAAGAAAAACAATAATGCAATCTACTGAACAAAACAAAGGGAGAGTGATGCTGGTGATGTTGAAGACAGTGTAGGTAAAAACCTAATTACTAACTGCTGGGAAAGCATCAGAACAGTGTGGGTAATTGATAGCCGTTGCTTCTTCTAAAATAAAGAGGCAGGAGAGGGTGCTAAGGAGGAAAGATGGGGTTGTAGAGAAAGGTGAGTCCATTGCTTGAGATTCCTACTACAGAAAATCTGAAGGCCTAACACACGACTTTCTTCTTCATTCACAATAAAGAGAAGAAGGGTTAGAAAGGGGTGGGGAGGAGTCCCCCTTTATCCTTGAAAGACCCATGGTTAGTTATTATTATTTTGCTTTGGGAGTGGGTTGGGTTAGGGGCAAAGAAGAATGGTGGGTTAGAAATGGGATTCCTGATTCTAGACTATTCCATTTTGTTCACTATTCTTATAAAACCAAGGAGAAAATGACTTTTCTGATTCATGCTCAGCATTGTTTGTGCAAAGAAAATGTAAAGATATGTTTCAAAATGGAAAGCATTGCTAGTGCTGTTTTTTTGCAGACACCCGAATGCACACAGGCCATCCTTAGGTTGTGACGATGAGACCCTTGCTTAGGAAAGAGTTAACAGAAACCTTTGTACAGAAGTGGACCTTCAAGTACCACAGAAAGGCTTTAAACGGGGTTTGAAGTTGCCCAATTACAGCCTTTCAAATGAATCAAAGACAAGGTCTGATAATCTTCTTCTCAGGGCATGGTCTGAGCGTCTTCAGCAGGAAGGAGAAGAGAACAAAGAGCGACTGTTTCTCTATATGGGTTATTAAATGAGAAATAGCACCAGTACATCACAGGCATTGGAGTAAACAGTCTCTGCCCATGCCTTGTCTTGATTCAGTTGCTTTTGTTTTTTTTTTTTTTCCTTAAATAAATCCAGAAAATACACAAAAGGCTTTCACTTCAAGGGACTTGAAAGAATGTCCTTTGCCTTTTTGTTGCAGTTGGCCTTTGTTCAGTGGACAATCAAAGAAGCAGAGATTTTTCTTTTCTTTTTTTTTTCTTTTGAGTGTTAGGCTTCATCTCTGTAGAATAACTACTGAAATTTAAATCACTGAAAATATATCTAAGGAAACTCACTTTTGTTTTTGTCATTGTGATCATAAGTCCTAAGTGTCTATTCCAATTGCTTAAAATGTGGACTGTCTTCCAAACACCCAACAACAACCAAAAAAATGGGCAGCTTGCTTACCTTGCCTTACTCTTTCAGAAATAACTGTCTGAATGGACTAGCAGATGCTGACAACTAGTACATATACAGGGATTGTCTATATACTTTAAATAAGTTTCAGCCAAACCACGTGCCTTTCAGAGGGGTGGCTGAACCCCCTTATTTCTCCATGACTTTGTCCCTCAAGGATCTTTTAACTTTTCTTTGACCCAAAACATAAATAACTCTGATTTTATCATCATTTCTGATATTCATGAGAAAAAGAGATGAACATTAAGCATTAGTAAGTAATAAACATTCTCTCAGGTGTTGTTTCTACTCTCTAAATATAAATTTTCTTACTTCTCTTACTTGAGACATGTATTGTCTCAAAATTGTGATTTAAAGGCCTGAGAATTTTATCATCTGTTTGCTGCCCATAATGAAATCTTAGGCTCTCCTACAAGATCACCTAGCTAGTATTTGCCAGAGTGGGATTTTGGACCTAATTCTATCTTCCTCCATACTAACATTAACCATCATTTCATTTTTCTGGGTTGAGAATGGTGCCTACTATATCTTGTATTCACAGAACATATCTATATGTCAGTTCTGCTGGAAACTTTGCTTCAGAATAGGAGCGGTACAAGGCAATGTGATTTCTAAAAATTGAATATCATTATATACTAAGAGACTGAACGGCATACACGTTTGTATTTAAGTGCAATGCATGTAAATGGGAGAAGATAATGGAGCTAAAATACAAATCTTTTCTCACTTGGAAAAAGATTGTTGCCATTTTTTTTTTGTTTTGAATAATTTTTTCTGTGTATTCTATATATGGAAATTCTATGGCATAGGTCAATAAGCACAGGACAGAGTTTGAAGTAGCTTGATTTAGGTTGTAGTAAATAAGTCACATATTCTGTACATTTTTCATGTTATTATATTGCTCTTTTGTTATTTATCTCAGCTTCAAATGAGCATAATTGCTTCATAGCATTGTGATGAGATAATATATATAAAGCAATGTATGCTGAATAAAAGTTATAAGGACAGTATGTGAATTAACATGTGAATTTTAGTACAATATAAAAGTCCAGCGTTTCCTATTGTCAAGTTACAAGTCTCCTCTTCCAGTTTGAAAAATCACATCGTATATGCCCCCCAATGCCTGTGACAGTAAACATTACAGAGGATAAATTCAATAATAAACAAACAGTAAATAGAAAACTGAATTTAATAATAATGAACTTCAATATATCCTCAAAAGGGGAAAACAGGGCCTCCCTGATCGTGCAGTGGGTTAAGCAATGCACTATGAAGCAGACCACAGCCACTGCAACATGAGTTCGATCCCTGCCTCTGGCCAGGGAGGGACCCACATGGCACAGCAGACCTCTCCTGCCTCGCCTGCTGCTCCGCACAGCAGTGTGTTTCAGTCAGTCTGCCTGTTCTGCTCCCCACTCTGTCTCTGGTGAATCCTCTCACCACTCTGGACTCTAGCTTATACCCCAGCTCTTGTATTCATAAATAAATAAATTTTAAGGATTTATTTATTTATGCATACAAGCACTAGGGTACAGGTCAGAGGTTTGGGGAGGTGAGAGAATCCACCAGACAGAGCAGGGGGCAGAACAGGCAGATGGACTGAAACACACTGCTGAGGGGAGCAGTGGGCCAGGCAGGAGAGGTCTGCCTGCGCCATGTGGGTACCTTCCCAACCGGCGGCAGGGATCGAACTTGTGGTGCAGTGGCTGTGGTTTGCTTCATAGTGCGTTGCTTTAACCCACTGCACCACCAGGGAGGGCCCCATAAATAAATAAATCTTTAAAAAAAAAGAAGGGGGGGCGTTGGTATCTATGGTTGCAAAAATAACTGTTTACATTCTACAGTCATTTTTCTCCCATCCACTTAGACAAATCCACGCTTGGGTTCATTAGCCAAGTGTTTAGAATATATCTATCTTATCTCCTATGGGATTTGCCCTAAAAGGAGGTCAGAAATGAGGAGCATTTACTAAGAAAGGGCTACAAAGACAAACAGGTAAAATAGTGGGAGAAATAAGACAAGAGGAAGCAGCGGTGAAATTTTAGACACAGTCCCAGCCTCAACCCATTACCAAAGTAAGCTTTGGAATGTCCAAACTCTAAGAATGGAAGCTGGGCTTTCAAGTCCTGCCGTGAGGACTATTGCTTTGGACTGTCCTTGGTTCCAAATAGAGAGATTGCAAACTACTGGATTATTCTCATTTCTGTGCATTCAAGCAAAAATAATTCTTACATGTTGTTCTATAGAGTTGCATGTGCTAGACAAAACACAAGCAGATTGCAGATGGGCACACAGAACAGGTAAGAAGATCTGAAAGAGTATTTGGAAAGACCATTGACTACTAGTGGGCCAGTTTGCAGACCCACACCTGTTCTAGTGCCTTCTCTCATGTTTCTTTATGGGAATTTTACCACCAGAAAAACCTAAGAAAAGTCTAACAATAATAGTTCATTTTTCCCCAAAAGTCATCCTTTCAGGGAAGAGAAAATCAGACCTTCAAAGCAAAGGAAACTTTTTAAAAGTTAGCAGACCATAACTATTCATCTGTTTAGTTATATAAATTTATGCTAAGGGTTAGTCTGTTCAGTTCCAAAGTTTCTAAATTGTTCACATAGCACTTATTAGCACTAAATAACTAATAACTTTAGCTACGCAAAAGTTTTTTTCCTTTACTTTCCTAATTGAGTCTCTCATAGTTGTTAGAATATTTCATGTCAAATATTAGTGTTCACATGTGGTAGCCAAGGAAACTCAATTTCAGAGAGGTATGTAATGTATTCTAGGTTACTCAACAATCAAGTAACAGAGTTGGATTTTACAATAATCATCTTATCTTCAAATCTTATCTTTTTATCTACAAAAGCTTGAAAATCTGGAATAAGTTAGAAGGGGAAGAAACAAACAAGTGCCATGATTACTTGGGGTTGAAATGGTGGTATTCTTTGAAAAACCAAAGGAGGGGAAAGAAGATTAATCTGCAGCATGCATCATTCCTTGGCTGAAATTAAAAAAAAAAAAAAAAGCCTTAAAAAAAGCCAAATCATGAACTTCATTTTTAATATTTGGTATCCACAAAAAAAATTTCTGTCATATTTTTCCAACTTTAGCCAAGCCCTCTGGATCAACTGAATAGATTCAATGAAACAGAATGAATCTCAGTCTTATACCTTCTTTGATGGTCCCAGTATTTCCTCTCCAAAGCATTTGTTAACTTTTCTGTACGGATAAGTAATTTCCTATATTCCAACTGGTCAGTAAGTTCTGCTGTGTTTTGTTGATATTTGAAACCTTACTACTCAACTTCCTGCCAGGCACAGGATAGGTGCTCATTAAGAAGTTTCTGTTGATTTAATTACTATTGCTTTGTAGTAAAGTTTGAAGTCTGGGAGTGTAATACCTCCATTCTCCTTTTTCTTAAGTAAAGCTTTGGCTAATCAGGGTTGTTTGTGTCTCCATATGAATTTCATCAATATTTGGTCTATTTCCTTAAAGAATTTCATTGAGATTTTTATTGGTATTGTGTTGAATCTGTAGATTGCTTTTGGAAGGATAGTCATTTTGATAATGTTGATCCTTCCTATCCATGAGCAAGGGATAGCTTTCCATTTCTTTGTGTCCTCCTCTATTTCTTTTAACAGTGTTTTATAATTTTCTCTGTATAAGTCTTTTGTTTCTTTTGTTAGGTTGATT
>JAGFMF010011458.1:6814643-7029894 GCA_019455555.1 Galemys pyrenaicus | reverse complement strand
CTTCCAGTACTATGTTGAATAGCAGTGGAGAGAGTGGGCATCCTTGTCTTGTCCCTGATCTTAAGGGAATTGCTCTCAGTTTCTCCCCATTGAGGATTACATTTGCAGTAGGTTTGATTGACTCATTTCTTAAGGGAAAATAAGAAACAGTTTAGTAGACCTTCTAAAAATCTTTGGGGATTTTTAAAATAAAGGGTGCAGAATACTTTGGGGAGTTCACAAGAATCTGAGGAAGGAAAGAGTATGCAAAGGTGGAGAGGTAGGAAAGGTGAGGAATGATGGAAGACAAGCCAGAACTTTTGTGGCTGGGGCATCCCTGATGGCCTAGGAGTTAAGTCTCAGCCCTATCATCCCTATGGCCTGGGTTTAATCCCTGGCCAGAGAGGGGACCCACATGGTGCAGCAGACCTCTCCTGCCTCACCCACTGCTCCCCTCAGCAGTGTATTTCAGTAGATCTGCATGTTCTGCTCCCTACTCTGTCTCTGGTGAATCCTCACACACATACACACCACCCCATGCCCCCACCCCACCCCCACATTTCTGGGCCATACCCAGCTCTTCTATATAAAAGAAGAAATCTTCTGTGGCTTGAGCAGAGCAGGTGATAGTAGGGAATTGGGCATAGTAGGTAGGACAATGTATATCTTAATAAGGAACACTTATCCCTACACTACACCCTCTTTCTTGAAAGAGGATGCATTTCAGATAGAAGAGGGGACAAATCAAGCAATTAAATACAAGAAGAATAGAAGTTCCGTGTTGAAATTCAGAGACTGTCCTCCCTTCAAACAATCTGGAGAATGGATAGCATTGTAACTGGCAAGAGGCAGAGTCTACTAAGTATGCCTTTACAAAAGTCCAGTTAAGGGGGAAAAAAAGCAGTTCTGAATTAAAAGAAGTGTGAGTAGGCATAGAGAAGAGACAGTTGATCTAAGTTATATTGAAAATAAATTTTGAGGATTGAAGTACTAGACTACTGAAAGAAGGTAAGTTTCAAATCTGTAGCTGAAATGCCTATGTGAGTTAGAGCAGGACTCTTTAAGTTTTGGGAATCTGCTAGGGTTTGTGCTATTATTTTTCATACTATTAAGTTTATATCAGTCTAAGGAAGTACTACAGGTCCTGACTTAATCACAAGTTTTCATGCCCAGTGAGAAATATGGTATCATTGTCTCATTTATCTATCTATCTATCTATCTATTTATTTATTTATTTATTTATTTATTTATTTATTTATTTATTTATTTATTATTTGTTTCTGCTCAGAAGAATTGGGGTATAGGCCAGAGGTGTGGGGGATGAGAAGATTCACCAGAGACACAGTGGGGAGCAGAATAGGTGGATCTACTGAAATACACTGCAGAGAGGAGCAGCAAGTGAGACAGGAGAGATTTGCTGGGCCATGTGAGTTAGCTCCCTGACTAGGGATCAGATTCAGGCCATAGTGGTGATAGCACTGAGATTTAACCCCTAGGCCACCAGAGGAGGCCCTCATTTTTTATTGCTGGGAAAATGATCGCTACTGCAGAATATAGCAAATTAGAATGTGGGGAGGGGGGGTATGGTTTGGACTTGAAGCTAAAGATAATTTACCTTTCCCTGAATCTGAAATTAAAGTTAACCACGAGTCTCTGTAGAACTTTAAGTGACCCCATAGTCCGTAGATAATCAAGAGGAGAAGAGAGAATAAAGATGAGTCAGAGAACTGATGGCTATGTGGAATCTAAGTACAAGGTGAGAGAGAGCCCAGTGAAGCCACAATGGCTAAACTTAAAATAAAAATAATACAAACTAACCCACAACAGCAAAACTCATTATAGAAAACGGAATACATATACACAGAGAGAATAGTATCGTGAATTCTCATGTGCTTCTGATGAAACCAGCAATTATCAAAATCAAGCCACTAATGTTTTATCCCTACACTACACCCTGAACAACTTCTGAGACATCCTATATTTGCAAGTCTTGGGATTCCGATCTGAACAGATTAGTTCTGTCTTTCTCTTTGCACAAAGGTGAATGTGGGTGGGACTTTCTCCTTCACTCAGACACAGGACATGCCCCTTATACAGGGGCCTTGCTGTTTCACCTCCACCTGAAAGAATGTTAAATCAGCATCCAAGTCTCACTTTCCATCTGCAAAGCTGTGAAGAAAAGGAATATAGGAATTTACATGGCAATTCTTTTCACAATAATTTATCAGGATTTACATAGCTCAGAAGTGAAAACTTAAGCACAGTATATTGCCTTAAAATTCAAAACAAAACAAAACAAATTTTCAGTTCTCAAGCCTGTTAGATTTTCTTCAGTCCAATATCACAAGCAGGATATTGCCTTTCTCACAGCTTGAGAATTAAAGTGAATGAGGAGGAGGGGCGATTGGGGAGACCAGCTTGAGGAAGTGAATTCCAGAGTAGTTGAATATTAGGCTTTTAGTTCCTATTGTATTGAGGATGGAGCAGACGTAGGCAGAGGACCAACCCAAGCCACAGTGAACAATGTCATTCTTCTGCATACCTATGAGTGGTGTATTTATGAACAATGGAAATAGTGTTGAGAAATAATAGACATTATGTTGGCAATTATAATCATTGTAGAAGTGGCATTAAAATGTTCTATAGATTGTGGTACATTATAGTGTTTTTTATATTTTAAAATAAATCATGTGTGCCACATTTGATAATGACCCAGTGAATAATTGCTGCTGCCTTATTACAAATTTGGAATTTTCAACAGTTTAAATATGAGCTGGTTCTCCTGTAGTAACAGAGACAGTGTGTATTTTCAGGGCTTTAATAACAATGTGAGAGAAATGCAGTCTCCTCATTATCAGCAAGAGTAGATTAACCTTCTTAAGTGGAAAAACCATTCATTATTGAGAACTTCATATATGTGCTATCTCACTTAACTCTAACCTCATTCCCACAAGGCAGAGTCTCATATCTAATTGGAAAGTTGTAAACACTAGCCAAGTTATATAATATCAAATAGCGCGTCTTGGCTTCACATCTCAATTGAACTTACCCACTTGCTCTAAATCTGGTGTTCCTTTTTGTACAGCAGTATCTTCCGCATGTTATCTCTCTAGGGGATAATCTTCCCTCTTTTCCTTTATCCTACTCATTTTTCAGATATTAACTTCCATCTTACTTCTTTTGGGGACACTTCCCAGCTTCCCTTCTCCCAAGTTTTAGGCACACACATTTTATGCTTTCAGACTTTTCATTTTACTTATAAATGTTCATCTTAAATAGTAAAACACTTAAAACTCTCTTCTAATTAAACAAAATATTGGCTTAATCAACACTATATTTCCTCTGGGTTGAACTTTGCATCCTTTTAAATCAGCAGTAAGTCAACTAACAATAATTGTCACAGGCAACGAGCAACTCCAGATACCTTGACACTTGTGGCTGCCATTTGCGTTGTTTGTTTATTCAAATACCTTGTTTGCTTCCAATCCTTTCATTTGTACTTTTCATTGCAATTACTTGTTTTTAATTGTTTGTGTAATATTAAATTATACAGAAGAAAGAAGGAAAGGCTACATTTATGAAAACAAAATGGGATACTTTATAAAGACACAATAAAGAATGTTGCAAAAACAAGTGTCCCTACTTTAGGTGAACAAGCACTATAAGAGCAGGGGAAATTCCAAATGCATACTGTTCTTATTTTACAATTCTAAGTTTTCATGTCTTTTTGATGAAACAAATTGAAAATTGAATAGGATGCATTATATGTGAAAATCATGCAATCAAAGCCAGTTTGAATTCTAATTAATAAGCACATAGTCCAAGAAAAATATTTTCTTTTTAACTGTATATGCTTATATTTTTTGTTTGTTTTGAATAGTCATTTTGCTTTCCAGCTTGACCACATTCATCGTTTTGCTAAACATAACATTCACGTTCAACAGATGGAAACTATGATTTATGAGAGCTCAGTAACGAAACACTTGCAGAGGTATGGGCCAGTTTAAGAAAAGTAACAATGGATAACGAAACATAACTTTTGGCATTGCCGTGGCATTCCCACACCCAGACTTAAAGAGAAGAGAGATGAATGCTTTTTGCTAGAGTCAGATTTGACCTGGAACCTTGAAAGAGAAGTTGCTCCATAGGAGCTGTGGCTGTACTAAAGGATCTCAGCCCTTGCCAGAGCCACAACCAAGCAAGAAGAGAGATGAAAAAGAAACATCTTGACCTCTTTCCTGTGGCTCCCCAATCGCTGGCTGGTCCAGACTTAGTTGGTATCCAACTGATCCTGGAAAACACAGCCCAGCACCTCAGAGTCCATAGGAGAAAAGAGTGAACACAGATATAGGCAATAGGATAACCAATCTATAGCCAAGTATCAGTCTTTACCATTATAGGCAAATAGATTTCCTTACATTCATTTATCACTTATCTTCCCTTTTAAATGTAAGCTCTGTAAAAGGAGCAACACTCTATAAAGGAAAATTACTATTCATTGACTTAATTATGAATTAGGATGAGTTCAACTTAGAGTGAATTGATATTCTCTTGTAGCTTTTAGACATTCATTTGTCAGTCCTTTACATGTCTCTATAACTTTGATTATAGAGACATTTTTGTCTCTCCTTATGTGCACATACTTTACTTACCCTCTACCAAATCTCCCATGTCGGCCTCCCTGGTGGCGCAGTGGGTTAAGCAACGCACTATGAAACAAACCGCAGCCACTGCAGCATGAGTTCGATCCTTGCTGCCGGCCAGGGAGGGGACCCACATGGTGCAGCAGACCTCTCCTGCTGTGCCCGCTGCTCCCCTCAGCAGTGTGCTTCTGTTGATCTGCCTGTTCTACTCCCTGCTCTGTCTCTGGTGAATCCTCTCACCCCCCACACCTCTGGCCTGTACCCCAGGGCTTGTATGCATAAATAAATAAATCTAAAAAAAAAAAACAAATCTCCATGTCAGTGCCCTACTCCTTGCTCCCCTATATGTCTCCTCCTCCTCTCCTTGTTTCCGCTGGTAGCCAGTATAGTTTTGCAAAAATCTAAGGTTCATTTAGCTGTGCTTTGCCTTTTTATATTTTTGGTTATTCATATTCCACAGACAAGTGAATTCTGATAACTTTCTGGCTTATTTCACTTAGCATCATCACAAGACTCATCCAAACTGTCCCAAAAGGCATTGTTTCATCTTTTTTTTTTTTAATAGCTGAATAGTAATCCATTGAGGATATATTCCACAATTTCTTTGTCTAGTTGCCTATAATTGTGCACAATATTGGTTCCATGAGTAGTGGGTAAGAAAAAGACATAAAAGGGATCTAAAATCAAAATTAGAAAAGAAGTTAAACTGTCTCTATTTGTATATGACATGATTATATACCTAGAGAATTCAAGAGTCTACCAAAAAATGCTAGAAATAAAAAATGAAGGTAAAAGTGGCAGAGTATAATATCAATACACAAAAATCAAAAACGATTGCATTTCTATATATAACATTAATTAGAAAATAGAGAAATGAAAAGAAAAATCCCATTTACAATTGCGCCCAAAAAACCCAAAATACCTGAGAGTAAACATAAGGAAGAAGGTGAAGGAGCCATGCATTAAAAACAATAAGACTTTGCTAAAGAAAATAAAAGAAGACAAAAATAGATGGAAAAACAGACCTTCTCATGGATTAGAAGAATAAATATCATTAAAACAGCCATATTACAAAAAGGAATTTAAAGCTCCAGTGCAATACCTATCAAAATCTTAATTACCTTTTTCAAGGAAATGGAGAAATTCTAAAATTCCTATGACCACAAATGATCCAAATTGCAAAGCAATCAAGAAAGAAAAGAAGAAAAGTGGAAGTATTGTATTCCCTGACTTCAATTCCCTGACTTCTATTACACAGCAACAGTATTCAAGATAGTATGTTAGTAGAACCAAAACAAAAACATAGACTGATGGAATAGAAGGTCTAGAAATAGATCCACACAAAGCCATACATGGAGAGAGCATACAAAAGGTGTTGGGACTCATGAATATCCACGTGCACAAAAGGGAAATTAGGTCCACACTTAAGCCACATATAAATTAATGAATGACAGATTAAATATTTGGATATTATGGGCCTCCCTTGTGGCACAAGGGGTTGAGCGCTGCTCTGTATGGCTTCTGCAGTCACTGCAGCGTGAGTTCAATCCCCCACCAGGGAGGTGACCCACATGGTGCAGCACATCTCTCTTGCCTCACCTGTTATTCTCCTCAGCAGTATATTTCAGTGGATCTGCCTGTTCTGCTCTCCACTCTGTCTCTGGTGAATCCTCTTAACCTACAACTCTGTCCTATACTCCAGCTCTTGTATGCATAAATAAAATCTTTTTTAAAAATCTTTAAAAAAAATGTTAGGACTGAAACCACTTAAATCTTAGAAGAAGATATCAGAGCTACATTGCTGGACATCAACCATAGAGACATATTTGAGGAGACAGTGCCAACATCCAGAAGACAAAAGCAAAACTAAACAAGCAGGACTACATGGAACTAAAAAGCTTTGGACCTTCAAAGAAGCTATTACCAAAACAGAAAGGCTACCTGGGGTCTAGAAGATATTTGTACATCCTCCGTGATTTTTGCTTACTATGCAAGACCAGAGAATAAAGTGATGACTCCTCCTCCTCCTCTCCTTGTTTCCTCTGGTAGTCAGTATAGTTTTGCAAAAATCTAAGGTTCATTTAGCTGTGCTTAGCCTTTTTATATTTTTTGGCTATTCATATTCCACAGACAAGTGAATTCTGATAACTTTCTGGCTTATTTCACTTAGCATCATCACAAGACTCATCACAAGAACCCATTGGTTCAGTTTTGGCACATGTTGGAATAGTGACCTGGAGGATTTGGTTTGGATTTGTAGCGATATAGGAGTAATGTAAACCAGTTACCAGGAGGAAGATGCATATGGATAGGTGCTCAGCGGATGCTCCCTTCAGTAGAAAAGTTAACTTAATTAGTTCTCAAGACAACACTACATTTTTTATTGTTCATATTTTTTCCTTCCTCTTTTATAACCTTATGCTAATTTATTTCACTACGCTCACAAAATAGCTCCAAAAAGTAAATTATATACTCTCAACATGCAGTTGATTTATAATGCTTCCCTAGAAGAAAACAACTCATGTAAAACTGAGAATTAGTTATTCCTATGTTGTTTCTCGCAATATATTTGATTTTCTCCCCTTTTTAATAGCATTTTGTCCATTATGTCTCTGTAAGCATAAAGGCCTACAAGTATTCTTAAGACTTAGGCTAGTAGAAAATTGAACAAATCTGGAGAATATGCTGGAAAATGGGACCAGGTTGGGAGAAAGGTGTTAGTACATATTGACTGTAAGATCTTAAAGATATCCTAAATATTTCTTGCCCAAAATCATTTATAAGTGAAGTTTCTGAGGCCCAAAAAGAAGGATTATATTGCCTAGGATAACACAGAATCTCATATAGAAAATTCACATTTTTCTCCTGGATTCTTCCATTTCCAGATGCAATTTTTGAACACTAACTAAGGCTACTATGATGGAATTTCATTGACAATAGGTTATCTTAGGGTCAAGTGGAAATTTGAAACCAGTTTGTTCCAATCTCAGATCATTGTAAGGATTTCTTTCTGTTATCTTTCACCTCATTTCTGGTATTATTTGTGTACCTTTATAGTCTTCCCAGGAGATTGACTTGCTAGAAAACAGGGATTAAGTTTTTAAAAAAACACTCCCTTCAATGGTGAGCAAAATCATATAAGGTGCCAAACACACAGTATTTTCTAGAAAATAAAACAAAACATATGTCTTGGGTTTTTATCCAAGACTCTTTGACTATAACTATTCACTGACTCATTTTTTGAGTACTGTTCTATGACTTACATGGTGTTTGCCATTACAAAGATCTAAAATAAATATGAAATAATCGTATTTCTATTACTCTGCATTATTAAATGAGGAAAATGTTAAAACGATTAGCACGCAAGAAACAAAACCTCAGCCTCATTAAGCTCAAATGTTATTTCTACAAAATTAAGTAAGTCAAAATAGTCATGACTTCCTTATAATTCTACAGATTAGATCAGGGAGTTCTGACTCTGCTTTGTTTCTCCACATTGTGTTCAGAGCTATAGAAACATGTGTTTACAAATTGTTCTTTTGTATTTTCTACTTATCCAAACCCCCCAGTTGGGAGTTCAAGCAACAGAGGGAAATCAACTTATTCTGACAGTTAAGCATGCAGCTCAGCAAGCCCTCAGTAACTTAGAAGATTCTTGAATGCACTAGAAAGAACCCAGGTTGTTGCTCTCTGGTGAGGTCCTATCTGGTGAGAGACCACTCATGACATGGGGTTAATGATGGACATTGGAAATTAAGAGCAGTGGTTAGCCTAAGCAGGAAATACATGAATTTAGAGTCAGCGTTTGTTCTTGGGGCAAAGGGAATGGATGGGAGGAGTGGTATTTGGGAAAGATGTTTGAGACAAAATTTCTCTATATCTGAAGCATATACTCTCTGAGTATAAAAGAAAATCAAGATTCTTACCTATGGCACTAGATTCTAGGTAATGACCTTGATGAAGCCTTTGATTTTCTTAAATTGTTCTAAGCACTTAAGAAACCAAATAAAATAAATTTTGAAAGTAATGAAACACATGTACACAAACACACACAGGTGCACACACACACAAACACACACAGGTGTGTATGTGTGTGAGCAAATAGACGGTCAGACCAGGGATAGAGAAGCAATTTCAAATCAGCTGGTGATACTGAATAGCTGTTAAGTGGCAACCTGCAGTTATTTTGAGAAAGATTTTAAAACAAATAGCAGGAATTATGGAAGAAACAAAATACACACACACTGAGGCATTTAACAACACCTATCTGATACTAGCTATAAGCCTACCTTGATCCTAAACACTTCACAAGATACTACAGACACTGTAATTACTATTGTGGAGATAAGAAGAGGTGACATCCAAGGCTAGGTAGTTAAGAAACAGCAGAGCCAGATATTGAGTGTGGGAACCTAGCCCCCAGTCTTATACTGAGGTTCAGTCATGGACTGCATCTCATGACATAGTCCAACCTTTCATGGAATATTTACTGGGCACATGTTTTGAGCCAGGCTCTATTCTTGGTACCAGGGTTATTACAATGAACCACCCCAAAATCTAAATATCATGGTCCTTATGTTCCAGTGACAGAGAAGCAAAGGATAGATGATTGAACCGCTATATGAAATAAATATATATATGAAATCATTTCAGAAAAACATAAAATAGGCTAATAACAAGGACAGCTTTTGAGGATATGGTATGTGAATTACCACCTCAATGATGAATATCTAACCTCTCGACAGAGGGAACTGTCGGCTCAAAGACCTTAAGACATGAACAAGATTTGCCTGTTCCAAGAGCAAAGAAGAACTCTGTACCTGGAGAACACAAGTAAAGGGAAGCAGGAGTAATATGCTTAGAAAACAGTTCTATAGGCTCTATTTAGTATGGCTACATTAACATGGCATAATTAGTATGATCCTATTAAGTGACTGAATGTTACCCATAAACACAGAGGAAACATACCATATCCAATTCCTATTTGTCACCCTCTACTTTTATATCATGGATACTCTTGGGCCTAGAAGTTCTTTCCAGTGACTAAGTTTTCACAGTTTGAAGTACTTATTAATATTTTGGGGAGGAAGGAAGGGTGAACTGACAACCTGTTTTCTAATTGAAGATTCTGATCTATTATGTGGGAAAATACTTTTCCTTTTCCCATTTAAATAGCAATTTTCAGATCAACTTCTGAATGTAAAATGAAGAGACAGACTCTGAAGTTCCCATTCCTATTTCCAGATTATTAATTAAAATGAGGGCAGCATCAATAATGAAGAATTATCTATTTAGAAAGTGCATAATGGAGCTTTCCATTCTTGGAGCTTCATGAAATGATTTTATTCTCCAAAAAGAAATCTCTTTCACAGTTTGTAGGTACTTTCTATTTATTTAAATTAGATGGAATTGTTTTGAACAAAATATAGCATTCAGATCAATTATTAAAGAATTAACTTGGGTAGTTGAAAGGATTCACAATTTCAAGTTTCAGTTATATGATTATTCAAAAGCTGAGGTAGTCATACTAAATTATCTGCATTTGGTTAATTACAGTCAGAATGTCAGGGATATTCTTCTACTCATGACTTTTCTCATAGAAATGATATTTCAGGTTTTGTGAAAAACAACTATTTTATCTATTTGATTAAAGTCAAGCCTGGGTTATCTTTTTAAAACACAAAAGGAAAGGGTAAGTACCAGCTAAAGTTTACAAATGAGGAAGATCAACTCTTAATGGCAAAATCCATTCTAGAGTCAGTAATTGAGTTTGGAAAAGCAATGGCCTTGCAGTTAGGAACTCTGAGTTCTAGACTGTCCTTTATAAACTAGACACCATGTAATTATTTCATAATCAACAAAACGAACAAAAGGAAAGTTTCTTAGAGCTTAGCAATACAGTTTACTGATTCAACAGATTTCAAAGTTACCCCAATAGGCTATATGCTTCATTTTTTTCAAGTATAATCATTTCCCATTAAATTGTAAATGGCAGACGAGGCTCATCTTTATCAAATACTCAGGCTCTAATGTACAGTGGCTGTGAAATAGATGTGCTGGTGAATTTTGGTTAAATTAATATAGGAATAAATGAATAGGCAGAAGTGAATATGGGTCTCCCTGGTGGCGCAATGGGTTGAGTGCCCGCACTGTGTGGGGCTTCTGCAGCTACTGTGGTACGAATTCAATCCCTGGCAGGGAGGGGACCCACATGGTGCAGCAGACCTCTCCTGCCTCGCCCGCTGCTCCCCTCAGCAGTATTTCCGTAGATCAGCCTGTTCTGCTCCCCACTCTGTCTCTGGCGAATCCTCTCGCCTCCTGGGGCTCTGGTCTGTACCCCAGTTCTTATATGCATAAATGAATAAAATCTTTTTTAAAAAGGTGAAGAAAAGGAGCAAAAAATATGATTAAAAAAAATAGGAGGCTTGTTAGACTTCCCTGATTAGTGACTTTATGGACTTTATTCTCCAGTTTATGCATCTGCCTGAAGATTTCTAAGTGCTACATTTAAGACATTTTAGCTAAAGATTTAGTAATCTGAAGAAGTTTCATGTGGAAACAATTTATAAGCTAAGTAATATGCATAAGCAAGTTGCCAGTAATAAAATGACCAATGGGTCAAACACTTTAGCTTTTTCCTTCCAGGTCTGCATATGATTCCTCTTCCCAGTTATTTGAATTCCAGAAGGATCATCTGTGAGTTTACCAATGCATTTCTCTACCTTGTGCTTCTAGTTGAAATAGGTCATGGCACATTCAGCAAGAGAACTGAGCCAGGAGATGATTAAAGTCAGAATGTTTATTTCTACAGCTTAGTTTTGCATTATCAATTGCAAATAAACTTTCCTGCACCTACCCTATTTTGAGGTTATCTTTTTCCAGGGATCCTGAGTGATAAACTATGAAAATTGCCAGAACCTCAAATCCTATTTTCCTTTTCCAATGTAATGTCTCTGGAAAATGCCTATAGAGGAAATTTAATAAACTGAAAAGGCTGTGGATAGATTGGTATATTTTGGTGGTTAGAATTCAAGTCCTAGAGTCAGAAAACTTTAGTTGATTATGTCATCATGAATTACCAGTTCTTGGATAAATCAATCACATGTTAAAGATAAGAAAAGGAAGGTCCAGATAAACTAAATGTACATTATTATCTCCCCTTTGTTAACATTCAATGACCATTTTCTAGGTTCCAAGTATTAGGTTAAGATCTTAACTTTCCTGATGGGGTTGTTGGAAGTACATATGCTAAAACAGGAGTTTGATTTTTTGCACTTAATTCTAAAAAAGCAATTCCAAGACTTAAAACATGGGCCGTTTATTTTAATAGGCCTTGTTTGGGTTAGCTTTTCAGCAGGGAGAAGGTGACTTATTCAAAAGCAGTGTTCAAAGAGAGTTTAACGAAGGGTCAGTTTATAAGTGCTGGAAAAGCATGGAGGGAAATAGCCACTACAGAACTGGAGCTGAGAAGGGAAGGGAACAAAGATCAAGGGAAGCTGGTTTGTACAGTCTGCTGAGATCCTCTTCCCAAGTGCACGGAGCAAGGAGAATAATGAGGGTACATTAAGAGAGCCCACAGAGAATTATTAAAATAGAACTTGTGTGTGATTTTTGGTTTAGAAACTGTGCTGTTAATTTTACATATCAACTTGACTGGCCAAGGCATGTGCAGATAGCTGATTAAACATAGTTTCTAGATGTGTCTGGGTGAGTGTTACTGGAAAAGATTAGCATTGGAATCATAGACTGGGTAAGCAGACTGCTCTTCCCAATGTGTGAGGGCATCATTTGATCCCAGAGGGCTTGAATAGAATAAAAAGGCAGAGGAAGGGCAAATTAGCTTTTATTTTGATGGCTTGAGCTTGGAGAATGGTTTTCATTTTCCCTCTGGCCTGGACTTACATCCCTGGCTCTCAGATTTTCAAGTGGGAGTGGAACTATGATATCTGCTTTCCTGGACCTCCAGCTTTCAGACAATAGAGTATGGGACTTCTCAAACTCCATAGCCACATGATTCAAGACTTCTCTCTCATCAGATATACACTGGTTTAAAATGCAGTATTATTATAGACTATATTTCAATGCACATTTATCATAAATCACATTTTTCTTTAGATAGATATATAGATATACACATAGACATAGCTATAAAGATATATAAAATGAACAGATAGATAGATAGATAGGCAGGCAGGCAAGCAGGCAGATATGTATATCCAGCATGGTGACCAGGGAAGTCATCCCCCCAACTTTGGAGAAGGCAATTGAAGCTTAGTTCTTAATGCCATCGCCCAGGGTGATCTTGTCAAAGAGGTACTCTCCAGACTAGGGTTGGGGCGGGAGGTGGTGTTTTCACAGGTTGGTGAGCCCACCAAACTTTTATTTTTTTTAAGGATTTATTTACTTATGCATACAAGCACTGGGGTACAGTGAGAGGTGTGGGGACTGGGAAGATCCACCAGAGACAGAGTGGGAAACACAGCAGACAGATAAACTGAAATAAACTGCTGAAGGGAGCAGCAGATGAGGCAGGAGAGGCCTGCTGTGCCATGTGGGTTGGCCAGTGGCAGGGATTGAACTCATGCTGCAGTGGCTGCGGTTTGCTTCATAGGGCCTTGCTTAAACCACTGCGCCACCAGGAGGCCACCCAACTTTTTGATGAACCTGACCTGCTTGTATAGGTAGGTGATTGTCAAATAAATTCAAAGCTGAGAACTTTGGTATAATGCAGTTTCTCAACTTGATCTTTGAGTCAGATAATTCCTTGTTGTGGGGTGCTGTCTCATGCATTGGAAGCTATTTAGCTGCATTCTTAACCTCCACCTACTAAATGGCAATAGTATTCCTCACCCCCATAATATCAAAAAAGTCAAAAAAGTTCACAAAGTGATACCTAGGGATAAAGATCACTCTTAGTTCAGAACCACTGGTGTAATATAAAATCAGTTGATTCAATTTATGTTTACTACTGTGGGATTAAGCTCTCCACAGATATCTCAACTATCTGAATTATTAGTTTGTTCATCTATAATTTGGGAATGCAGTTTCATAACATGTAAAACACTTGAAACACAGTAGGTACTTTAAAAGATAAGTTATTACTCTTTAAGCTTAGTGATTAAGGAAAAGCTCCGTTGATTTTACTTGAGTTCTGGATATTTTGAATTGTATACCTTTTTATTTTTTTGCTAAAAAGAACTAGAGTATAGGCCAGAGGTGTTGGGGGTGGGGGTGAGAGTATTCACCAGAGACCAGGGTGAGGAACAGAACAGGTGGATCTACTGAAATACACTCCTGAGGGGAGCAGCGGGTGAGGCAGGAGAGGTCTGCTGTGCCATGGGCGTCCCCTCTCTGGTCGGGAAGCTCCAGTGGTGATAGTGCTGATGTGACCCCAGTGAGACCCACTGAATGGTACACATTTTAACATTGGCAAAAGTAGAAAAAAAGTTATGAGACTAGACTAGAATTTGAAGATACAGAGACCCTGAAGTCACCATCAAATCCTGCTCTACACTGCAGAGATAACCAAGTTAAGACAAGACTGTCACTAGAGCATAATCCCCAGGTTGATCTCTAGTGTTGATTGTCAACATTGTTGTGAAAACAAAGCATGTCTTGGCCAACCAGTGGTTTTACATTTGTTGGTCAACAATTGTACAAAAGATAATTGTCACGATTCAAGAGTAAACCTCTCACAGAGCAAACCATGTTTCTAAGTTCCCTCGCTGAAGAATTTGTGAGTATAACTTAGACTTGATTTTTGTCACCTGAGGAATCATAGGAAGTGATATCAGAGCAATTAATCAAGTTAAATTGAGGACATCCACATGGAAAATGGATGGATTTAGAGAAGAGATCTACTTCATCATTCTGGTCTTCTGACACTGACCATGCATACCACATGGGGCCAATACTGCTAATTAAGGGAATTCTGTTCACGTCAGGTATCAGGAAAATAGGGTGAATTTACTCAGAAGTGACATTTCATAGTTATCATTTTCCCCTGAGGTAACTCAGGACATTTATCTCATCAGAGATAGACTTGGTCTGACAAGCATTAATGTTGCCATAATTCATATTCATTCAATACACATTTTAAAATTTCACTATCTTAATATTTCTTCAATGTCTACCAAGTGCTAGAAACCATGTGACATACTGTGAATTCAATATGGTGATGTGAGGGAAGAAGAGATTTTTTTGCTCTTTTGTGATTCAGTACAATGGCAATACAGAGATTAATCAAATAATTACACAAATACAAAATTCAAGCTGTGTTATTTTTAAAAATGACATTTACTGAGTATAATTCAAATGTCATAAAAATCAGACTTCTAAAGTGTAGAATTCAGTGTTTTTTTATTAATTTATATATAACTATCTGATTTTCAAATAATTTTATGACCTCATGAAGAAAACTCATATACACTAGCAGTCATGCATTTCTCTCTCCTCATAGCCCCCGACAAAAATCAATCTTTCTATCTCTATAGATATGCTTTTTCTGACCGTTTTGTAATAATGAAATTAGGTAATATGTGATCTTATTTGTTAGGTTTCTTTCACTAAACATAGTATTTAAAAAGTTCAACAACAGCCCTTTTTATGACTGAACAATATGTTTATTACCTGTATATACCACATTTTATTGATCCATTCAGTAATTAATATTTGTGTTATTTCTATTTTTTAGTACTATGAACTATTTATGAAATCTGAGTACATATTTTTACAGATACATGTTACAAATTCCTTTGAATATATACCTAGGAATAGAATTACTGAGTTGTAAGGTAACTGTTTAACATTTTAAGTTTCTAAAATCAATATGTACTTATGAAATCCCACCAGAATTATTTAAAGGCTGCACTTTTTCATGTCTTTGCCAACCTTTGTTATCTACCTCATTTTATATCTTGTTTTGTTTTGTATCTTGTTTTGTATCTTGTTTTGTATCTTGTTGTGTATCTTGTTTTATATCTTGTTTATTTTATATCTTGTTTTGTTTTGTCAAATAGTCTAGATGAAAATTCCTTAATAGACAAAGAATTTACAAATATTTTCTCTAATTTTGTGGGTATCCTGTGAAGTAGATAAGATTTTAATTTCAATGAAGTGCAATTTATGATTTCTTTTGCCACGTGTGCTATAATATCATGTATAATAAAATAGTGCCTAAGGAAAACAAAAATAAACAAATGGGACTATATCAAACTAAAACGCTTTTGCACAGTGATAGAAACTCAGTGAAACAAAAGGACATTATACTCAAGAGGAGAAAATATTTGCACAACATACTGGATAAGGGGTTGCTAGCCAAGATTAATAAAGAACTCATATAACTCAACAACAACAAAACCCCTGAATAATCCAGTCAAAAATGCATACCTCTGTAGACAGTGCCTCCCAAAAAGTCATAAAGATGATTGACATTTCAAAAACGTTCATAATCACTTATTGCCAGGGAAATACAAATCGAAACCACAATGAGATACCACCTCACAAGTGTAAGAAGGGACTATACCAAAAAGAGAGAAAACAACAATGTTGGAGAGGGTATTTAGAGAAAGGACCTTTTTACACTGTTTGTAGGAATGTAGACTGGTCCAATTTCTATGAAAAACAGTATGCAGGTTTCTCAAAATGTTAAAAATGCATGTGCCATATGATCCAGCACATCTACTCCTAGTTTCTATCTAAGAAACACAACATTAATTTGAAAAGATATATGAACTCTGTCTTCATTCCAACAATATTTATAATAGGCAAGATATAGAAACAACCTAAATACCCAAAGACAGGGGACTCCCTGGTGGCGCAAGGGGTAAAGGCACAGCACTATGAAGCTATCTAAAGTCACTGCAGCACAAGTGCAACCCCAGGCCAGGAAGCTGACCCACATGGTACAGCAGCTCTCTCATGTCTCGCGCACTGCTCCCCCCAGCAATGTGTTTCAGTAGATCCTCCTGGTCTGCTCCCCACTCTATCTCAGTGAGTTCTCTCACCCCTCACATCTCTGGCCTACACCCCAGTTCTTTAATGCATAAATAAGTAAATCTGTAAAAAAAAATAAATGCCCAAAGACATATGGGTAAAGATGTGACAAATACACATAATGGAATACTACTCTGTGATTTAAAAAAAAATGAAATCTAGTTATTTGCAACAATATGAGTGGAATATGTGAGGATTATGCTAAGTAAAATAAATTAGAAGAATAAAGACAAATATTTTGTGATTTCATAGTATGTGATTCTATTCATATAAAATGTCCACGGGAGGTAAATGTATAGACACAACGGATATACTGGTAGTTGCTTAGAGCTGGAGAAGTGGGAGGTGGTTGCACTTGTATTTGATTGTACTAAAAACCACTGAATTAATATGCTTTGAATGCATGAATTGTATTGAATGTGAATTATATCTTGATAAAACTGTGTTTTAAAAAAATATATTTTGTGATTCATTCATATGTGGAATATGAAGAAACAGAACACAGGAACAGGTAAAACCAAACCAAAACAGTCATTGTAGATTGATCTTGGATCCTAGATCTTGCTAAACTTATTCATTTGTTCTTAGACAATTTTTTTAGTATTATGTATATATAATAGTGTCATCTGCAAAAATATAATTCTACTTCTTTCTTTCTAATATGGACATCTTTTAATTTTTTCTTGCCTAGTTTTCCTGGTAATATTATAGAAATGGCAGTACCAGCTACCTTTGCCTTGTTCCTAATGTTGGAAGGGAAAGTTTAGTCTTTCACTGTTAAGTGAGCTATGGGGTTTCAGTAGCTCAAATATTAAATCTACTGGATCAAGTGAGTCTTTTTCTATTCTGAGTTTACTGAATGTTTTTATCAATATTATGAAATGATACATATTAAAATAATGTACTATTTTTTCTATTAATATTACTTTCATTGTGTTTTTTAAATTAAACAAAGTCTTGCATTTTGGGAATAAATAACATTTGGTCATGGTATATAATTCTCTTTTGATGGATTTGCTTTGCTGGTATTTTGTTGAGAACTTCAGAATTTATATTCATATGGGATATTATCTAAAGTTGCCTTGTGATATTTGTGTCTGGTTTTCAAATCAGGGAACTACTAATCTGAGTAAGTGAAATGGGAAGTATTTCCTCTTTTTCTTTTTTTTTTTTTCAAAAAGTTTCTGATGAATTGATGTTAATATTTCTTTAGCGCTTTGGTGGAATTCACCAGTGAAACTATTTACTAGATACAGAAGGAAGGCAGTATAACTTGGGCTTTCAAAGCAAAAGAGAATCAAACATGCAGAACTATAGAATCAGAACAATTTGATTATATTAAGGCCCCTTTAAGTCTAGGGGCATGGTAAATTTCATAGAAGCTATGAGCAGGAGTTTGGACCATTGGCTTGATGTGCTTAATGTCAAACTGATAATCGTTTGGATCCCATTTGACTAATGAAATTGAAGCAGTAAGTGAGCCTAGTATCTTACTATTGTTTATAGAAAACAGATCAGTTTCTTTTTTTTTTAAGATTTATTTACTTATGCATACAAGAGCTGGGGTACAGGCCAGAGTTGCAGGAGGTGAGACGATTCACCAGACAGAGTGGGGAACAGAACAGGCAAATCAACTGAAGCACACTGCTGAGGGGAGCAGCGGGTGAAGCAGGAGAGGTCTGCTGCGCCATGTGGGTCCCCTCCCTGGCCAGGGATCGAACTCACACTGCTGTGCCACAGATATTTCACAATGCCAGTGCTCAAGCCACTGCCCCACCAGGGAGAATACTATCATGGCACCTTTGCTTAGTGATGTCACCCAGCTGTCTAGAACAATGTCTGCCAAGAGTAAATTGTCAATAAATACATGTTAAATCCATGAATAAAGGGATAGGTGAATGGGTCAAAGGATCACATCATGTTTTTGCTGTTAATATGTTTAAAATCTACAGTAACAAAAACTAGATGCATTCACAGGAACATGGATGGAACTGGAAGGGATTATGCTTAGCGAAGTAAGTCAGAAGGCAAAAGAAAAATACCAGGTGGTTCATCCCCTAGGAGGAATATAAGGGAATCAAATGAGGATCAAGGAAAGGAATAAGAACAACAATAATAATAATAACAATAAAGACACAAAAACCAAAAATGAAAAGACAAGGACAAATTGAAGACACTTGGTGAGGAAGGAAGAGGGGGAGGGTGGAGGGCAGATGGGAGCACAGGGGACTGAGGTGATGATGCCCTGGTAATATGGTGATGGGGAATACATGGGGATTACAATTGATGTCAAATATATATAAATTTTTAAAAAATCTACAGTAACAATTTGATTATATTAAGGCATATAATACCTTGTCTCAAAAACTATAAAGCTTCCAATTCATATTTTACTACAAGAAGGGGAAGGACATGGTCAAGGGAAATGCTTTCCACTGCACCTGCATGGTGTGGAATTCCACATAATAGTGTCACCCTCTATTACTTGCTGACCTTTAAAATGACGTCCCCTCTCAATAGAAGGGAGAGAGTTACCCTCATTTTTTTTATATACTAATTGTTTCTGGGCAGCTGGGCGGAAGAGTCACATGACGGTGGCTTGTCTAATGAATTCAAATTAGTTCTACGGAATGGGCCTACATTTTTTTATTGGGTCATGTACCTAGCAGACACACAGCCAATGAGGCCCAAGTGAAGTCTTTTCATAAGTCTCTGCCTACTGGTTCACAGGAGAGGTGAGGAAGGGAGGGAGTCTATTTTGATACCCCTGGAGTAAGCTTATTTGGGAACCCTTTAAAGATGCCGGTTGGAGATGGAAGAAAAGGTCTCTGGTCTCTGTGCTGTGGCATATACTTCCAAATCCATCTGGAAAGGAGATTAAATTGGGCTCCCTTTGGATGAAATTAGGGTTTAAGACTTTAAATATGGTGGGGGATTAAGCCTGAGGTCTAATCTCAAACCCAGTTCAGAGAATATTAGTCTATATTCCTTGAGCCCAAGCCTCCCATGGGAAGGAAGAATTTTCCACTAATGAAGGCAAAGGCTTCAAGCAGAGGTCATTTCAGATCTGCAGGCAGAGGAGTGAGTGTTCCTTCTCTGGTGCCATCAGGCAACTTTCACTTGCAATATTTTTCTCAGGCTTGTTTGACAGCCATCTGCATGGGGCATTTATAGACCCTGCAGTGGGAAATACAGGAGGGAATGGAAATCTCATTATTGAATGCTCTGTGCTTTGTCAAGATTTGGAAAATGTCAAGGTATTTTCTTTCCTTCATAATGCTGATGTGCTCTTAATTGAGGCAGTAGATAAGAGAAAGACAAATTCACACAGAGAATTGCTATTGACCACACTGATTGTTCAGGTATTTTGCCTTCTGTTTTTATGGTCTGAAAGAATGGAGAGACCTTTGTGATTAAATGAATAAGGGAAGGAGAAAGTAGCTTAATAAAGTCCAAAGCAAATATTTGCCAGACACAAAAATGGGAGTAAAAGTCCCTGCCCAAACTACCTCCATGGTTGTCATGAAATCTGATGATTTAATAAATGAAGCTGCGATAATTAAGAATCTGAATGCTTCAAAATGGATAAACAGCTTTCATCTCATCCCATCATAGGGAAAAATTACCTGCAAATCTTGCAGGCAAGAAAAGTGACTCCAAAGAACTTAGACATGTATGTATGTGTGTGTGTGTATGACAGAGACAGAGAGAGAATATCACATCATTTTCATGTAAACCTATGAAGGCATTTTACTGGTCCTAAGTTAGAAATAATTCCCTTTAATTTCCCTTAACTAGCTCTGTATACCTAGAAAAGTTTAGTATCTCACTCCCCTGTGTTTCAATGAAATGCTTGTAAATTCATTTTTCCTTATTAGGGATAATAGGCATGCCAGGAGGGAATTTATTTTCTAACTGCAGTTGGTCTTCCATTCAAAATTGGGATGCCTTTCTGACTTTATGGGCCATGAAATATAGTTTCCACAGCTAGCTCTGTCTCTCAGCCTCACTTCTAGTTCTGGTCCACATTCTCTCCTGGATAGAAAGAGTATAGCTCCAAGCCGTGAGTTTACCTTTAGGAAATATACATCTACAAATACACACACATATCCATGCACATAAATATGTACATATGCATGCATATGCGTGTAATAGTTATACCTTCCTTAGATTTTTAAGGACTACATATATATTAGATATGCATACAGGCATGTGTATGCACACATACCTTCTCTTAGATCTTTAAGAAATATATACATATGTACACATATATACATACATGTATACCCTGACTTCCTATTCTCCAAATATAACTATGTTTTATTGAATATTTACTGTAGACCCCAAACAATAAGCAATCAGTTATTTCACCAGCAAAATGGATTTATTCAGAAACAACAAATAGCTGTAATGTGCGGAATCCTTGTGAAACACACATTTACTTCCCCACAACAAAGAACTGAAGGTTCTTCTGTACCTTGGGAGGGACATTCTCTACTGGCTAAGCTGTTGCAGGTAAAGGAGGAGACTCTGCTTTCCTTCCTTGAGAGATGCAGGGCTAGGGCATAGCTCTTCAGATTAGACTTTGCTGTGTGCTCTGATAGAGAAAACGCTTCTGACCTTCTGACCTCATTTAAATATCCTTTCTATAGATTAATACTGATGTGATAATTTTCACATATGTATCAGTGTCACATAGATAGGCAGCTGCTGACAATTTAGTATGTGATCTCTTTAGATTGGGGTAGCCTGGAGCAGTAGTTATCGTGAGCCCTGACTTATAATGGTGGCAAAAATCAAGGATGGAAGAGATGCAGTTAGTAAGATGCTGGTGTTAACTTCAAATAAGAAGCTAGCAGGTATCCCACCAAAAGAATGGGTCTATGTGAAACCAGGGACAAAAAGGCAGCTGGTGAATGCCAATCTCTTGAGACTCACAATCGTTTCCCCTTAACCTCTGGCTACCATCCCCTAATGCAGCCTTGGAACCACCACTGGTGCTGGCGCCTCCTTCCTTCTTTCTTCCATCACTGCTCATTGGAGACGCAAAGCATGCTGAGTACTTGCTGGTTGCATGCACATGGCACTGTCTTGGAGCTTCCCAGCCTCCTTCAATTCAGGTTTCTACATACTCATTTTCACAGTAGGTTCTAATTCAGGTCTGTCTGTCTTCATCTCTAAGCCAAACAAACTCCAATAAACTTCCTTCTCTTTAGAGCTCCAAACCCTCATTTCCTACCTTGTTTTTCTTTTTATATAATTTTCATAATTCATGGTTACTGGAACTTGAAATCTCATCATTTCCTAAAAGAATTACCAAAGCAAATTTTTGCATAAATTCATGTTCAGCTATACAAGAATAATTGGTACCAAATTTTTCCCTTGTAGCCGAAAACCCATATAACCACCCATTAATTCTCATTGTAATTAATGTAAAAATGAACTGTAACTATTAATGGATGTAATTATATATTGTAGATAACTGTAAACTCTATCATTATACTAATGAAATGTAAAACATTCCTGAAGCCACCAAGAATTTGGTAGCAGCTGAAGCATTAGGTTATAACATTTCACCAGTTACTAGATACTGGATTCATACTTGTAATATATTTGAGAACAAGTTTTGCACAACATCCAGGTGATTTTCTTTAAAGATTAGACAGTGTATTGAAACAGGGACATAAGAGAGTACACCATGCAGAGAGTAACCACAAAGAGAGAAAAAGAGGCACGAGGGGGAAATTTAAGGTCAAGTGCCTCAGGGTGGGCTGTCAGGAGATTTCTTCCTTAAATTGGCTGAAATCTGAGATTTTAAAGAATGATTTGAAACCCCTAGTAATCCAAGCAAAGACATCTGCCTCCTGCGGGGGAATATAAGTGCTTTTGTTTAGAAACAGCATCTGGAGAGCTGACTGCTCTGTGATCTCCTTTTCTGTTTGCTTTCTTCCACTTTCCACCTCCAGATCTTAGCTCACAGCCTCCTTGCCTCATTCAGGTCTGCACAACAGCCACCTCTTCCGAGAAGCCTCCTCTGATTGCCCTCTCTAATTTCTCTTCTCTCATCACTTTCACTCCATTTGACCGTTTATCTCTTTAAATCATTTCACCTATTTATACTTTTGTTTGTTCACTTATTGTCTCTTTTCTATGTTGGGAATATAGACAGGGAACCCCAGGATGTGCCAAGGTGGCTTGCTGATTGTATTGAATTAAAGGAAATTGAGAGACAGAGATTAAGAGTGAAGTCATCCCTAACTCCTAAACACAGGAAATACATCTTCTCTATGGTGATGCTGGAGCTAAGAAAGTCTTCACACCTCAGACTAAGATTTGTGAGGTCTGCGCTCAATGTATTTGCAGATAACCCTGAAAAATTCCTTATGAATTTCAAACGTTCTCTTGATATCTTCTTCTCCCAAATCTTTTTACCCATGAAAGATAGATCCCCCTTGTTTCGGGAAAAGAAATCAGGGATAGGCTCAGGTTGTGGGGGCTGAAAGAATTCACTAAAGACAGAATAGAGCACAGAAAAGGTAGGTCCACTGAGGTGCTGCTGAGAGGAAGGGGCAAGATGGAAGGGTCCATCTGCCCAGAGAGAGGGGCCTGAGGCTCTATTTATAGCCCAGGCATCACTGATTGGTTAGGGGGACTCCCTCGGATGTGTCCTGACTCTTGATCCAGATCAGCCTAACGAATCATCAACTTAAAGGCCCAGATCCCTTCCAGTCCCAAATATTATTTGGGTATGGGTAGCGCTGGCCCTGGTCTGTAGCTTTCCTCTTCTTGGAAGAAGATTCTGGTTTTATCTAACAATGCTACTCTCCCCTCCATGTGTCCAGCATCTAACAAAGTGAACGTTGTGGGGTTTTGACAAATATTTCATTTTTCCTTTCAGAATGAACGTGAAGGAGAACCAATCTGCCACCCCAAAATATATCTTTTTGACACAGATTACTTTGAACTGAATAATTAGAAAAAAAATAGCAGACATAGGAAAAATTCTTGATTAGAGGTTGACTTTTGTAAAAAAGAGACAGAACAAAGGAACAGATACAACTAAAACAAAATAAACTCTAGAAATTTGACTGCAGAGCTGAGGCTCCCAAAGGGGGAGGATTGTGGTGGAAGATGAGGTGCTTTGGTAGTGGGAGTGTTGTGGTAACATACATCCAAATAGGTGTCAACTTGTTCCCCTAAATCACGTGCAGTGTTGTAAACCAATGTTAACTAATGAAAAAAAAAAATACAATTTAAAAAGGAAAAAAAGAAAATCTTCATTTATAAGGCTGTCTTCCTCCCTACACTGGGATGGACATAATTGCAATCTCCTATCTCTCTTTTTTTTTTTTTTTTAAGATTTAGTTATTTTAAAGATTTAGTTAAAGATTTAGTTATTTTAAAGATTTAGTTATTTTTAAAGATTTAGTTATTTAGGCTAGAAGTGCTGGGTGGAGGGGGGTATGAGAGGATTCACTGAGTGGGGAGCAGAACAGGAGGACTGACTGAAATGCACTGCTGAGGGGAGCAGTGGGCGAGATAGGAGAGGTCTGTTGTGCCATGTGGGTCCCCTCCCTAGTTGAGGATTCAGCTGGTGCTACTTTGGCTTCAGATAGCTTCATAATGAAGAGACTTAACCCCTTGGGCCACTAGGGAGGCCCTAATCTCCTTATCTCTTATTAAAGGAAAAGGCAGCAATTGAAATCTGCATCATAATCACATCCTTGTTTACTGTGTCTTTCCTGGTAACCTCCTACAACTGGCCTTCCCTTTTCAACCATTGTCTGTCCTGTGTCTGTAGCTAAAGATGTTATTTAAGATGATATGGGTCTTTTTGGGAGTTACTCAGTTTTCTTGAGTCTCTCTCATATATAAAGGAGGTTGCAAGTATGTTACAAACTCCTTTGTTTTTCTCCTGATATTTGGTTTATGTCCTTCACCAAAAATAAACATTTTAGGAGAGCTGGAATCTGGGAAACTAAAAAGACTTTTGGGTTCTGGGCATGTCCAAGTATGCTTAGAAACATCCTCCTCTAGGAAGGAGTTAAAATAAAACCGGTCCACCACAAAACACAGGAATGAAACTTCAATCATTGCTCAACCAATGGTTCACCTCATTTGCATATGTTATCACACCAGTGGGAACTTAACTGACTTTTGGCCTAATTTGCATAAAGGGCCACCAATCAGAACTCTCAGCCTAATTTCAGACTTCTAAGCCTAATTTCATAACTGCCCAGAGTGAGAACTATCCCACCTTTTCTATGTATCTCTAAGTTCTAGGCAACCCAGAACAATATTCAAGGACTCTTTGAATTCGTATTTCCCTGGTTACAGTTCGTTAAACTCCAGATAAACACTTACGTTTGCTTCATCTGGGTCTTGTTCTCTCTGGGATGGCATCACTGTTCCTGGTATTGAGCTCCTGAGATCTTTGGCTATATTTTCTAAGAAATAAAGATTACTTTGGTTATTCATAATAACTTCCTTTCAACCACACCTGAATTTATGCTAATAAGGTGACTTTTAGGGGCCTCCCTGGTGGCGCAGCTGGTTAAGTGCCTCAATGTGAAGCATCCACCAGCCACAGAGCAGTGGAAGTACGATCCCCAGCCAGGGAGGGGACACACATGGCGCAGTAGACCTCTTCTGCTTCGCCCCCTGCTCCCCTCATGAGTGTATTACAGTAGATCTGCCTGTTCTGCTCCTCACTCTGTCTCTGGTGAATCCTCTCACCTTCCCAACTTGGCTTTCACCCCAGCTCTTATATGCATAAATAAATAAATCTTAAAAAAAAAAGGTAAATTTTGGAAAAAGCTCTACAGGTGGGGAGGCTGGTTGTCGAGGCAAGTAATTAGGCAAATAACTAGAGGGTTTCCACTAGTTTAACCAGTCATGTCCAAGTAAGGAAGCCTCTATAATAACCCTCAAAGTTGGGGGTGGAAGCGGTTTGGAGGACTTTCAGTTTGCAAACACTGGGGTGCACTGGGACGCTGGGGCACCTGGAGAGGACATGGATGTGTGCCCTGTCCTACACTTCCCTCTGGGCCTCTCTTCCATCTGGCTCTCCATTTGTATCCTTTGCAATATCCTCTCCCATAAACAGGCCATATTAAGTGAACCATTTTCCAAAGTTCCGGCACTATTATAGGAAATGGTCAAACTTGACAAAGGGGGATTGTAGTAAACGCCAACTAGTGGCCAATTTTGAGAAGCAGACTGGCAAACTAGCAAGGGGCACCAAGAAGACATTCAATGGCTATTTCCAGTTTACCTCTCACGAGATCACTCAGCAATTTTTATCAAGTAGATCATTCTTGAAACTTCTCTTTGTTCTCCAGGATAGCACCTTCCCTTGGATTTTCATCTACAGCTCTGCATTCATATCCAGCCTTGACTATCTTCTCTTCTGCTCTTTCACTCAGTACAATTCCTGGGCCTTTTGTTCATCCCGCTTGTAATGGCAGGAGGACACGAAGCAGGTTCTCTGGGATCCAGGCAGACGGTAACGGAGGAACCCTGGAGCCCTTGGTGGTTTTTTCAAGCTTTTATTCATCTTTCCGCATCAGAGGCAACCAGGTACAAGGCTGGCAGAAGCCTTGGAGGTGTGTGTGTGTGTGGTGGGGGTAGGGGTGGACCAGGAGGCTGGAAAGGCTCCTAGCCCCTCTCTCTGGGATGCTGCTTCTGCCTCTGCTCCTGCTACTACTTCCGGAATCCCCGTGACTCCACCTGCGCATGCCCACACCCTACGTCAGGTGCCCGCCATCAGGCATGCATGCGGGACCGCAGATGTATATCATTGACACTAATGGCAGGAGAGCAGAAAAAACCTAGTAACTCTCATTTATGGTATACCGCTATTGTGCAATTAATTGTAGCATTAAATAGTGCAATTAATAGTAGCATTAAAAATGTTGATGATACTTGGAATGACATCTCTGTGAAAAAACTTCCTTCTATACTCCAGACTTTTCTTTCCATCTGCTTCCTCAAAAACAGCACTTAACTCAGCCTACATTTAAGAGGTGACTTCTTTATCAACTAACAATAAAATTCAATGTTCAGCACAATATCCTAAAGGATTTTGTATGATCTGCTCAATGACTGCCTGTCTCTCCAACTTTATCCCATGTTCAACTCCTTCTCCTACTACAGGGTAATTGGCCTTCTTCCATTTCTCTGAGCTGCTCAACTTTTCCCCAAATTAGAGATTTCTTGCTCAGGGATCTTGCCTTACCTATCCTTATTTCTTTGACAACTTGGCAGCTTCGCCTTGTCCTTTAGAAGTTAATTTGGGGCCTCCCTGGTGGTGTAATGGGTTGAGCGCTGCACTATAAAACAACAGTGTGAGTTCGATCCCCAGCCAGGAAGGAGGCCTACATGACACAACCCATCTCTTCTGCCTCGCCCGCTGCTCCCCTGCAGCAGTGTGTTTCAGTCGATCTGCCTCTTCTGCTCCCCACTCTGACTCTGGTGATTCCTCTCACTTACGACGATTCTGGCCTGTACCCCAGTTCTTGTATGCATAAATAAATAAATCTTGAAAAAAAAAGTTAATTTGAACGCTACCCACCTGCAGATTCAGGAGGAAACTAAAAAGCAAAATGTATTTATTTGGGATCAAAGAATTACAATTCAAAGTGCAAAGATTTAGGCAGAACCTAAAATGTGCCCCAAGAAAGGACAAATTTCAGAGTCAAAAACTCCTTGGGGGAAAAAGAGAAAGATAGGTAAGTGGTTTAAAAAAAGAGCTAATTAATGTTAACAGGCTTAAATTATTCTTGGCTATGCATAATTGGCTGTTGATTGTATCCTCAGGCAAATAGTACCTAATCATCAGTCCTGGCGATCTGATGATCCCTCAAACAATTGTTTGTTGAGTAGTTTCTTACAACAATTGCTTTTTTGTCCAGTCCAAAGGTCTTTGGTTTAAACAAGACAGATAATGTAGTTTCTCTGTAATGGCTGTCTGCCTGATTTTAAAAGGGTCCACAAATGTCAACTTTTCACAATGCCATTTTCATTTGAGAATTTCCTGAATAACCCAATAAAATTGAGCTCCCTTTTATTTTCTTTCACAGATTTTTAGTGTCTGTTCATAGTTCTGCAGAACTCCCTATTTCTTACAGTCTCAGTATCATTTAGAATAATGTCTCTCCTCCAGGAGATGGATTACAAACAGGCATCCTGTTTATGTGAACAAATAATACTCCTTTCTCCAAAAGGGGAGAGCTGTGCATGGTGGCGTGTGACACTGCTGTGTGTTCAAGCTAGATTTTTGCATTTGATAGTGCCTGGACGTTTTGTTCAGGATTCACATGTGCAGCTTTATACTGCCAAGCAGCCAAGACTTTTCTCAATATGTGATTAAGATAGATAGATAGATAGATAGATAGATAGATAGATAGATAGATAGATAGATAGATAGATAGATAGATAGATAGATAGATAGGTAGGTAGGTAGGTAGGTAGGTAGGTAGGTGGGTGGGTGGGTAGGTAGGTAGATAGACAGATAGACAGTTGTGTATGTTATGTCTCCTCTCACCACCCATACACACTTGTTAAAGCCAGAAAGACAGAGATGATAGATGATACATTTTCATTCACTATTGTGTACTTAGAACTCAAAATAGTCTTTAACAGATGAAGATACCTGATAAGCATTGACTGAATAAGCAACTATGTAATAGGTTGCTTTTTTTTTTTAAGATTTATTTATTTATGTATAAAAGAGCTAGGGTACAGGCCAGAGCTGCAGGAGGTGAGATGATTCACCAAACGGAGACAGAGCAGGAAGCAGACCTGGCAGATCGACTGAAATACACTGATGGGGGAGCAGTGGGCGCGGCAGGAGGGGTTTACTACGCAATGTGGGTCCCCTCCTGGCCGGGGATCGAACTCATGCTGCTGTGCAGTGGATGCTTCACAGTGCAGCGCTCAGCCAGCTGTGCCACCAGGGAGGCCCAGAGATTGAATCTTTATAGTTTTAAAGGGATATCTCAAATGTATGCACAGAAAAAAAAGGATAAACAAGAACATATTGGTCCTAAATATAGCTATTGTAGTCAGATCCCCTCCATTTTGCGACAAAAAAACTCCTAGACTGAAAATTAGGAATAAGTGGAATTAAACTCTAACTACCTTTTGCTCTTTCTTTTCCTCACCCCTCTTAGTGATTTACCATTAACTTGCTCCAACTACATTTCTGGGGACTTGGAAAATTAATTGTGTTACATCTCTAATAAAATACTCCAGGTCCCTTGGAGGTTCTTAGTGACATCAAAAATAAACATCTCCTGTGTGCTGCCTGAGGAGACATTCCTGCTGAGAATGTCAAACACCACAACTCAATCAGCCTTGACTCTGGCCATCTCCCCAGACCCGAAAATGTGAACCTCACCCTTTCCTCACATTCCTTCCCTACTTACATGATCATAGCTGTCCTGCCTTTGGGGAGTCCGTTTTTGGGGGTCCATACCCACCGACCCCCTTGCTTGTCATCTCGAATAAACTCCTGTGTGCAAAAAGATATTCTTGTGGTCCAGAGTTTGGCTTCTGAGAGCAAGTCAAAGATTCAGTCGGTTGCTTACCTGTCTTGTGGATGTAATGAGAACCCCAGCAAAAAAAGGACAGTTTCCCAAATTGTCATAGGTAATGGAAGAAAGTCTAATTTTTTTGGAGGTGAGAGAAAATAGTAGGCCACAGATTCCATGAAAATCCAGGATAGTAGTACTTTACAAAACTATCACAATGGAGGTGATTTGAGAATTTGCAGAAACCCTGTTTATGCACGTAAGGGTTTTGGGTCACCTAAAAATCTCATATGAAGGTAATTCACCACTCACGATGTATGAAGATGACGTTGTAATAAGGTGAAAGTGTGATTTTGGTGTAGTTACTTCACATCTAAAAGTCTCCATTCCTTAAGCTGCATATTTCTTAATCTGCAAAAATGGCAGTTATTTCATTGACAGTTCTTACAAACTTGTGCAAACATCTCATAATGCCTAAGCATTCTACTTCCTTTTTAAAATTCACTTTTCTATATGTCCTTATTCCATTTCTTTCCCATTGGGGGTGGGATTCCACAAAATCAAAGGGTTAACACAAACTACAGCTTGTGTTTCCTATGCCAATATAAAACTTCAACCCTCTTTCCAAGTCCCAGTACCTATTTATTCTCATTCCGCAGTCAGAACTAATGATGATAGCGGGTTCATTTCTGTGGTAGCTTGGGGATTGCCCATTTTCTCATTTATTACCCAATCTTACATTATAGAGAGTAGAATGCAAAGATCAAATGATGGCGTCAGCAAAGGTTGGTCATTAATGAGTCAAGAAATAATCAGAAAAAGTGAACCAGGAACAATTTTAGGAATTGTGGTATCATAAAATGTTGTTATTGCTCTATATTAGGCACTTCTCTTTAGGCCAGAGAAAACCATACATTTTTGAGTATGGTCATGAAGTGGACATTTGTAGTAACAAGTAAGTTGGGTAGTTGGAAGAGACAATTTCAAATTCCTTTGCTTTGTAACACTTAACACATTGTCCTCTGATTGATCTGAAGGGTTTTGCATGGTTTGGGTACAGTGATAAGTTGGTAGGTGCAGTGTGGAGATGTTTAATGATGTTATTTATGCATCTCAGTCTAGATTTGGAGTACTTAACTCATCTTAGGAAAATCTTGAAGACTTCTTCATCACTGTCCCTCAAGTGCACTTGTGAGAATGTTTATAAATCCTCACTGAGAATCTTGGTGTTGGTGTATGCCATCTTTTTGCACTATCAGCACTGGAAAAAAGAGATTTTTGCAGTGCAATTACAAAACCATCAAGCATTATAAAGCTAGAAAATTGGTTTGTACCTTCTGCAATCCCAGAATATTGTTGTGCACAGATACAGAAATAACATGAGCCTATTTAAATGAAAGTAGACCATAAAAAGTGAGTACTCCATCAATTCAATATGGGCTCTTCAAGAACATTCCAGAAAGTAGGAAGTGCAATAACATAGAATTGCCTCTTCTTAACACAAACATTGCTAAAGATTGATAATTTTTGCAGATTTTCAAGACAGTTCATATGATAGCCATAGCAACTTGGTGCAAAATAACTGCATTCCTATAAATGGGTATATAAGACAAAAAGTTATGGAAGACAAAAAGTTATGTTTCTTTTACCACAAAATAAGTATCCATTTAGAAAACTCAGAAGGGTTTTTCCTCTTTTTCCTTTTTTTATCATGGAGTTCTGCTGGTCATATTTAAAATGTGTAACTATAAATATTGGAGTTTATGAAATATTGGAAGGAATTTCCAAAAAAATATTGGCCATGCTGTTCATAACAACTTTTTAGTTAAAAACAAAAAATGTGTTTCTTTCATGTGTAGCTTGCCTGGTGCCTCAATATATAAAACAACCATTTTTGGAGGGTTACCACCTAGTGATGATGATAATGATGGAAACCTTTGTGACACTCTCCATCAGTCTTCCTCTTCACCCCCAGCCATCAACAGCTCCTGACAGGATTCTGTGGCATGCAGTTCAAAATCAACTGATGTGTTATAGTTCACGTTATCTTACAGAGGATGACAATGAACTTTTACAGAGGAGAGACCACTGCATGTATAAGGTTATGCAGTGTAACACCTGTGCCATATAAATGGGTAATACTCAGCATATTCTGTGCAGGTAGTTCACTTGGATTTACATTCTGATGTGGCACCGTTATATAATAAGGTAGACACAGGATATGGAGCTTCTCATTTTTAATATTTTTACCTCTTGACTGTATCTACCTTTTAATTTTAATTTTATTTTTCTTAAGTTCAGTTTTAATTTTTTTAATTGAAGTAATATAGTTTTGCATTATTGTTTGTATTTGGGAAGTATAGGAAATCCTCCCCTCTTTCTGGTGCTGCTACCACAGCATTCTCACCCATTGTGCTCTCTCCCCACTTTGTGATCACCCCAACCTGTTCTCTCCCAACACCACCCCATATGTCTCAGTTCCATAGTCTGCTTTCAAGGGCTAGCTATTGAGATGACTTTCTCTAATCCTTTGTCTGGTTTCTCTATATTTCATATAGAAGTGCCACCATATGCTTATGATTTTACTTCTTTTGATTTACTTCATTTAGCATAGTCTCTCTCACTTCCATCCCATGTTGTGCAAATGACATGAGTTTATCCTTTTTGATTGCTGAGTAGTATTTCACTGTGTATATAGACCACATCTTCTTGAGTGCTTTTTGAGAATTTGGGCTGTTTCCATATCTTGGCTATTGAACAGTGCTACAATGAATATAGAGATGAAAATTCTTTTCAAATTGGTGGGGTTTTTTAGGTAGATAGCCAGGAGTGGAATTGATGGATCACATTGTAGATCCTTTCTTAAACTTTTGATAAATCTCTGTCCTGCTTTCCATAGGATCTAGATAACTTTACATGCCCATCAACAGTGTACGAAGGTTCCTTATTCGCCACATCTTCACCAGTACTTGTTATTTTTGGTCTTTTTTATATCGACCAGTCTCACAGGAGTGGGGTAGTATCTCATTGTGGTTTTAATTTGCATTTCTGTGATAACAAGTGATGATGAACATTTTTTTCATATGCCTTTTAATCATCAACTTGTCTTTTTTTTTTCCTTGTCTTTTGAGAACTGCCTATTTTATTTTTTCTGCCCATTTTTTGATTGGGCTATTAGTTTTCATTTTGTTGCACTGTATGAGTTCTCTGTAGATCTTGGATATTAGTTCCTTGTCCGATGTATGGTGTGAAAATATTTTTTTCCCATTCACTTTATCTTATCCCATTATCTTAGTCTTATCCCATTGTCTTTTTATCTTAGTTATGGTTTGTTGTTGTTGTTTTGCTGTGCAGCAGCTTTTCATTTTAATGTAGTCACAGCTGTTCATGTTCTCTTCTATCTTCCTTGATATTGGAGATATATCTGGGAAGACATAACCAAAGCTTATGTTGTGAAGTGTTTTCCCTATATTTTTGGTATATAGTTTGTTTTCAGGTCTTACCTCCATGTCTTTTATACAACTGAGTTGATTTTGTGTATGATGTAGATATTAATCTAACTTTATTCCTCTACATGTGACAGTCCAGTTTTCCCTGTACCATTCATAGAATAGGTGTTCTTGTTCCATGGTATGTTCTTGGCTTCTTTAATTAATTATTCATATATGTGTAGGTTTATTTCTGGTATATCCACATTTTTAGACTTGTTTCATAAGTTTACTGTTTCATAAATTATATGGAAAAACAGTTTACTGGATTTACATTTGCATATTTTTGTTATATTGAGTGTGATTATCAGTTAGTGTATACTTGAGTACGCTTTTGTACTTGCAACAGGAATGTCATAGATTTTAAAATTAAACTAAAAATTTTGATTGTATTTTTTTTAAAGATTTATTTATTTATGCATATAAGCACTGGGGTACAGGCCAGAGTCCAGGGAGGTGAGAGGATTCACCACAGAGAGCAGGGAGCAGAACAGGCAGATTAACAGAAGTACACTGCTGAGGGTAGCAGCGGGCACAGCAGGAGAGGTCTGCCACACCATGTGGGTCCCCTCCCTGGCCGGCAGCAGGGATCGAACTCATGCTGCAGTGGCTGTGGTTCGCTTCATAGTGCGTTGCTTAACCCACTGCACCACCAGGGAGGCCCCTTGATTGTATTATTTTTAAGTGAAGTAAGGTTGTTTGATAACACTCTATGTGATTTAGGGTCCTCTTCAAATATGCTACCATACCACGTCCACCACCAAAGCCCCCATAGGTCCTCCACCAATGTCCATCAGGCCTTGCCTCTTTTTTCCCCACCCTTCCACTCCGGCAGCCTTAATTCTGCAATCAGTTTCTGGGGTTTGTTTTTGGTGTAGCTTTGTCCATGTCTTTGTTGTTTTTTTTTCTTTTTTTCTATTCCACATAGTGAAATCAACCAATATTTGTCATTCTCCTTCTGACTTATTTCATTTAGCATAAGCCCTCCAATTCTAGCCATGTTACTGTAAATGGCAAGATTTCTTTTCTCATTGTGGCTGAGTAGTATTCAGTGTATATTTTTTATCCAATCATCTATCATTAGGCATGTAGATATTTTCCATACCTTGACTATTGTAAACAGTATTGCAATGAACAAGGGAGTATACATGATACAGATCTTTTAAAAAAATTTTTGTTGTTTTTTAGGTTTCATTTGTTTATTTATTTTTAAAGATTGATTTATTTGTGCACACAAGAGCTGGGGTACAAGCCAGAGTCCATGGAGGTGAGAGGATTCAACAGACACAGAGTGGGGAGCAGAACAGGCAAATCAACTGAAATACACTGCTGAGAGGAGCAGCGGGCGAGGCAGGAGAGGTCTGCTGCACCTTGTGGGTCCCCTCCCTGGCGGGGTATGGAACTGGTGCTGCTGTGCCTCAGATGCTTCATAGTGCGGTGCTCAACCTGCTGCGCCACCAGGGAGGCACCCATACCTTGGTAGTCTTTCTTAAAACGTAGTATGAGGAATATTCTTTCCTCCTCAAATCTCCATTATTCTGACTTCACATTTTTCTGACTTAAATTTTATAGTGAAGAATAGAGCTCAAAAATAATAAAATCAAGCTTGGAAAAAAAAGTTGTGTAGGTCACAACATTATGCTGTATCTTTGATTGTAAATCTATGGATTTATTTTTAGAACAATGGACGTATTTAACATTTAAGACCTGTCATGTTTGCTTGTACTGTTAAACTTAGTATTAATAATTTGTCTATTTATTCTGTTTGTTTTTACGTTTATGGCTATGTCATCTGAAAATAATGACACTTTCCCATAGAACTTTAAGTCTTTGTTCCTTATTTTTCTTTTCCTTGAAGCACTATGGTGGTAGCCAGGCCAATATTGTACTGAACCACATCCATGTTAAGGGAATGTACCTTACATTTCTCTGCTAGCTATTTTATTTGATGTAAACTTAGGTAGATTACCCTTTATTAACTTAATGAAGTTCCCACCTATGTTATCTCTTAGTATTCTGGGTTTTTGAAAAATGTTAAGTAGATCAAAAATTCAGATTTTTTTGAATGCACCTATTGAAATGTTCAGTGATTTTTTTTTTAGTTTAGTATTCTATGAAATTTAACACTAAATAAACTTTATAGCCTTAGGATGAACCATATTAAAATAAGAGGTATTACTTGTTAATACACTATTAGATCCAACTAATGTTTTATAGGAAAAATCACTGGTCTATAATTTTCACTTCTTATCTCTACCAAGTTCAAGGATATACCCCTGCCTTTTCTAGGCTCTTTGGATCTATCTGTCTACCCTTCTGCTTTTCACTTATGATATTATCTTTGCCTGTAAGTCCCATCCCTCCCCATGTCAACTAACTGGATAGCTAACTTTGTCTATATATAACTCAATGCTTGTTTTGTACCTTTTCCTGGAATCATGAAGTAGTCGTTATTTTGACTCAATGTCCTGATAGAAATTTAAAAGTGCTAAAATATACATATCAAAACACAATGATATGATTTTTTTTAGGTGTCCTGCTACTGAAAAAGATGGAAAGCTCTGAAGGAGAGGGATTTAGTATTATACCCCCATCTTTGACAACCCCCCATGCCATCTAATAGAGAGCTTGTAGCATAATAAATGCCTAGCAAGTAAGGTGCATCCTTTTAAAATTTACTTTTTCTATAGGCATTTCTTATACTTATTTTGTATAAGACGTTTCCTTCCAGACTGATATCACGTCCAGTCTATACACACAGCATTTATTAAATGCCAAACACTTAAACATCCAGAGAAGCAGGACTTTATCAGTAAGTGACAATAAACAACAAAAATAAATACTCAGTTTGAGTGTATTTTTTTTCTGATATGTTTTATCATCGCTAAACCACAAAGACTGAAATTCTTCTTCCCTTGAGAATTAGCTTCAGTCCGAAGAGAAAGGATATGCCTTGAGAATGCTTCCTGGCCAACTTATATGTTTATGCATAAATCTCCATCTACCTCTTCCCGTGCTTAAAGATAATCATAGGTAACTATTTCAGGATGTCATTTCATTTCCATTAAGCAGCATTTCCAATAAGTAAAGCCATCATACTCCAGCCAAGAATGAACTTACTGATAATGAGTCTTTTTTTCTCATTTCTAGAAAACTAAAAAAATAAAATAAAATAAAATCAATCTGGCTGGACCTTTTCTCACTAAGACGAATCATGTCTCTTGTGACTCAGGTTTTATTTACAGAAGAATCCAAGTATAGTAGAGTAACGGTTTCTAGATGGTTCTTTGCATACCCCAGATGGGCATTTGTACAGGTCTATAATTTCTGTTATCCCTTCTGTTGTGGATCACTGGGAGAGTCAGGATATTTGTTTGTGATAACCTGCTGCTCTCCCGGTGATCCCAATCTTTATAAAAGGACACACTGATCAAGTACTTGGTCAAGTGAAAACTCTAGGGTCATCTTTAAATGCCCTCTTGCCCATCTGGTGCAGACACTACCAGCTTTATATCTAAAATATACCTGGGTTCTGTTTCTTTTTTTTTTACAATGCCCCTTAGATTTAGTTAGTATATTTGTATATGATATTTGTCATACCTTCCTGTTTGACATTGTCCTGTCAACCTCTCTTCTGTAGGTAAAAGAATAAAGTTACCTATAAGAGATAGTGCTTATATTTAAGACATGAGTCATACAATGGCTGGTAACTTGAGTGGAGGAACAATGCCAGACACTAATTGCTCCAGCAAATGCTTACTGGTTGTGAGGCCCAGATGACCCTCTGAAAATAAGAGAGAACGATACGTATGAAACGCAACCACACAATGACCCAGAGCAGCAAGAGTTCCAATCTTGGGTCTTTTACTTATTATACGTGTCCTTTAGCCCTGGGAAATTCCTTAAGACATCACTGAACTTCTCTCTCTTATCCACAAAGCATGCCACAATTTAGGGGAAACTAGAGTGTTCTATGAGTACCCACTGTGTCCAAAAATGTGTCATTAGTTCTGAAATGTGGAGCTTTTTATGATTTTCCCCTCTTAGTTTAGGATGTTTGAAAAGATGTAAGTTCTGCTGTGACTATTTTTCTTTCCCACCTTTGTTTTGAAAACTTCTCCATGCAACCTTCTTTGAGTCTACCATTTGGAGTCATTTCCTTCCTCTTCAGTTCTTCCAGAGCACTGCATGTAGCCTCAGTTCTATTTTTTTTAAGATTTATTTATTTATGCATAAAAGAGCTGAGATACAGGTCAGAGGTGTGAGGGGTGAGAGGATTCACCAGAGACAGAGTGGGGAGCAGAACAGACACATCGACTGAAACACACTGCTGTGGGGAGCAGTGGGCGCGGCAGGAGAGGTCTGCTACACCATGTGGGTCCTCTCTCTGACAAGGATTGAACTCACGCTGTTGTGCAGCAGATGCTTCACAGTGTGGTGCTCAACCCGCTGCACCACCAGGGAGGCTCTCAGTTCTATTTCTTAGCATCTCAAGCCTCACATTGAATTTACAGTGTTTTTAGTGAGAATTCATAGAATTTTTGTGTCAGGTCCATCTAAGTTTAAACCAAGATTGAAATGTGATTTATAAAACCATAGGCAAAGACGGTTTCAACCATTAATTTAGATGAGAGACCTTAACTCCATTTTATGCAGTAAAGGAAATAAGTTTAGAGATGGCATCTCATTTCAACATTCCATATCAACTATGTAGTTGAGCTGCTTAATGGTAAATACATGTGAGAGACACAATACTTTCTTTTTAGATAATCTATCAAGCCAGGAAGGTTTTTAATTGTGTGACCTCCATAATATTGGGATTGAGTTAAAACTACTAGGACTAGAGAATCTTAGAATTCAAAAGCTTATCATGGTTGGTTTTTTTTTTAAAGATTTAGTTATTGGGCCTTCCTGGTGGTGCAGTGAGCTAAACAACACACTATGAAGCAAACCGCAGTCACTGCAGCACGAGTTCGATCCCTGCCGCCGGCCAGGGAGGGACCCACATGGCGCAGCAGACCTCTCCTGCCTCGCCCGCTGTTCCCCTCAGCAGTGTGTTTCAGTCAGTCTGCCTGTTCTACTCCCCACTCTGTCTCTGGTGAATCCTCTCACCTCCCTGGACTCTGGCCTGTACTCCATCTCTTATATGCATAAATAAATAAATAAAATCTTTAAAAAATTTTTTTTCTCTAAATCATTAAAAAAAAAAGATTTAGTTATTTATGCATACAAGAGTTGGGGTACAGGCCAGAGGTGTGAGGGGTGAGAGGCTTCACTAGAGACAGAGTGAGGAGTAGGACAGATCTACTGAAATACACTGCTGAGGGGAGCAGCGGGTGAGACAGGAGAGGTCTGCTGCGCCATTTAGGTCCCCTCCCTGACCTGGGATCAAACTCATGCCACAGTGGTTGGTCATAGCTTCATAGTGCTGAGATTTAAGCCCTTATGCCACCATGAAGGCCCCTGGTTGTTTCTCCTTGTTTGTTTTTAAGTACACAATGGGATGTATAGTATGCCTGACTAAATAGGGAATGATTAAAAAAAAAAAATTCAGTGACAGAATTTCTTCTTTCTACAAATATCCTGAAGAGTAATAACTACACCAACAATGATATAGGCCATATTGTCTGGGCAACTGAGTAATTCTGCAAAGAAAACTTGTATAGCCAATAAAATAAGACCAGAATTGAGGGAAATAAAATACTTGAAACTATACCTGGCACATTCACTGTGTGATGATTTTCTCCATAAAACACAATAACATAAAACAGCTAGGTCCAGTTTCACAGTTAGATGCATTTAATTCTAATCCCAAGTATCATCAACTATTATTTTACTCTCAAATATAAACCTGCATTAAAATCCTACCCCTCCAACACAATTTCTTTCGAATGCAAGTTTAGCTTCAGAAAAACAAAGAGCCACCAATGCAGTTTTTGGTAGAGGGTGAGGTTGTGAGGCAAAAAAATTACCACTGTAAAATATCCCGACAATATCATTAATATATGTATCAATGTATGTATGATATACATACGCATGTTACATGTATCAATGTATGTATGATAGGTGTATCAATGCATGATATGTGTATATATTCATGCAATGATATACGTATATAAACATGTATGTATGTGTGCATGTATGTCTCTATATATCCTTTTCAATGTTGCTACTCATGTTTAAATTGTGCATTTATATAGCTTTTATAGTGATGCCCACTGTTACCTTATCTTTTTGACTGACAATGATGGGATTTCAGTCATGCTCAGTCTTTCAACAATGCCAGTGATGGGATTTTTTGAAATCTTATTACTGGTTGCACTGCCCTGATCTCAGATGGAACTTTCAATCAAAAAGGCAATCAGAAGGTTATATATTTGTGAGTTTCCCTGCAAAGCCAGCGATCGCATAATACAACTTGTTGGAAGAGCCTCCTTGCCTCCAGTCCTTATGTGGCTATAAAGAGTAATTGGCTACTTAGCTCTCAGCACCCGCTTTTCCTTCTCCAAAATACAGCAGAGCCCAGAACTCTGTGGAGTCTCAGTGTGGAATCTGCTGCTCCTAAGAGGTTTCCAAGTCTCATGCAGAGATTTGTCTTACTTTAAGCATCTGATTAAGCAAAATCTCCCAAAGACACATTTGGCTCTTGCAAAGCATTCTTGTTTCACTGGTGATGCCAGTGAAGCTAGGTTTTCTTCTATTTTATATATACACAAACACCCACACATTTTTCCATAACATTTTCACTGTGAAGTTCATATCCTAGAAATCAAAGTCTGTATGACAAGGTGAACACTTGAATTAATTTCTAGCAAATTTTAAGCATCCTATTATAAATTATTTTTAGTCTTATAAAAGTAGAACTCATAAAAGATTATTGTAAGGAACGGCCCCTTAATATTCGAGGGTGGACATATGCAGATGTTTAACAGGCATATTTGGAATTTGATATGGTCAAATAATAGACAGGGTTGAAGCTGAATTGGTTCCCAGCGGTGTCTAGTCACCCAGGGCGGGCATCAGTTGCCCAGAGAGGAACTTTGAATTGTGGAGAAAGCAGAAGCAAAGAATCTTTTCTCACTTGGCTACAACTCAACTGCTTTTCTCCATTAGGCAGAAAACCCCTGGGTAAGGGTAAGTTTCAAGGACAGAAAGAAACAATGCTTGACACAATAAAAACCTATCGATACATGAAAATGCTTGTGGACTGAATACACATTTTATTTAAAAAATAACCACCTATGCATATGAAAGATGTATGTCAGTATTGCTGCAATAGAAATCAAAGCAGAGACAAAAATAGTCACTTTGATAAAGTTAAAAAAATGTATCATTGAAAGACTGGAGCATGGGGTAGTCGAGTGCTAAAAAAGAGGTCTGGAATCTCATCAGCCTTTTCTGGTTAAGAAATTCCTGGCAAGTCTATTGCTAAAGTAGAAATCACTTAAGTCAAGTTATGTGCGTATGTGTGTTTTTTCAGATCTGTATTCAAATTCAGGGTATGCTAAAAGTAAAATTCAGCCCTCGTATAAACATGGTACTAGTTATTTCATACCATATTACAAAACCTTAGGTAGCCATTTAGTACAAAACACTAGCTTGGTGGTTGCAGAAGAATTCAACAAGAGAGTTACACTTTCATTCTGTCATTCCAAGCAGTGTGAATTTTGAGGAATGATTTGGGTAACTGGTATGCCGTATATCATCTCTTGCCCCCCAAAAAATCATCCTGTGAAGATTATCCCATTTATTACTAAGATCGGAGCACATGGATTTTGTCTTCCTAAAAAAATAGTGTAGTATTTCTGCTGGACATGTTTCTGTATTTAATCTATGACACTTCATTGCAAAGTACACTAGAAATAAGAGGTATAAAAGAGCACATTGGTTACAGCTACAACAGCTCTTAATAATCTACACTCATTGAGTAAGGTGTAGGACTTTATGCCTAAGTCCTGGTGTATTTTATTTTATTTTTTTTAAAGATTCATTTATTTATACATACAAGAGCTGGGGTACAGGTCAGAGTTCAGGGCAGTGAGAGGATTCATCAGACAGAGTGGGGAGCAGAATAGGCAGATATACTGAAAGACTGCTGAGGGGAGCGCGGGCGAGGCAGGAGAGGTCTGCCACACCATGTGGGTCCCCTCCCTGGCCGAGGGCAGGAATCGAACTCGGGCTGCAGTGGCTGTGGTTTGCCTCACAGTGTGTTGCCTAACCCACTGAGCCACCAGGGAGGCCCCCTGGTGTATTTTAAATTCGATTTGGACCATCACTTTGACCTCAGGAAAATGTACCAAATAATCATAGTGATAAGCACAGAAGATAATTTGTTCTCAAGCAACAAGAACTCATTTAAATCACTGGATAGTGTTAATTCTGAGTGTAACACTGAAACATCATGTTTCTGTCACTATGAGGGCATTTCTAGAAGTTGGTGCCTTCAGCCCTCTGCTCTTTTTAGGGTTAGGGTTAGGGCAATCCCAAGTGGATGAGTGAGATGGCAGAAGAGGTAGAGCCCAACTATTTTTGCCTGAGAAGAGTCTCTTCCAAAATACAGTCTTTGCATTCAAACCCCCTTTTTGGTTGGTCTATAACCGAAAGCATTCTTACCAAGCCCTTCTTCCTGATCTGTTTTGTTTTTTTTTAAAGATTTTTTTATTTATGCATACAAGAGCTGGGGTACAGGCCAGAGGCATGGGAGGTGAGAGGAGAGGATTCACCAGAGATAGAGTAGGAAGCAGAACAAGCAGATCTACTGAAGCACACTGCTGAGGGGAGCAGTGGTTGAAGCAGGAGCGGTCTGCTGCACTATGTGGGTCCCCTCCCTAGCCGGGCATTGAACCCCCACTGCTGTGCTGCCACCAGGGAGGCTCTCTCTGGTCTCTGCTTTTATAAGTTTTAGATTTGCATCCCAATCTAAAGGTTTAACCTGCTCAATCCTGCCTCCTCTTTTATCTTTGACTTCTGCTTCTGCTTCAGCTTCTTTGTCCAACTGACACAGTGGGACTAGTCTTCATGTACAACCATGTTCTTTTAATGTACCTGCAGACATCATGCTGTGTGGCTATTGCCACGCCATTTCTCCTCCTTGGTCCTTCATAACAAACCCTCGCACAGATGAAAGTGGTCCTCGGGATGATTTACTTGAACATTCTAAGATTCTAGTTAGAGTTGATGACTGTTCAGACTCTTCATGTGATTGGAAAGAAAAGTGATGACAACCAAAGTATTTATAAAAATATATTTCACAAAGTAGGAAACAATACAGGAGTTTCTCTGAATACAATACATGGAGTAAATAAACAATATTGCATTAAAGCAAAGTAGAAAATTAAAATGATCTGCATGTAGTACTTGAGTTTATCATACATTTTCTACTCCTAAGTGGCAGGTTGGCATTACAAATCGAATATGCTCACATCTTCTAGTGCTGTTCTGTTTTGGAGTCTAAGACATTTTGTGTATCACCATGAAGATCGGTGAGAGGAGTGCTAAAAACAGAAGCAGTAAAATTATGTACAAATAAGTTCCTGCTCTAAAACAGTGGGGGGCAACTTGAAGCATGTTTATGGGACAGGGCATCATGGAGGTATCTAAAAGTCTAGAATTTAAATATTCACATGAATTGATATACGTTCAGATGTTTGTGCTTGTAGTAAAAACACCAAATACAGGATTATGAATAAAATAGAAAACGGTCCAAAAGTTTCTCTGGGAAAAGCTGTTCCTGCCATCACCAGTCACAATAACACTTCTACTCTAAAGAGACTATTAGCTCCCCTTTTGATAATATTGCCTGCCATACTCAGCTCATCAAAATGTACATGTATTAAACATTCATTGTATATATATATTTATATAAAACAATCTAAAGGATTATTAATGGATATAATTTTGTTTTCTGTCCCCATAGAGTCCCTTAATCTATAGGTTACCAACCTTAATAAATAAAAGCATTAATGGACATCAATAAAATATTTATTCCGAGGATTAAACAAATAAATTCACGCGCTAGCAACAAAACCATCTGTCTCTCATGTGGTCCACCGTGTGGTACGGTTACTCTTTGTGTCTTGTGGAAGAAGATGAAGTGGAGGAACGAGTAATCCTGCTTCCAGAAAGCAAGCCTGTTGGAATGGGATTGCTCTCCTACCACTGGCTGGCAATCCCCACCCTGGAATGGATTACAAACATGTGAATATTTTAAGGCTCGACACAATATTTAAAGATGCTCTTCAGTCTCTGATGAGTGGGGCCAAGAATTATGTACAATGTGTGGTCACCGTACCGCATCATCTAGGAGGGCCTCCCACAACTCCAGAATGTCAGAACGTACAGCAGACCAAGTATTGCTTTATCATTTGTGGCGGGATCCTTATTGGTGAAGGGGAAAAAACCATTTGCATTTATAAAAATCCTTGCAGAGGACACAGATCAGCAGCAAATCCCTTGCAGGTCCATTTTTCTAAGAAAGCACCTTTTAATTTTGATTTTTTCCTCTTTTTAAACCATTTCGCTAAAGATTCATCAGGATCCCAATCTTTGTCTGTGGTAGTCAGATAAATATCAAATATCCAAAGACTTCTAGACACTCCACATACTTTAATTCACACTCCACAAGATTTATAACCTCCTAACAAATACTTTTAATTTTTATTGTTAATTTTTTGGTTCAACATTAAAATGTAGTTGAGTTTATCGATGATAGGTGCTAAACTTGCCTCTAAAACAAATAGCCACATTTTGCTTGTATCTAAGGGGAGTGACCCTAGAATATTACAGAATGCTCAGTTCCTTGATTTATTTTATAATCCACTGTCAAGTTTCTTTGTCACTTTCACCAACAGAGTAGAGTTCACCCAGCCTCTTAAAGCGGGGACCCCAGTCACTGAGGTAGTCAAAATTCTGGTCTGAGTCTGAGGTGGTGGACTCCAAGGAGCTGAGAGAGCCAGCCACAGACCCTCGGCCCTCATAGCCATAAATCTGAATGGAGTCATAGGGAGGGGCCGTGGGGTCATTATCTGCCTCGTGGAGACGCACATTAATAAATTCATCAACATCGACACCATTCGGAACTGGAGCAAGCCCTTGCCTTGGCATAAACTGCAAATCTGGTTTAATATCCTTACGGGGTAAGAATCCATTAATTCCATCCGGGTTTTGTAAAGTTGCAATGTCAAACGCCTCCGTGTCTTCCTCTCCTCCTCCTTCATCATCGTAGCGGATAATATTTTCTCGAACATCTTCATCATCTTTGATAATTAATGGCTCGTTTTTATGTCGCCGCAGAGTCACAAACAGCACCACGATGACTGTGGGAAAAACACGAAATAATAATAAGCCAGCTAGCCTGCACTCTCACGAGCAACGCGCCGTGTATGCTAAGCCATAGGGACATCATTTGAAAGTTTGTGAGCAGACGGCTCTCAAAACAACTTGCGAACTAAGTGAAAGACCTTGCTGAAGGACGAGCTTTGAGTTTTGAGGGAGGCTATTCCAGGTTGCTTCTGTTTATTACCTGGCGATGAAACTGGGTTAAAAGAATGCATTTGCATGTGTTCCCAGAGAAAGCTGAACTTAATGCTGCTCTAATGTGGCCCCAAATGAAAAACAGCACGGAGTGTGACTAACTCTCTGGGTATCTTGCAAGCATCTTTTTTTTTTTTCCCTAAAAAGAAAAGAGGAGCAGAATAGATCCTATCTAGTATCTTTTGTCTTCCACCCATTCTTCAAGACTCCTTCCAAATAATGTTCATTCATAGATGAAGTGATGGATCCAAATGAATGTCAAATTTGTTTGGCAGTTTTTGTCTTGTTCGAAGCCAGGAATGGCTTTAAAAAGTAGGTTAAAGGTGGGTAAAGGGAAAGGAACATGTATCCAAGTAACTGGATGGGGCAAATAAAATCTTGGTTCATGGGGGAAATGTATCAGAAAATGCTGCTAGACTCAGGGCACCGAGTGAGCAGAACTGATACAGTTAGGAAGGTAGACACTGACATTAACTTGATTCTAAGGTATTTTATTGCTTAAGAGCAGGAGAAGATATAAATTTTCTCTTGTATATCTTCCCACTGTCTAATCTCATTTTATAATTGGATTTTTTAATGGGAACGTTACAGAAGCCTTCCTTAATTTGCAGTCTTCGTTTTAATTTGGTTTTCGTATCAAGAAAAATATCTGAGGCACACAATGTAACTTTGGGGGAGATATATATTTTTTTTTGTTTGCTCATTTCTTTTCTTTTTATCTCACCAAACTTTGTGATTTGGATGAACTCAGCCAAACAGTCTATGCATTGTTTAGAAGAAAGGTATTTTGGCCATATAAAGTATCTGGCATGCATGAGAAGATCTGGAGCTTGCCTTCTATTACAAATGCTGTTGTAACCACATAAAGGCCGATCCCCACTTCCACCACCATTTTGCTTCCTCTATATTTTCACCGGTGATGGGGTTAAAAAAGGCACCAAACAGTCCTCTCCAATTGGACATTTATTAACACAGCATTTTTTTTTTTTTTCTCTGCGCCTTCTCTTAGTGACCTTAGACCTGGGAAGGATGATGAAGTTCCTCTTCCCCCAAAGAATACTAACACCTGGCTAGGTCAAGGTTTGCTGTCCTTATTTACAGTCATTTATGAACCAGAAAAAAGGTGACCATCAGGCTATGCAGAAAATACGTACCTAGCAGCAAAATGATGCATGCTAATATGGCAATTAAGGCGCCCATACTGAGTCCAATGGGAAGGACATACGCTTCAACATTACAAGACTGGACAACACCATCACTGTTGCAACCACAGACCCGGATGGTCAGGGTGCTGGTGCTGCTCAGAGGCGGGTTCCCACTATCACTGATTATGATTGGTAAAAGATAGACTTCTTGCTTCTGGCGGTTGAATCCATTATGCTTTGCCAAAATGCTGAGGGAATTATCTGGAAAAAGTGAAAATTACAATAGTTTGCATCATTTCAAAATGGCTGCCCAAACAACACTTGTTTTTCTAGTTCATAAATCCTCTGCAAACCTCAAGACACCCCCAGCGCCCACTGGAGCACTTGCCCAAACCCCTCTTCCCCCTTTCCCAACTGGCAGGGATTAAGACCACCACACCCTTTTAAAAAGTTCAATGAATGAGGCTCCGTGCTGAGTCGCATGGAATGTTACCATCACCTTGGAAATGTAAAAGGGTTTTTGTGGATTTTTAAAAATTATCTTCAAGTGTGCTCGCTTCGGCAGCACATATACTAAAATTATCTTCAAGTGTCCTTTCCGAAGACACACATTGTCCCAAGTCTCCAAAAGTAATTTTCTGTCATTTATGCTGATCATGCAAAATTGACTGGGTAGAATGTTATCACATTGGAAAGACAAATTTGAGAAGCTCTGTTTTTAAGGCTACACTGCATGACAGTATGGCACACAAAACAATGCACTTTGTTGATTCCATAATACCTAAAGAGCCACTCATGCCCTTAGACATTTACACTATGATATAATCACATGCCCACATACTGCCAATTGGAGGAGCTATGCCATAGATATTAAAATTCTGTAGAGAAGACCTCAAGTGGTTACACAAATAAGAATAAAATGAGAAGCCACAGGAGAAGGTGTTATATTTTACTTGTGGCAATTAATTATATGGAATTCTGTACTGGTTTTCTGCAGCAATACTTAAGGACATTCACGCAATACTTGACCATTTCAATTCATAGTAAAATTGGTCATTGAGAAGTGACTGGTCTCACATTAGCCCTGTGGTTCTCAATATTTCAACCCTCCCCAACCAAAAAAAATTGTTGGTATTTATCCCTACCTCATGAATTATAGTCATGATGTATATGTATTTATACATATATAATTAATATGTTTTCTTTTAGTAAGATTTATTTATTTATGCATACAAGAACTGGGGTATAGGCCAGAGGAGCGAGGGGTGAGAGGATTCACCAGAGTCAGACTGGGGAACAGAACAGGCAGACTGACTGAAATACACTGCTAAGGGGAGCAGCGGTTGAGGCAGGAGAGGTCTGCTGCTCTGTGTGGGTCCCCTCCCTGGCTGGGGATCGAACTTATGCTACAGAGGCATTGGATAGCTTCATTCTGCGGTGCTTAACCCTTTGTGCCACCAGGGAGGCCCCTATTTTCTTATTTTGATTGAGAGACACATATCTATTCAAAATGGCAACACTGATGATCTCACACTGATAGCTCATTCAGAAACAATCACAATTTTGGCTAATGTGTGTAGGGTTATTTGAGCAAAATTATTATTTTAGTTGGAATATTGGCAAATTTGCAGAACACAAACGCTAGGCTACCTCATTGTTGCTCATTAAGGCAGAGATTCCAGACCATTGTTGTTAATTTCTGGTTGTACTGTCCTATTGGTTTCCAGAATATTCAAATACCTGGGTAGTCCACTCAAAGGGCTTGAAGTAAATGTGTTTCATTTCTGTCCCATAAAAGCTATACCAGGATTTCCAAAAGATGTATGAATTATATCTATTTTTGTTTTTCTAAAGATATAAGTGGATGCTTAATGCTTTACTAGAAAGAAGTCGAACAGAAAAAAAAAATAATCTCTGATTGAGTTAACAATTTTTTTGAAATTTCTTCTGGTTGTGCCTCATTACTTAGTAATTTGAAGAGTGAAAAGGGTCCCTAATGGAGCCAAGCAGTGATATATACCAAGTGATCTAGTAATCTTTATTTCCATGATATCGAAAGAGATACCACTAAGCTAAAAGCAGGAGAACATTATCTCAAAACAGATACAGAATATAGAGCTGTGTTATATTTTCAGAAAGTCGGTGACAAGTTTGAGTACAGTTAATTAGTACAAGGAACATTTGTGGATGGTTTCATATATATAGTTTAGAAGAGAAGATGGGAATGTGCTTCAAAATGCAATTAATAGAATTACAATGAGGATTTTTGTCTTTTTGTGGCTGACATTATTTACATGAGAAACTTTCTTTGCATATTCTATTTAAAACAATCTATAATGACAATACAGAAACTTAAGTAGGAATATTATTCATTGTAGAACAAAGCAAACATCTTTATTAATTAGAAAAGCTTTGGTGGGTCTAACATTAATCTCCCACTACTCTTGATATCTGCTTGTTTTCCATATACAAAGTTATTGGCTGAGTAAAGGGAGTCTTTGAGTCTTTTTGGCTAAGTTTTACATGCTACGTTTATGCCAGTCAATTACCTATCTGCCTTCTCGTGTCACTTTATTTTATCACCATTTTTGATTGGTGCTTATAATTATTAATGTTTTACCTCAGTTATCACATTAGGGAAATGAAATCATCATGACTGTACACATAAAAGATCAAATATCAGAAACTTCATACAATTCATATTTGTGTATCTTAAAGTCATTTTTTAAAAAAATGTACATGTAGCAAACATTTCCTACAAGTTGTGGTTTGTTTCTTTAACACATGTGCTAACATTTTATAGTTTTGAAATTTTAAATTCAATATTTGTTACTTTTGTCAACCTCTTATGATTAGTGTTGTTAACCTTATTTAAAAGTTATTAATTTATATCAAAATGCTTCTTATTGCTATTCACATGTAAGCAACTGTATGGAACTGATTTCTTTCGTCTTCTGATTATTGATTTTTCAAGGTTAATTATAGAGTAAAACTTCTCCCTTATCTACTGATCTTTAATGCCCAGTCTTTCAAGAATCAAATTTTTGTGCATCTTCATCCTATTCGGGGCCTTTATAGTCCAATGTTCCATTTTACTACCCCCAGGAGAATGGAGTCCTTCTTTTTCAGACCTTGCTTTATAGTCCACACACATTTCTTTTGTGCATGACTGACTGTTGAAGGAGCGGTCTTGATGAGTAGTTAAAGTGGACGATTAGCCTCAGGCATATGTTGTAAATGACAATATTCCTAAAATAGTGATATAGTTGGTTCCTTACTACTTGACAGGTAAATACCAAGTAAATGGTAAAGAAGACTGGATAAATATAGATGCATAAGTTTGCTTAGTTTCAAGTACATGATCTTGCTTAGTTTTCAATAGCTCATTACAGTTCTTCCATGTATGAAATTTCTCTGAGATTCTGTCAACAGATTAATTCTAAATAAAAATATTTACTTTTCTTAGTTTATGTCATTTAGTTTTTTCACAGCATCTGTTAGAATTTTACCATACGTTGTTAGAGGCTGTATCAAAGGCGATCATCTTAAAATGAAACAGAATTTTTATGCAATGATCTTAATATTAGAGAGAGAAATAGATCTTGTATCAATAAAATGTGTTTATTAACTCCCTAGATTCTTAGCTGCTTCAAGGAGACTAGCCTTAGACATAGTTCTATTCCTGGTCTCAGCCAGGATTAGGCATTGATCAGGGAATCTATAACATTAGTCACATTGTTTTATTTATTTGGGAAGTTTTTAGTTTTAAGGAATCCAATGACTATCAATTCTTTAGAAGCTTGCCAGCACATTTGGGATTTTTGTTGGAGATGAGAGATTAATGTTTGTCCCCATGTGATTTCTGTTCTAGCCTCTGTGTAATTTCGCTAGTTTCATATTTAGTCACTTTCCCCTCTTTCTCTCTCTATGTTCTAGCCATCCTGAATTTTTCTGAGTCAAAAATCTTCTCTCTCCAGGGATTTTATAGTTGTTCTTTCTTCTTTCTGATAATCTCTCTATCCCTGCTTAGCCCACTATAAATTGTTAATAGTCATGGATTCTTTATGTCTGTGCTTAAATGTCTTCTTTGTAGATAATTTCCTTCACTAGTTGTTCCCAAGCTCCCTAGATAAATTAGTTTTATAATACTATAAAAACAAACAAACAAATAAACAAAAACAAAGAATTGATAGAGTATTGTGCATAGACACTTGTGGGTACAAAAAGAAACTAGGGAACTTCTAAGTAACAACCAAGTTAAGATGCATACTGAATACTCTGCAAATATTTGCTAAATAAATGAACAATTAAGTAACTATTAGGTATATTTTGTAGGGCCTATATTTATTTCCCTGCTTGATTTTTTTGTCATAGGTAAATCTATGTGGTTCAGAATAAATCAGTGAGAAAGTTCAACTTGAGGTTATTCAAAAGGATATATAGCCTGGGGTCCTAGATGGAAATTTAAGAGATACACTGATGGCTTCAAGATCTTTGTGTGCTACCTCACATTATATAACATGAGCAGTAAAGGATACTTTACTCAGGATACTTAACTTAAATAGAGACAGGTCAGAGAAGAAGAAACTAGTTCTAAAATGTCTAAACACCATTATGTTCAAGAGGTACGCATCACATTTCTCTTCTATGTACTTAAATTGGATGAGTTATTTCTATAGTTTGATGGGGGGGCATATTCTAATAAGTATCTTCTGTAGTTAATCCAATGGACATTTTTGAATTATTTTTGATTATTGAGTGTTTGAACCATTTGGTGTTGGAAATCAAATGTTCTTCCAAAGAACATTAATATTATAAAAAAATCCCCCACTTATAAAGAGACCAGTAAATATATATTATAGACTAGATATTTGTACCCCTCCCCCACAAATTCATGTGTGTTATTCTCAAGTGTGACTATATTTGGAGATGGTGCCTCTAAAGAAGTAATTAAAGTTAAATGAAGCCATAAGAGTGGTGTCCTGATCCTACAATATTAATGTCCTTAAAGAAGAGACACCAGAAAGACATCTCTCTCTCTACCCAAATACGCATAGAAGTGGTCATCTGAGCATCCAGTAAGATGGTGGCCACCAACAGCAGTTTAGAGAAAAGTCTTCAAAGAGAAACATCCCTTACCTGCACCTAGATTTTGGGCTTCCTCATCTCCAGAACTCTAAGAAGTAAATTTGTGTTATACTAGCCACGTTTCCATGGCAATTTTGTTATAGCAGCTGGAGGAGACCAAGACAGTCACTAACTAATTCTACATGCATACTTCATGAAGAATAAAAAGTCTATTTAAAATGAAAGGCTGTAACCACCTAGGTCATTCTTCAACCTTGTTTGTTTTCCCATAGTTTTAACTCCCAGGTTGCCTCTTTTCCATTTATTTTTTTTTTGTAATTTTTAATGAGATAAGTATTGTTTTTTCAATGTCCACATTGTCCTTTTTTCAGATAAAATGAAATAGGGAAATCTAAATTCTCTGTTGCTGTAATAGAACAGTTCAGCAGTGTTGTTGCTCAGATGCATAATTTTACTTCAGCCTAAGTCTGACGTACTTGAAATCTTTTGTTTATCCTTCTAAGATGCAGGCAAAGGCAACATCAAGCTAGAGTTAATGATGGCACTTGTCAGACAAATATTTATGACAAAAGGAATAAATGAAGAGAAAATCAGTAAATGCTATGTCTTTTGGAGAAATGTCTCCTGGCATTTAACTTGCAAATTTAATTCAAATTTTCTTGATCAAGTCAAATAGAATGAAATGGCAAGAAGGTCAAAACAAAGGGAAATGGTACTTTGTTCAGCAGGTATGGACAAGAAATTTAATTAAGTTGTTATCATAGTTTTGTGTCTGTTGTTTATTTATAAAAACCTAGCAAAGCAATAAAGATACCAAATCTACAAGCTTTTGGCATATTAGATATACCTATAGAGAGTAATATCTAAGAATATGAAGCAGGGATCATGACAGCTATACTTCATTTATATATTTTTACTCTGAACACTAAGTTGTATTGGAAACAATCAGATTGTAATGAATTAATAAAAAGCTAAGACTCACTGAAGGTGGTCTCCTTCAGTACCATTATAACTTCTGGCATAATTCATTGAAAGTATACCAACACAGTAAGTATGTAACAACCAGCTAAATATTCTGAGCCAGGGCCCTCCCCTGGTGGTGCAGTGGGTAAAGAAACACACTATGAAGCAAAATGCAGCCACTGTAGCATGAGTTCGATCCCTGCCGCAGGCCAGAGAGGTGACCCACATGGTGCGGCAGACATCTTCTGCCTCACCCGCTGCTCCCCTCAGCAGTGTATCTCAGTCCATCTGCCTGTTCTGTCTCTGGTGGATCCTCTCACCCCCTGCACTTCTGGCCTGTACCCCACGACTTATATGAATAAATGAATAAATAAATATTCTGAGCCACTTAGTTTGAGCAAGTCACCCCCTTTTTTTTGGCCTCATCACTGTCCACCATACCATCTGACACCAATAATCTCAATGTTTATCAGAGTATCAGCTCATTATCAAATCCCCTAATATTCACTAATAAAATTTATCTAGCCATAAAGTGTAGTCAAATTTTCACTTTGTTTTTCGAAAAACAACAACATCATGGTGAATCCTTTTGGAGGTCCTAGACTAAATCTAAACTTAATGATTAGTCAACAATTTATAAATACACAATAATGAAGTATTTTTTTAAAATAGAGAGACTTAGTCTACTATAACCACATAGCCCTAGAGATCTATAAATATCTGTAGCATCATCATTTTGCAGATGAGAGATATTAAGTGTGGGCTGAGCTGTTCACTTTATGAACCTTCAGATTCATCAAGTAAGCTATGAAACTTAAGCTCTTCAAAAATTCTTTAAGAACTTCTTAAAGTTCTTAAGTTTCAAATATAGGTCATATAAGGATGGTGTTGAGTGAAAATATGAGAGGTGATGTTGACTCTCTCTATCTCTTGTTCATTGTATGGTTGTTTGTGTGTGTGTATTATGGTAGGTGGTAGTACATTCATGGAGTGGTTTGAATGATGCTCTCCCAAAAGACATCTCCATAGCCCATTCCTTGGAAACTGAAATGTCCCCTTACTTAGAATAAGGTCTTTGCAGGTGTACTTAAATTAAGGATCTTGAGATGAGGACTTCTTCTGGTGTTACCTAGGGAACCTTATATCCGATAACATGTACAATACTTATGGTAACAAGTACAATACTTATATTGGTGACATCCAATATAAGACTGAGGCTGAGGAAGATTTGACACAGAAAAGAGGAGATAATGTCATCACAGAGACCCTGCCAGATGTGGCCATTAGTCATGAAATGCCCACAGCCAACAGAAACTGAAGAGGCCAAGAACAGATGTTCCCCCCGAGTGCCTTGATTTTAGACTTTTGGCCTCCAGAACAATGGCAGAATACATTTCTGCTGTTTTAAGTCTCCGAGTTTGTAGTAATTTACTATGGCAGCACTAGGAAACTAATCAATCAGAAAATCAGACTAAATATGATTTACAGAGGCAGGGAAGGGCCTACTTATTCCCATTTTACATATGAGGAGCAGGGTTTCTGAAAGATAAAGTGATCTGCTTAAGGTATCTCAGCTGGCAGCTAGCCCCATTGTAATCCCCATACTCTTTCTGCCAACTTAACAAAGTCATGTTAGAGCACAAGGAAAAGTCAGTTGTAAGAAGGTGATATTAAGGCGCAAGGATAAGATGTGAGAATGTACAAGGAAGGAGGTTTTTCTACACCATAACACTTTATCAGAGACAAGTTAAAAACTAAATGGTCAAGGACACTGGTAGAAAGTAATACAGGATTTTGGACAGACTGTAATATGGTCAATATAACTTTATAGATCCCACACTTTGAGAATCAACATAACATAATGTAGCATAATGTGGGAGCACAGTATAACACAATCCGACTCTAGAGGTAGCAAGCCTTGCTACCCCCTCTCTGCTCCTGTAACAACAGCTCCCAGGATAACTGCACACTCTCCCTCTTCTTCAGCCCTGCTAGTAGCTCTTCTATTTTGATCCTGTTTGTTGGAATATTTTTTCTGCCCCAAAGACCATTTTGTTTACATTTGCATCTGCATCTGGGTGGCCAGACCATGAACAGGTGAGAGATTTTCTGACCATAGCAGTTTTCAGACCCTTTGGCCAGCAAGAGAACTTCTGACCCAGAAGAAGTGAGAAAATAGAATATAACTAGCCAAAATACCAGTAAGCTGATGATCCATTCTGTAATTGTGTCTGTTCTTCCATTCCTGCCCCCAGACCCCAGACCCCAAACCTAGTCCAGTATACTGTCTAGACTGGGTTTAATCTCTATCATCATTGATACAGAGAGCAAAGGCCTTAAGCAATGAATGGAAAGTAACCTGGGTATAGAGGAACAGGCTGGTTTGTTAAGGGGAGCATGGGGACTGCAGACAATGGAATTCCTTTCTTCCCAGATCCTTCTTTCTCTGTTCTATAGCATCTGTCCTCAGCATTTTCCTTTAACCTCCTTATAATCTGTTTGGATCTGATTTCAAGTATCAGACAAAATCTCTTTCTGAAATTTTAGCTCTATTCCTCCTCTATTTACCAACAAAGCATATTTACCTTTATCTTTAGTAGCACCATTCAATCTTTCAATAATAGAACTAATGCTATTTAACCTTGATTCTTCACTTTCTTCAAAAGTTTCTTTCCTGGTTATATATCAGGCATCATATCTGAGGCTGTGTGATTGTATACACCTCTGCCATATATCCAGCAATCCCACTTCTTCCTATTTGTTTAGGGAAGTTCTATCATCCTTCAGTAATAGCTGCAATGCACTACTTTTGTGAAGGAGGTGATAGGAATAAACAGCCTAAGGACTTTAGAGCATCAAAATCAGAGTTGTCATGGAAATATGATTATAAAGTAAGCAAAAAGTAAATTAATGGTATTAATTGGTATGTTGAATCACATCTAGACATTATATGACATGAGTGAATCTGTGTGTAACAAGAGAATTAAAATCAGAAACAGTCCTTGAGGAATCCAAAATAAATCTAACCCTATGAAACAGAATACAAGGAGAGAAGCATACATCACACACCTTACATTTATGACTATAATTTTAAAAATAAGTTGTCTATTATATACTAGCCTCTGATGCAGCTAATGAATCTTGGCATTCCAGATTTAACGCCCATTTATTTTTATTACTTTTTTAAAGATTTATTTATTTATGCATACAAGCACTGGGATACAGACCAGAGTCGTGGGAGGTGAGAGGATTCACCACAGAGAGCAAGGAGCAGAACAGGCAAATCAACAGAAGTACACTGCTGAGAGGAGCCGCGGGCACAGCAGGAGAGGTCTGCTGCGCCATGTGGGTCACCTCCCTGGCTGGCACCAGGGATCGAACTCGTGTTGCAGTGGCTGTGGTTTGCTTCAAAGTGTAACGCCCTTTAGTTGTTACTTGTATCTGAGCAGATGTTCACACAAACAGAAGTCAAAGGAAAAATTCAGATAAAAAATATCTGAGCATATTAAAAACGCATATTCTTAGACTTTACCTTACATCAACTGAATACAAAGTTCTGGGGCTAAGCCCTGGCCATCCATATTTGTGTCTATATAAAAATCTTTTGGGGGGCCTCCTTGGTGTTGCAGAGGTTAAAGTTTCAGTGCTATCAAGTTATCGTCAGCCACTGTGGAATGAGTTCAATCCCTGGCCAGGAAGGTGACCCACATGGTGCAGCAGACTTCTCTTGTCTCACCCGCTACTCCCCTCAGCAGTGTATTTCAGTAGATCCACCTGGTCTGCTCCCCACCCTGTCTCTGGTGAACCTTCTCATACCTGTACCTCTGGCCTGCACTCCAGTTCTTCTATGCATAAACAAATCTTAAAAAAAAAAAATCTTCTGGGATGCCTGAGACCATTCTAGCCTATTACATTGCTTCCCTTAGGTGTGAGCAGTGGGCACTGGTTTGGCCAAGCCCTCAGAAGCACCATTGAGAAGTTATTATGCTCTAGGTTCTGTAATCCAGCCGGGGGAGCAGCTGATAGCAATTTTCCTGCATAATTCCTTCCTTCCTGTCTTAGTGGTAAAATAGCTCCTAAAAAAGGAGGGAAATGATGCAAGAAAATGTGGCATCCTACAGTGAGCTGAAGTCCAGTGTTTGTCCTTGAATCATTTTAAAGTTTAATATATTATATTAAAACAGCTTGGCTAAACATATATTTCTGGGCTGAAGTTTTAATGTACAGTGAAGGCAAGAGGATGGAAGGCAGTTATGTGATAAAATTATCATTCAAGCAGTGGTTACATTATCATTCCTCCCAGGTTGCTGAGGATGGCACGGGCTTTCGACTCTTAAAACCCATATTCTTTATAGTATTGGAAAAAGTACTGTTTTGATCATACAAAAATGACTTTACATTAGAGGTCAAGCTGATTTGCTTTTCCTCAAATTCACCCACATATTAACAGGTTAAAATACAGATGAAAAGAGCAGAAATAAAATGATTGAAAAAAAGATACCTGTGTAGGTCACCCTTACGATTCAAATAGAAATCACATCTAACTCATTCAAACTCTTTTTGTTGAAAATGTAATCTGATAAAATTCCCTATTGTTATCCACTATAGAGAAATCTGAATACATTTTGAAGTCATGCATGATTTCATTTTAATACTTTCTTTTAAAATAAAAGGAATTTTTGGATGAGTTTTTTAAAATATTCTCAAGATGTTATTGATTTTTCAAGCTTGTCATGCCCCATTGACGAGATGTGTGGTACTTCCTGGCACTGGGCAGTGATAGAATGATCACCACCATCAAATTATATACATTTTTGAATTATTAGGATTAGGTTTAACACATAGAAGTTAAGGGAAGTTTTTCCCTTTTCAACATTCTATTTCCTGAATAACTTATATTAAATATAATTTTAGGTTGTATATTTTAGAATGCTTCTGAATGCTTCTGAATACCATATTAGATAATGTTCAAGCACATATTAGATAATGTATTTGCATCCCAATTTCATTATTTATATAGTGGCATGTTAAAATAATTTCCCTAAGGCTATAGCAGTTACTCTTATTGTGCCCAAATTATTAAGTCAAAAGATCTTGGAGGAGTTTTTCCCATTTAATGTGTTTTTGCAGGGTGTACCATTTGCACTGTACTTACTAGAACAAAATAAAAGCAAAGTACTTAATAAAACAAAATAATTTATTATTAATAAATGTAAGGTTATCGATTACCTTCGCTTTGAAATAAAACCAAGCTGCAATCTTTTTAGAATATTGAATCTCATCCTTTACAATGAAATTCAATTTGAAAGCCCTCCAAGTTGGAATATGAAATTACTTGTAAAGTAAAATACGAAGTTCAAAGGACCTTTGTATTAAGAAACAGAGTAAGACTTCTTAAGATACACAATGAGGAAGAGCTCCCAGAATGGAAAATGCCATTCTTATCAGATCTAGATGTGTTCCCAAGGAAATAGTCCTCCAAGAACAGTATCAATCTATCAGTTAATGATTTACCCAAATCTTGATTTAAAACTTTATGTTAATCAAACTTTCCTACATCATCTAAGAAAAACCAAAGAACTGCCAGGAAAATGCCACATTTCTAAACCAGGTTCAGAAAACTTTCTACAGATGATGATTCATAGAAGGTGTGGGATGATTCTGATACCTCTCTAGTGTCTAATATTAGATTATGCACACAGTAGGTGATGTTAAATTGCATCATTTTCCTCTTTTATCTTATAGTTTCAGCAATTTTAGGTCAAGATCATTGACATCTTTGATAGATTTGTATCTCTATTTTTGTCTAGAAGCCTCTTTTTCTTTCTGCAAAGAATTTTCACATATCTGTATCTTTACTGGTTGGGAGATTTGAGAGTCCTCTAGGAAATTTTACCATGGCACCTTTGGATGCATTTCATTCATAAGAAGAGAACTACCTTTTGTCTTTAAAATAGTCTGGTTTATGTCAATTTTTCTTTCTTCCACCCTGAAGCAAGACTGATATAAGATGAATACATAACATTCCTAATTTCACACTGAATACTTATTTTGTATAATTACTTGACATCTGGTTCTAGACTTGCTGGGTTATTTTTTGTTGCTGTGGTAAACATTTTACTGAGTAACTCTTGACAAATGTAACTCATTCACATGACCAATTTAGTCTTTTACTAAGGAATATTTAACATCACCCACTGGATTTGTTCTTTGTTGTTTCTGGAATAAATTCGGGGCTCATTCTATGACTTTATCAGTGAGTTTTAATGACAAGGGGTGTTTCATTTTGATATTTTAGAAGTTATATTGATGTAATTTGAAAACTCTCAATTTGAGCAAAGTCTACACAGAGAAAGACACTTTCACTTAGCCAAGAGATGGGTGTTGGCAGTGATGAAATGGCTGAAATTTTCAGGAGCAAGTAACAGAGAAGTGGAATTTACACAGAAAAATTTCTGGAGAAATATGATTAAGGTTCTTCTTGATTCCTTGATTGAATATCAAGCGACATATGCATTGGGTGAGTCCCCAAGAGATCTGAAAGAACTATGGAAATATAAGTCTATCATAGCCCTTAACTTGAGCAACTAATGTAGTAATCACAGGATTTGACAATACTTTACTGTTAGTCAGAGTAGAGGGACCTAGTTGAACAAAAGTCACTCAGTAGAAAAATCAGAAAAGACATAGCCTACAAGTTGGAATAAACTAATCCTATGAAAAGGGTCACTCTATATCGCCTCTAGATTTGTTTTTTTTTTAAAACCAAGCCTTAAACAGACCAAGCTGGTCTGAAAATTTGCTGCCACATAGAAATCAAGATAAGTTTTCACTTGTAGGAGGCATATAGGGGAATCAAATAAGGGATCAGAAAAAAAAGAAAAAAAAAAACTAGCAGGGAATTATAAATCAAAGGCCTTCAGCAGGGGAAAGGGACAGAGAGGGATTAAAACGGGTAGAAAGAGCACAAAGGTCGATGGTGATGGTGCAGGGGTAAGTTGGTGGTAGGAGTTTTACAGGGACTATAACTGAGATGAGAAATCATACATTGTACAAAAATGAAGAATGTTGTTAGCTAGATAGATATTAATATATATATACACACTTTAAAAATATATCAAGAAAAAAGTTATCAAACAATTATCAAAATCTATCAGAACTAATAGTCATTGTGTCTAGTATCCATACAAAGTTGCAAAATATGTGAAGAAAAAGAAATAGATGATTTGTAATCCAAAGGAAAAAAAATTAGTCTTTAGACCAATATAAAAAAAAGACAGACTTGTTCATAAATCTAAAAAAAAAATTTAAAAAGCTACTACTACTATAAGCATATTCAAGTGTTTGAAGGAAAAACTAACATAAAATTAAGAGACATGGAAGATTCTTTAAATATTTTTAAATGAAGATGGACTGAGTAAGTAAGAGAGAACTGACTGGTGGCTTTACAACACATGTACAAATAAAATGTAGGATAATTGTAGCACAAAGCATGACTCAGAAGAAAACAGAAGTGTGGTATTACAAGTTTTTAATAATTTATATCAAGTAGTAGGCTGTTATTTGAAAATCAACTTGATAAGCTAACAATAAATAACAGAACTTACTAAAAACTAAATAATTATGGTAATTATCATGATAAAGCTATTGCTAATAAATCAACAGAGGGCATAAATGGAACACAGAAACATTCTGCAACCCTAAAGGAACTTTACAAGAGACAGAAAAGAAAATGAGTGAATCACTAAATACAAACTGTATGGAGATGGTAGAATTAAACCTAACAATGGCCAATATTATATCAAAAATTTAAAAAAGCCATAAAAATACAAGCATTGTTGTAGTTAGATTAAAACTTAATTAGCCACTAGCTAACAAAAGTCCCACTTTAAATATAGTTATAAAGACAAGAGAAGTTTACTAATAAATTGATTTTAAAAAGGGAAAGATTCTTTTTAAATGTGTGATAAAAGTTCATAATAAAAAAGCTGGGGTGGCTATATGAATACAAGGAAAGTGGAATAGATATGTTAATATAAAACGAAATAAGTTTTAGATCAATGAAAATTACCAGTGATGATCAAGGCTGTTTCAAAATAATAATGAAAAGATGAATTTCTCAAAAAGATATTTCTAAATATTTATGGTTGAATAATATAACTTCAAAATACATAAAATAAAACAGACTTGAAAGGAGTAATAGACAACTCTACCATACTAACTAATAGTATAAATATGGAAGAAAAACAGTAAGGATACAGAATACTGGAACCTAACAATTACAGTTTATTAACTGACTTAACTTAATTGTTACTTATAAAAAACTCCATAGGAAAAAGCATATTCTTTTCAAATACAAAGGGAATATTTACCAAGGTAGATTATATTCTGAGTCATAAAAAATGTCTTAATGTAAAAGTTTTGAAATATACAAAGTATGTTCTCTGATAACAAGACAATCAAATTAGAATGCAAAAACAAAAACAAAAAAATCAGAACATCACCAGATCCTGCAAATAATATAACATGCTTCCAAATAATCCATGGGTCAAAAAGAGGGAAATTAGAGTATTTTTTAGACTGAATGGGACTACAGCTACAGCTGATTAAATTTTGTGGGATGGCACTAAAAATGTAAGAGAATGTAAAGTGTGTTAGATTTTTTTTTAAGATTTATTTATTTATGCACACAAGAGCTGGTGTATAGGCCAGAGTCACGGGAGGTGAGAGGATTCACCAGACAGAATGGAGAGCAGAACAGGCAGACTGACTGAAATACACTGCTAAGGGGAGCAGCGGGCCAGGCAGAAGAGGTCTGCTGCGCCATGTGGGTCCCCTCCCTGGGGATGGAACTTGTGCAGTGGATGCTCAATCCGCTGCACCACCAGGGAGGCCCAAAGTGTTAGATTCTTATATTACACACAGAGAAAGACCCAAATGCAATGATCTAAACTTCCACTAAAGAAGCCAGAAAAAGAACACATTAAGTCCAACATATATAGATGTGAGAATTTAACAAAGATATGAATATCAGAGAAAGGAAAATAAACAAATGTACAATTTATGAATGAAATTAAATATTGCTGTCTGAAAAAGATCAATGGAAATTATAAAACCTTAACTAAGCTACTCAGAAAAAAAATAGAGAAGATGCAAATTACCAACCCCAGGTATGAAGGAAGGCAGTGATATAAAACAAATTCATAACAGTGGATTCCACAAGCCAGATGAATTGCACAAAATCCTTGGCATTCACAAAATGTCAAAGCTGCCTCAAGAACGAATAGAAATTCTGAATAGACCCATACCAATTAAAGAAACTATACTAGAAAACGCAATCCCAGATGGCATCACTAGTGAATTCTAACACACATTTGGGGAAAATATTATACTAATGCTACACAAAATCTTTCATAAAATAGAAAAGTTGGCCAATTCATTTTATGAAACTACCATTACATGCTTACCTAACCCAAACAAAATCAACAGAAACACCCAAAGGACCCTGTATACATTAGTGTCCCCATGGTCTCTACCAAATATTTCATACCCAGTTCTTCCAAGATAGAGGGAAAGACCTGATTTATAGCACTGACCAATTTCTGGGGTATAGATACTTCAATTATGGTTATTTTCAAGTTAACTCCTTCATATAATGAGCTCCCTCTAATTTCTGAAATCTTAGAAATTTTATCTCATGAGTCACTTACACATGAGCATTCAAAGACCACCAAATGTTTTATTTACACACATACGAAAGATTTTAATGAAAATTTTAGCCATTCGAAACCAGCAATATATAAAAATGATAGTAACACCACCTATTAGTGCTTATCTCAGGAATAAGGTCTTTTCCTTTTAACCTGAAATTTAATTACTAGATTAGTAGAATAGGAGAAAACCCACATGATCATTTCAAAAGCTGAATTCAATAAAATTTAGCTCAGTCATGATAACAATTATCAGCAAGTTGTGAATAGATGTCTCACCATCTGATAAAGGTCATCCATAAAAACTTGCAGTTCACATTATACTTAATGTTAAAAATTTTGACTATTTTTCTCAACCATCAGTAACAATCAGGTCTGTATTCTCAACTCTTATTTTCAACTTCTTGCCATAGACATTAGCTAGAATAATACCAGAAGGAAAAATAAATAAACACAAGCAGATTACTCAATGATAACATAATACTGCAGAAAATGTGTATACTACAACCATTATTTCACAAAGGTCCCTCGTTGCCTGGTAACAGGTATGTGCAAGGGATTGACTATAGAGAGATAAGGACATTTTGTGGGGTGATGGATGTGAAAGACGTAGAAAGAGTGTTTATTGAAGGTCATTGATATCTCAATTAAGGTGACTTTTAAAATTCCTCCAATCATTTCATTAAAAACATTTGTTATTGAGCCTCCCTGGTGGCGCAATGAAGCAAACTGCAGCCACTGCAGCAAGAGTTCGATCCCTGCCGCCGGCCAGTGTGGGGAACCACATGGTGCAGCAGACCTCTCCTGCTGTGCCCGCTGCTCCCCTCAGCAGTGTGTTTCAGTCAATCTGCCTGTTCTGCTCCCTGCTCTGTCTCTGGTGAATCCTCTCACCTCCTGTGACTCTGGCCTGTGCCCCAGCTCTTGTGTGCATAAATAAATAAGACATATATATAAAAAAAATTTGTTATTCTATAGGTTTGATTTTGCTACAGAATTCAAAGTTAGCCTTCCAAAAATTTCAATGGTAGTTTTGTATTTTTTATAAAGATTTATTTATTTATGCATACAAGAACTGGCATACAGGCCAGAGGTGTGGGAGGTTAAAGGTTTCACCAGAGACAGAGCGGGGAACAGAAGAGGCAAATTGACTGAAACACACTGCTGAGGGGAGCAGCGGGCACAGCAGGAGAGGTCTGCTGCGCCATGTGGGTCCCCTCCCTGGCTGGGGATGAACTCATGCTCCAGTGGCTACAGATGCTTCATAGTGTGGGGCTTAACCCTTTGCACCACCAGAGAGCCCCCAGTCATTGTCACTTTTCTCTAGACCTCTACTTCCTTTCTCAGGGAGGTATCTCCTCTACTTGTTATGGACCTTGCCCTGGTGTCTCAGGAAACAAGGGACAAGGAAAAGGGTACGTCTTGCGTGGTTGCTATAGTTATCTTCTGTCACTCATGCCCTGGAGAAGGAGATGGGACTATTACTTATTGCAACATTTCAAGTCTTCCTTAGAGCCTTCTCACAGGTAAATGGCACCTACTCCAACTCAGCCCTTCAGCTTATCCTGTTTGGGCCTATCTGTCCTTTTAGGATTGGGGCTTCTTGAAGGATGATTTTACAGTGAGCTGCCACTTTGCACAAATTAGCAAGTAGTGCCACATATCAGTGGATGCATTGTAAACCACCCCCAACCCTGGAAAATTACAATAAATGTGTTTGGTTTGCGGGATATCCATTATTACCCTGACCCCAGAACAATCCCAGATGCAGAGCCTCCTCCTGACCACCCTGTTACTGCATATCAAACTGCAGTCTATATTTTCAACACTATTATCTTTGCTCTATGACAAGACAGAGACAGGTTTAGCTATTCACTTTTATTTTTTGAGTTATGGTTCAAATATCCGTTCCTTTGCTCCTGAATCTCCAGGGCAGACATCAATATTTTCTAATGGCTCTCTGAGCTCTCCTATCTCAAATTACAGAGATATACCTTCAAACTCACCCCCTGGCAACCAGAGAAATCCTTGAAAGAAGCCAATGCTTATCAGTGGCTTCTTTATCTTCAACAACTTGCATCATTCAGAAATGACTTTTAAGCTAATGGGGATAGAATTGGTTTGTGGACTTTGGAAATTCTTAGACTGCTTGGAAGCATGATTTAGAACTTTGAGATTTATTGTAATCAACAGTTCTGTTGATTGTTGATAAGCAAATCATAAGACTGTATTCTTGTACCTTTGCAGTTGGATGGTGAGGTCACCTGAATTGATGGTAGTATTTACAACAGTGGAAGAATGGTCCGTGATAACTTGAAATGTTCCACCAATACCATTACTGACCCATACTATCCTCTTCTTCTCCCTGTTCCTTTGAAATTGCAACAATATGTGCTATACACTTTTCTTATTCTCCTCCTGCAGGTAAATTCTTTGTCAGCTTAGATCTTGTCATCTTTTACTGACTGTAATTTGACTTTATGGATGAGAACATGGAACTTAACAGATTTAAACCACCCCCACCCCCACCCCACACACACACATGGTACCAATCAAAGGTAAAATATTTACATTTGTCAATTTAATTTATTGAGTCTTTTTGTTTTCTTCCACCCAAAACCCCATAGGTAGTAACACCATGGTTCCAAATTCCATAGGTCTAAGATGATTTTTTTATTATCCTTTATAGTTCCTTCACTAAAATAACCTGAGCAGAGTCCTATATTATCAAATATTTATGACTCGAGTGAGCAATTTAAGGTGCCATTATAGAATTAATGTTTAATACAAGGCAAAATTATTAGAAATGCATATCACCAATGCAAATTGAAACTATGAGATACCACTTACGCCCACTAAAATGATTATAATTGCTTTTAAAGAACAATAAAAAATAGTGGCTAAGATATGGAAAAATTGGAAGACTCTACCTTTGCTCATAATGTAAAAGGGTACAGTCATTTTATAAAACACTTTAGCAGTTTCTCAAAATCTCAAGACAAATCTTTACTATATGACCTAGCATTTCATTCTCAGGTATCTACCTAAGGGGAAAAAAAATCCATACAAAGACTCATAGACACATTTTTGATAATAACTGAACATCTAAACAACCTAAATATATATCAGCTGGTGCACGGATTAACAAAATGCAATATATCCATAGACTAGAATACTATTTAGTAATAAAAAGGACCAAAATTCTGATCAAAGCACAAATCTCAAAATCACTAAACTAAGTAGAAGAAGATAGAAGAGACCATATATCATTTCCTCTATATAGAGTATTCAGAAAGTGCAAATCTATAGAAAAATAAAATGGATAAGTAGTTGCCTGCAGCTGAGGCTGTAAACTGGGAGTGACTAAAAATGGGTGAGAGAATTCTTTTTGAAGTCATAATATTGTCCTAAAATTAGGTTCTGATGATGACTGAAAAACCCTTAAGTTTACTGAAAATCATTAAGTTGTACCTAAAAGTATGATTTTTGTGCAATATAAATTATAATCTCAAAAAATATGTTTAAATTTAGAAAATGGAAACTGTCATGTTTGTGTCTATAGAAGAGAGCTGCATATTCCATTACCCCTGGAAAACTGAAAGAATCGTTGCTCAATCAATATTGTGACCCTGAGGCCTTCTCTATAAAATGTTCTTTTGAGCAATATTGTGCCTGGATTGACAGCTGACAATATTGGACTCTTAAAATTAGGAGAGTCCTAAATGGTAATCTGGATAATCCTACCAGTGTGTCAGACGCTTTGCAAAAAAACCGTAGAAACCTTCATTGTATCTCAGGGAAAATAATCTCTCCAAGTAAAGAAGGATAAGCTCCTGAAGATATTCCACATTTTAAAAAATAGCTATTCACACAACTCAATAAGTAGATCCTGCTGTTTAACTTGCCCTTCTATAACAGAAAAGAGCTTATTTAATCTTTTTTTCCTTGTGGAAGTGAAATCTAAGCTAATCTTCTGAAAACAGTTGCCGTATTTTCCTTTTACAAGAAGCCATTTAAGACTAAAAACAGTTTCTGTGGACATTTAACAGCTCATTAATTTTTAGTGATCAGAAGCAATGAGAGTTTATTTATTAAAAATAGTCATCTTATTTTTTAATTTGAGATGGAAAATGTTAAAAATCTAAGGATAAAGGAAACTGGTTCCAAAAGACTCCCAAGCGATATCATATGTGGATTTTCTGCTGATTGCTCTGCTTTCTTCCTTGTTAACACTTCTTTCCCAAGATCTCAATCCACAGCAGTATGCAGGAGTCATACTTAATTTGTGGTGGTGTGTGTTACCATGTTTTTGTCATGGACATTTTTCACGTTTTAAAAAATTCCTTCTTACTCTATTGCCAATTAAATCCTCCAGTTCATTACTGTCATGGTGTTTTTCCTCCATTATTCTTCTCTCCCACAGCCTTTGTATTAAATGGCCTTTAAGAAGAAAAATACAACACATGTATTTTGGAACTAATTTGTTTCATTGTAAATTCTTGTTCCTGTCCAATAAGCCGATGGAACTCTTGTAATGATCTTGTTTAGCTTCTGGAGCGATGGTTGCCCAAGAGTGCTCAGGCCGAAATGGGTGGCTTGCCAGTGACAGTTAAAAGTGAAAGATCTTTGTAGGGCTCAGGTTAGCAATATTTCTGGCTATCACACCATGAAATGTCTTATGGATGGAAAGATTCTGTAACCCAAATGAACTTCTTATCACATAGATGCAATTTATCACCAAGTTATTGTTTCAATCACCCTCCTCCGCAATGAGATACCCTCTACCTATGAAAGGTAGGTACTGTATTTCGTAATTGCAGAAAAGTCTCTGGAACATAGAACAAAGGCATCTTTGAAGATACCTCTGCTGCAGGATTAGCTCACTACTGCAACCTCGGTGTTCAGTAGAGATAGTTTCAGTCTTTATGGACTTGTGTCATTTTTATCATCTTTTTCTCCTACTTTGCTACAAATGCATGAGTTTTGAAGAAAAAGTCTGAGCGATGGTGCTGAGAGAATAGGAAATTAAATCTTTGAAACTTGAGATCAATTGTGTGTTCCTGCCTATGTGGCGTTAAGAGACTAGGTTAAGAAATAGCACTAAAACCAATAATAAATTATTTCAATGTGATGATAACGCGTATATAAAATACCATGTTGGGCCTCCATGGTGGCGCAAAGGGTTGAGCGTCACACTGTGAAGCATCTGTGGCACAGCAGTGCGAGTTTGATTCCCAGCCAGGGAGGGGACCCACAAGGCGCAGCAGACCTCTCCTGCCTTACCGGCTGCTCCCCTCAGCAGTGTATTTCAGTCAATCTGTCTGTTCTACTCCCTGCTCTGTCTCTGGTGAATCCTCTCACTGCCACCGCTGTCCCCCCATGCTTCTGGCCTGTAACCTAGCTCTTATACGCATAAATAAAAAATATTTTTTAAAAAAAAAGTTGTTAATCTTGGGTTATTTACTTTCATTCTTTCATCAGGCATTTATTGAGAATGTTGTTACACTTTTTCTATGGACTAAGCATTATGATATAGCAATAAAAGGGTTCAGATGCTTTCATGGAGTTCATAATTAGTGGGAGACAGTTAAACACTATAATAATAATGGCAAAAATCATACACCTACTTCACTAATCATTATCATTGCATGTGCTATATACAAAGGAAGCCAGGTTACATTGAGGGGCTATATCAAGGAACCCTAAAACCAGCCCAAAGCCTAACACATTGCTGATGCTGTGCCTACGACTTGATGATTTGTTCTCTTGATTAATCGCCTGACTGTCAAGTGCACAGCTCTGGACAGGAGGCGGCGTTGACCTAACAGATTCTGTGTCATAGGACCTTGGCTGGGTTCAGCTCATGGAGACAGTGGAAAGAGACTCCAAGTTATTCATCTCCTTGCTCCTCTGTCTCAAGTGACATTTCTGGCAGAGCTGATTTCAGGGTTTTCTCACTGGGGTTCTTAGAATCCTAACTTTCCATCCAGAACCTGGGTGCCAGTAAATTTCCATTTATCTGTCTGCTTGGGGTTGGCAGTAATTTCCATTTGTGGCCAATCTTTGGGTTCGCTCTCTGGCCTCCTTCAGGCTTCTTGGTGTCTTTCATCATCTTCATAACCACTGTTTTGTATTAAATTTCCTGTTTTTGATACTCAGAGTGCTTCCATTGTCTGGGCAGGGACTTTGGTTATCACTCTGTTCTGAACTGAAAACAGAATTTGAAAGGCAAGGATTTGTTTTCTTTTAAGAGTCCTTGGTAAAAATGAAAAATCTGTAACTTTCAACCAACTTAGTTTGGGTAGCAAAAGTGGACTGTGAAGCCTGGCTAGGGAGGTGTCGTAGGTGAAAGTTACATAGAGAAAGTTAAGCAGGTTCAGGGAAGTGAGGAAGAGAGTAGAGGAACAAAAAAAGCATATTCAGTGAAGGTTTGACTTTGCTGTGACATTGAACCAGATTTAAGCTGATCTGGGGGCAGAGCAGGAGGGAGAAGCTATAGAGTATCAGGAGAGGGAAGAGTGAGTTCAAAGACTTGAGGTGAGGATGCTTAGGGGAGTTCAACAGGAAGGGAGCAGGGGGGCTTGGGGTGGCTGGGGTAGAGTGGATCACAGCAAGAGTAAAAGGAGGTACAAGCAAAGAATTTTTTTTAAAACTATGTTTAGTTTACATCATCTCCACAAGAACTTTTTAGAATATGGAAAGTTCAGTTTTCCTTTTAAATAACATGGGGATCCCATTATCACCTCACAAGCTAATAGTGAGGGTTACTAACCAAAAGGTATGCAGAGGGCCTTCCACAGACCAGTCACATAACTATATGTCTATTTATTGTGACTATTGTCTCTTTTGTACTCTCTCTGCCCTCAGTTAGTTTGCCTTGTATCACGTACTTTCCTTAGAAGATGATTCATTTTTTAAAAGATTTATTTATTTATGCATACAAGAGCTGGGGTACTGGCCAGAAGCATGGGAGGTGAAGCATCACCAGAGACAGAGTGGGGAGCAGAACAGGCAGATCGACTGAAGTACACTGCTGAGAGGAGCAGTGGGCAGGGCAGGAGAGGTCTGCTGCGCCTTGTGGGTCCCCTCCCTGGCCAGGGATCAAACTTGCGCTACTGTGCCGGGGTTGTTTCACAGTGCAGCACTCAACCCACCGGGAGGCCCTAGAAGATGATTTTTTTATGGCATTTCAGGCAGAAATGATGACTAAAGCAAAGTAGAACTTGCTTTCCCACCTGAGAATCACTAGCTTAGTTTGGTTTGAGTGTTCATCAGAGATAAAGGGCCAATACCTTGGAGAACCCAGGCCATGAACGGCTTCATAGCTGAAGAACCTAGAACTGAGGCTATATGGAAGCTTTAACATTTGTAGAATGAAAGTTAATCTAATTTGGAGAGATTATATAAATGTGAAACTAGCAGTCTTCACTTGCACATAACATAGGCAAAAAGCCTTATTCATGTTGGGATATTTCTGTGTCAGTGAATCTGATTTCCCAAAACCAAAGTAAAATCAGATCTATACACACAAAGATAATCTGAAAGTTTTAGATAATTAATCGAATGATGATCTCTATTCATGCAGAAATGCATCCATTCTTCTTACTCCATTTTCATGATAACAGGATTTTTTTTTGTCTGAATAATTCATTTTTCAAATATATTAGTCACCTACTCTGTATAAAGGAACAGACTGATTACATCAACTATCTACTTGAATTTGCTGGTGAAAAATAAAGCAAAAACAGATACTGAAAAATCCACTTTCTTATTCCAAAGTTCTTATTTAAAATATCAGCGGTTGGTTTGTGTTCCAGTGTTACTTTGTAAGTGTCCCTCATCTGGTTCCTTTAATTCTGGTGGACTCTCTTTAATATGTTCACATCACTAGATACCCCCACTGGGTAACCTTCCACCTACCTACCTCGGGTCTGTCACTGTCTTCTGCAGACTTGTAAGCGCTCTGCAGAAAGATCAGATCATTAATGGTATTAAAGATGTCACAGTAAAATTGTTCTCTATGCTGGAGATAATACTTGAGTAAAGAAAAGGAGATATTTTTAATTGGAAGCCTTGCAGCTGGAAACTTCAACAAAGCTGGGGTTTCATGTTTCTTTATATTTATTGGATTTAATGCATTTTAAGTTAGGCTGTATGTGTTTGGAAATAGCAAGGATATTTCTGCATCTTGTGTGTGTCCTTCTGAGATCTGAAAGCATAACTATGTTTAATCAACTATTTTTAAAACAAGAGGCATAAAAAAATTCTTGACAGTGACCAGCAACAGATTTTATGAAGGCTCCTGTAGACCAACTCTCCTGTTTCCTAGCTTCAATAGACTTGTATGCAAATGACTTTATTGCATTTCCTTCTATACTGCAAACTCTAAAGGGTTATTGACACTTTCCTTAAAGGTTGTGATGATTTGAATCAAACACTGGACTGTAAGCCTGTTTATAATGGATTAACTATTGTCTGACTTACTTCCCTCTTATGGATTATGCCATAATGAAAAAATGATAAAAAGTGATTGTGAATCAAATTCAAAAATTTGGGGCCTCCCTGGTGGCCTAGGGGTTAAGTCTCAGTGCTATCTCTGCTACCCACTGAGTTTGATTCCAGGCCAGGGAGGGGACCCACATGGCACATATGCTACCCTGCTGCTACCCTCAGACAAGTGTTTCCGTAGATACACCTGTTCTGCTCCCCACTCTGTCTTTGGTGAATCCTCTCACCCCCCACACTTCTGGCCTAAGTAAAATATTTATATATAAATTCCCAATTTCACCCCATTTTGAAGCCAAACTATCTGCAGGTCACAAATTTCAGAGCTTTTGTAAAGGTCAGTTCCTTGTTTAATAGCCTGGTATATATGCAGATTTTATCCAACATCCTTTACTTTAGGTGACTGTATGATATCACATACCCATTTTATAGATCAGAACTCATGCTCGAAATAACTTCTTAAAAGCCGTTGTGTTCTTTGGCAGCGGCAGCACAGATTATCTGGGCTTCCTGCCTCTGAAGCCCATCTCATGAATTTTAAAGGACATTATGAAGGTAGTGATGGTTGTCAGGAAGAGGACCCTATTGATTTAAAAACTTTATAAGACGATTACATACTTACAACTCCATTAAACCTCACACAACCCATCCACCAGGAAAGTTACACTATAATCTTAGGCAGTATGAAACTTGGTAACAATGTTTTCGCTTGTGCATTCTGAATTCAAACTGCTTATGTTTGAATCTTTGCATTTATCAGCTAAGTGCCTTGGGCAAGTTACTTAACCCTTATGCGCTTTAGTTTTATCATCTGTAAAATGGAGAAATTAACAGTACTAGCTTAAGTAAATTCTAGTAATTTTTATTGACTATGTGCAATTGACAAGCTAGGAATTGTCGTGAGTTCTCTCTATGCTTCATCTCATTTAGCTACCATCATATTTGTTTTTATCATGAACTGTTTCAATCACTTCCTGATTCTTAGGGTGAGGAAAATTATCAGCCTTTTTTTACAAACGAGAATACTGAGAGTGAAGGCAGTGGAATTAAATCTTCCCATAAAACTGGCATAGAGGGCCTGATTCATGTCTCTCTGTCCCCAGAACTAGTGTTCCAGGCACTTTGAAATCTTCTCCCAGGAGGAACTTGCAAACGATGGTGGACTTGTAGAGGAAGAAGCAAGAAGGGGACATACCTATTTGTGTTCATTTCTTTCTTGCATCATGTCAGATGACAGCATTACCGCTATCATTCCAAGGCCTTTGCCAGACCAGCTGAGTTATATCCTGTTCATTCAGGTCAGAGGCTTTTATTTTAAAGATTTTTTAATTTATGCATACAAGAGCTGGGGTACAGGCCAGAGGTGTGGGGGTGGGGCGGAGGTGAGAGGAGTCACCACAGACAGAGTGGAGAGCAGAACTGGTGGATCTACTGAAATACACTCCTGAGGAAAGTAGCGGGGGAGACAGGAAAGGTCTGACGCACCATGTGGGTTCCCTCCCTGGCCAGGGATCGAACTTGTGCCTCAGTGGCTGCAGATAGCTTCATAGTGCTGTGACTTAGCCCCTTATGCCATCAGGGAGAATCTTAATCACTCTTGGAAGCTCTTACCAAGCCCCCAGCTTTCTTTGTTATGACTAAAAGGACTGAGGCATGTAGAGTAGTACTATTCCCTCTACGCCCTTCACTCCGTCAGGGCCCAGACTGGTCTGCAAAGCCGTTTGTTTTCAAAGGAGTTCAAAGAGGAAGGGTTTTGTCCCTTTTGAGAAGCTTCCTTTTTTTATATTGGTGGTGGGCCATGGAGCAGTTGGAGGAAATGAGATCTGACGTTAACCATTAGCGTCCCTCATAGTTTGGGTTTCTGCAGTAGGATCCCGGCAGAGATGACAGTGGAGACAGGAAGATGTGAACAGCACGAATTCCCTCTCACAAGCCGGCTAGGGATTTCTCTGTGCTGAGGGACTGCAGGTTGAATGACAGAGAAAATGCAACCCATTGAAAAAGATACCCCTTTCTGTCTTTCGTTGATGGCTCACCCCTAACATCTTACCTCTTGTGGTCTTTATCGTCTTCACAGTGAAGTTTCCAGTAAGGTCCTAAACTCATTCTCATGCCTAGGTATTTTCAGCCAAAGCCATGCAGTAGGTTTGGGAGTGGGGGTTCAGAATGGACAGGACTGTCTTCTGTGAGCTTATGTTTACTTTTTATTCTAAGCACCCCCTAATCTGTCACCCATAAACTAGGCACTTTAAATATGTGCAATTTCTAACAGAGGCAATTATAGAGCAAGGGATGAGATTCAGGAGAGACGAGGTAGAGGAGCCTCATTAGACACAGGCTAGGAGGTTGCTGCAAAGGGTAGAGGCGTGGCCCCCCATTTCATCTGACACTTTAGAAGCTAGCATCCCCTGTTACCCCAAGCAAGATTTCCCGATGGAAAACAAAAGGGCTTTAGAACCAAAGATATTGGAGTTGGAATCAAATATCCTCTAAGACCTTGGAAAAGGCCCCTTACATCACTCAACTTTAGTTCTAGTTCTACATATGTACAACGGAGCAAGTATTGCCTCCTTTTTTGAGTTGTCAGACAGTTATAAGGAGTTAAGACGTGCAAAGTATGAGGCTCACAGATGGTACACAATTAATATCAACCTAACCCCAGGCCCAATTTTCTCTCTTGAGCTACCTCTATCCCCTTTGCACAGACTTGGAATCCTAGTTCTGGGTCTTATTTATCACTTAGTAGCTGTTTGAATTAGACAGTCACTTACCCTCAATCTCACTGAACTTTAGATTTTACTGCTGCAAAATAAGGATCATGATATTTTCTCATAGATCTTTGCAAGCAAACAAAGTGGGGAAAGTGAAATGATTGCACTACAAGACAAGAAGCAGCACCCACTGTGTCCATTATGATTTATGGAAGCTTTTTTCCTCTCAAAAATGAAAATAATAAACAGATATTTGGAACAGAGAAAAGATGTACTGAATCCATCTGAAGATTTTTATAAATAAAAACCAACAATTTTATGACAACAGTTTTACTAAGAGCTTTTTCATTTAAATTTAATTTCAAATTTTAATTAAAAATAGATTTTGATAATTATTCTTTTTTTTTCTGATAAAGACTGAGTTTTAGAGTTTTGATCTAATTTGCTCCAAGTCACACCACTAACGTAGGTCCCATCTGGGATACAACAGTCTGAGCATGCTCTAAAAAGCCACTGATCTACACTGTCTCCCACTTCCTAAGAACACAAATTTCATGCTCCTTTTCCAGTTAATCTGTAACTGTCTATATTTGTATTCTTAGAACCATTCCACTAAAGTTGACATTCTACCAGCTGCATGGAAGCAAAGTGGTGCGCTGGACATATGTTAAGTAAGGGGTCACAGGGCTGTTTATATTGGCATTTTGGCAGTACCATAGCCATATTTTAAAGATGATCAAGTTGCCTGGGTCGAGAGGGTCTTTGAAGTACCTAGCTGCCTCTTAGGGGCACTGTTGTGAAGTATAAGATAGATTCTTAAGGTTAATAATGCTTCTCCCTCTTGTCTTGAATGTTGGATTTTTTATTGATCCCTGTTGCAATTCTGTCACTATTGGCTTTCTGAAACCTTGGAATAACTTGGCACAGTGGTGGCAAGTTATAAACCCTCTTGCTAAATGAGTTTTCTTGCACATAGATGATCCTAAAATAGTCTCTCTCGATCTATATCAGCTCTCCTATTTCACATGAGCAAAATTGGGTTTGAAAGAATGCCATTTTCATCAATATGCATGATATGATCTTCAGAGTTTGGTCCATGTTTGCAGGAATGGGAATTGTGAAATATTTATGCTTCTTCGAGAAGCACACACACCTTTACAGTTGCTATCGATTAAACATTTGAAATAAATCTCTCAGCTTTTGGATCTTTTTATTTGGCTTTTTTTTTTCCTGTGCCAAGTAATATGTTCATTAATAGACCCTTATGTTTACTGTAAGATTATTGTTCAATCTGAGAAAACATAGATATATAAATGGATATAGCTACATACCTTATATATGAAATCTCTTGTTATTTTTTTTATTCCTAACGGGGATAGTTTACTGTGTGGGTAAGTCTTCCTTCAAGGTTGACTGTAATACACAAAATCATTGTAAGCATCAACTCCTTTCTGATTTTATCACTTCCATCCTGTGATTCTTTAAAGTCTCTCTGGGTCTTTCTCCAGTCTTAATTTTAGTCACTAATGCCTGCATGTCCCCTTTACTATATATATATAGTCTTGTGCCAGCAAGATGGCATTTTCCCTTATGTGCATGACTGTCTAGTCAAGCTGCTCCCTTTGTCTTGAGTGAACCCCACTTTCATGTACGTGGAAAGTCATATAAGTCATATACCTTTGATAAGTACACTCACCTTAGAGTCAGGCCAGAATTACTTCTTTCAGAGTTAAGTATCAGAACTCATTTCTGTTCTAATCATACCCCATGTTAGTTCCTCTTGTTTGCCTTGCTATCTGTTTTCTACTCTGAAGACCTCTAACTAAGATCAAGGCCCTCCCATTCATCTTTGGCATGCTTCCACCACTGCTGATCTGAACTTCTCCAATTCTATCAGCAGGTTGGTACATATATACTGCATAACTCTACATAATCATTTCCTTCTCAGTTTCATTCTCTTCAATAAAAATGCCACTTTATCTTGCCTTTCCCCACCTGGTAATCCCATAAAGCTCAACTAAACTGTCACCTTCTCCTAAAAGTCCTCATTGGGCGCCTTTCTACCCCAATCTTGAGATATCTTTGATTTTATTGCACCCTTTAGAAGCATCAGAATTAAGACAAATCAATGATTCAAGGACAGAGCAAGAACTCCAATAGCACAGTTGAGGCGCTGAATCATGACATTGATCTCTGCATCCCCCAGATCTGTCATAGTATTTGTTTCTTGTAAGTCACAGACACACTGCCAACTTTTGTTAAATGCACATGCATGGATGAATAAAAGGGAAAGCATATGAAAGACAGTTTCTGCTATAAAGACATATATGCTTTATAAAGCAGATAAAGATAGTTTCAGTTAAAAAAACCTTGAAAATACACTAAATAAGAATAAAAACACACGACTTAAATACATTTAACCACTTAATATTTCTTGATCACTGTGATCGCCTCGTTGACTACCTTTCCTGATATGCACAGTCAACATTTTGTTTTGTTTGTGTTTTTGCTATATAGATGATGAATAAGCAGTATTCAGGAGGCACACACTGTTATCCATTTAGAAATGATTACTATGTAGCAAAACCAGTGATTCTCTATCATAAAAATACAGACATAGTCTAGAGGTTAGTGCCCATATAATTTATCATTCAAAAACTTCACAAATAGAAGAGGCCATTATTAACAACTCTAATACTAGAACAACTGGCATAAACCCATAGTGAGCCAGGCGAAATCTATATCTAGTGGTAAATGTGATGATCAGCCCTATTAAGAAGCTCCCTGTCAATGATGTTTAAGTTACCTGCAAACCTTACCATGAGATAGTTCTCTATCTCACTACCCCTTGTGAATAGCATTACTGCAGTTTGATGGATTTCTTCCCACAGACCTATGCATACTGAAGAACATCGTTACATTGCTATGTCCCCTTTCAGAGAGTATGGGATGAGTATGCATGTATTTCGTTGGGGTTACTGAATCTACCACCTCCTAAGAAAAGTGTGTGAGTGTGCCAGAGTGCTGGTGTGCTGAGTTGTGTCCTGAAGTTTCCAGCTAAGAAGAGAAATCACTCCCTTTTTTAACAATAGGTCCTGATAATTCTGTAATGTCGACTCTAGACATAGACTGAAAAATAGAAACATAACGTCTTTAGAAGTTAATTTCCCTTCCTAAAATAAAAACAAACAAAAAAAAAAAAAAAAAGGAGAAAGAAATAGTGAACCTCTGGGCCTCCCTGGTGGCACAAGGGGTGAAGTACCGCACTATGAAGCATCCAAAGCCACTGCAGCACAAGTTTGATCCCTGGCCAGGGAGGGAAGCCCCATGGCACAGCAGACCTCTCCTGTCTCACCCGCTGCTCCCCACAGCAGTGTATGTCAGTTGATCTGCCTGTTCTGCTCCCCACTCTGTCTCTGGTGATTCCTCTCACTCCCCCAACACCTCTGGCTTACAACCCAGTTCTTCCATGCATAAATTAATTAATTTGTTAATTAATTTTAAAATGTGGTCCAGTATTTGGGTTTTCCCTGTACCTGGGTATTCTAGACTCAATACCCTGTGAACCAGCATGGGCTGGTATTCCGGATAAAGAGAAGAATGTTGTTCAGTCATTCCCACTGCCCAGTGAACATCAATCCAATCAGAACATCTGTCAGGCAGCCATGTGAGAACATCAGCCCCAGCTATGGCATCCCAGACAAGAAGAATCTTGTGGATGATACAGAATCATAAGGGATCTCAAAAGTTTGTTGTTTTACGAATCTAAGTTTTTGGTTATTTCGTGACATAGACAAGTCAAGTGATAAATGGGCATGTTAAAAGGGAGTTATTATAACAAAATCTAAAATATAAACCACTGGCTTTCAACCAAGTAGGTACCGAAAATGCTGGAAAAGCAGCAAAAAAATTATAAACTTTTTAGTGGAGGTTATCAGAGTAGTGAGAGACTGGTAGAGTAAACTGGTAGTGAACCAGTTGTACAAGGGTCCACTGAGCTATATGGTAATAAAAAATGGCATACTATGTATAGTGACATAAATAAATTTTTAAGCTACTACTTTGTTTGTGCACCTTCATAGGATATTTTCCAGACAAATGTTGAAAATGTCAAATGATGTCTTTTCATGATATATGCTAAGGAAAAGGGAAGGAGAAGCAACTTAAGTCAAAATATCGTTTACAAGTATTATTTAATGGAAGTTTGGATGTAGAGGTTTCTGGGTTGGAAAATAAAACTTTCTTGCTGTCTCTGAATATAGTGAAAGAGTCCTAGAGTATAAAGCAGTCTAGAGCAGAAGTCTGCAAGCTTTTTCCCGTGGAACAAAGTCAGCCGGCTACCTGTTTTTGTAAACAAAGTGGTTTTGTTTTTTGGTCTTTGTTTTTGTTTTTTTTTTCAGAATTTAAGTTCTTTAATCACTGTTTTAAATATTAAGTGCTCTATAACAATTTTGGTACTCACTTGTTTTGGGGACAACAGTGAAATGAATCTGTTCATTACACTAGAAAGTGTGTTTGTTTTAAGCTCACAGATCAAATGTGCCTTAATAAATTTATTTTTCATTTAGATTTCAAACATGTAAACAAAGTTTTAACTGAACATAACCATGCCCACTGGTTTATATATCATTCATTTGTTGATTTATCACTAGAAAGACACAGACAAGTAGATATGACACAAAAAAATTGGACTCACAAAGCTTTTCTGGCCTTTTACAGAAAAAAAAAAATTGGCCAACCCTTTTCAGGGGTAAAGGTCAAATAAAATGTGTGACTTCTTTGTCTGAAGACATTGAAAAGATTTGAGAGTATTTCACAGAGGACCCTGATAGAAAGAAAATCTTCAGGATCTTGGCCTAAAGCAGATCAACATTAAAAGAAGAAAAAAAGGTGGTTTTGCAAAGAGAATAACAGATATGGCTATTGGAGGCAACTGAACTAAGTTCATAGGAAGCCTGCAAACTATTAGAAAACAATTTTAGAAAGCATTAGCTATTAGATATTAATTGATTAAATAGATAAGAAAAGTAATTAGAAAGCATTATCAGCATGGACTAAAATTGACTGAAAGAGTTGTGATTTAAAAAGAAGCTCTCAGGCACTTAGCAGATGAGAAGGGTACTCAGCTGAAAACATGGGCAATCCAAAACATGGGCAGTCCAAAACCCCAGAGGGCAGAACTGAGAGCAGTCATGGCCAGTGAAATGGGAGATACGTCAGAGAGCAGAACCTGTCTCATTCCTCACTCTGGAGGTGACAGGATTTGGCAACAGGTAACTCAGTAAATCTTAGAAGAACCATAGACCAGTGATGTCTCAGCCTTTTACATCCCTCCCCTACCTAAATGAGAATCTTTTCTGAGTTATCCTTTCCAGCTCCACAGCTTCAGTCTATGGGTACAGGCAATGGATTTCTTCTGTTCATAGTCTCCTGACTGAGAGGAACCGAAACTGACAGATACCATCTGCATTCAGATCTGTTCCAGAGCAAGATAAGCTAGGGCTCTGATTGTAAAAGGGGAGTCCTTAGACAGAAGTGAACATATATTGAGAGTGAGAAGACTATGAAGGATCTGTGGTCACATAGTAGAGAGTGGTAGACTACAGAAAATGCTCACAGAACATATGTTGCTTTTCTATTAGAGGGTGGAGTCTTCTTGCCCATCCTGTAATGTGGAGTGACTTTGTGAATTGTTTAGACTAAAAGAATGCGGGGGAAATGATGATGTGAAAGTTCACTTGCAACTTCCAACTGTAGCCATCAAGAGAACTGGAAGAAGTTTCTGGAAGACTATCTATCAGCTGAGCCCAAGTTAGATGAGCAGAAAACATGAGAAATGATGTCCAGGCTGTCCCAGCCAAATGCCAGACAGGTGAGTGAGCCCAGCTGAGAACAGGTGAACCTAGCTCAGAACAGAAGAATGACTGAAGCCAGCACAGCAGCACAGTTTGTGCATGCCAGAATTCTGACGAAATCGGGGGGCTGTGGTTAGGTGCCATCATCAGACACTGCCACCAGGAAACATTCAATTTGACAACACAAAAGCATATAATTCACACAAAGTTTGGGAGCCCACAGTCTTCACATGCATCTTGGATGCATTTACTGTTTAACCTTCCCCAGCCTCTGCTTCTTTATCTGCAAGATGGAGACACCCCCATTAAGAAATGTTAGACATTCAGATGCCGCTGCTGTTATTATCATTGTCATGAGTTATGTGCAAATTAACCTTTGTTGAGGTTCAAAGGCAGGCTCTGAGACCACAGCATCAGCCTGGAGATTCTCCACCACAACAAGACAGGAAGGTCAATCAGGTATAATGTAAGGAAGTGAATTTAAACCACCTCCATTTAATGGATGGTTCTGGGCCTTTTTCTGGTTGTGAGTTCTAGCTGAATAGTAACGGGAGGTACTACAAAGGGAGCATCTTTCACATGTCAGGCACTTGATATCTCTAATCTTACAGCTATAATACTGAGCAGTCATGATATGATGCATGACACTGTGGTAAACACTTTACGTCATTATCACATGTAATCCTTAAAACCACGTCGATGACAGGCATTACGAACACAACCTTACTGATAAAGTAACAGAAATACTCAGCACTTAAATCCAAACACACAGAGCTAGTTAGTGGCAGGGCAAAGATTCTTATTTGGATCTCTCATAATCTAAAGTCCATATTCTGGGCACAGGGGTTAAAGTCTCAGTGCTATCAAGCTATGGCCAGCCACTGCAGCATGAGATCGATCCCTAGCCAGGGAGGTGACCCACGTGGTGCAGCAGACCTCTCCTGCCTCGCCCGCTGCTCCCCTCAGCAGTGTGTTTGAGTCAGTTTGCCTATTCTGGTCCCCCCTCTGTCTCTGATGAATCCACTCACACCCCCTGCACCTCTGGCCTACACACCAGACTTGTATGTATAACAAAATAAATCTTTAAAATAAAATTATGAATTAACCAAAAAAAATAGAGTCTATATTCTTTTCACTTGTGCCCCCTGGCATCCTGACAAATGAGAATCCCAGATAGTGAGAGTTCTTTGTCAGGCACACATCACCACTGACAATGGATTCTGGCTTGCTTTGTTCTCAGAAGCTTATTCTGGAAGCAGAGGGGAAGGTGGAAATAGCTGTGCACAGGCTGGAGTGAGTTCTGCCATGAGCGATACTGGCTGGCCACTGTCCATCCCTGGCGTGATTCATAACATCAAATGACTTTACTCTTGGAAGTGGGCTTTGCATCGATGGTCTTCACGTTATGGCTGGAGTCCTGTTATATTGGGAGTCACGGGGTAAAGGGCAATGGACAGGGTCTCTGTTCCTGTGCGTCATCTGTGCTTCATTTAAGCCATAGACGTTCCCCATCTATGTGTTCTACATAATTATGGTACATTGAAAAGTAGAGTTCAGTAAGAGAATTCCTCTATTTTATCAAAGCAAAGTAGGTGCTTCTAATTTATGCAACTTCCTATAGTATAGATGAGCCCACTGGGGCCCGAGAGGGGAAACCATTTCCCAAAGACAGATTCATGCTAGACATAGAGCTAGGCTTTAGCCTTCATGCTTTCTTCTCCTTGTAGGACCTGCTGGGAGGCCATTCGTAGACAAAGGTCCCAATCACTATGGATGTGCAGTGAGTTAAGTGCCTGTTAGCCCAAAAGATTTAGCTGCATATTTAAATAATGTATGACCACTACCTGTCTTGAAATTGGGGTGAACGGAAGAAGCCAGTTTTAAATTTATCAAACCTGGGCCACCTTCAGACATAAAGGGCATGACCAGATTTGGGTGACCACACTTAACTCATCATCTCTGGGTTCGGAGGCATAGCCGAGACATTAGACACAGGACCTGTGACTGTCCTAAAATGTCATAGGCTATCTGGGGGCGTCTCTGACCTTTATCCACTAGGTGCCAGTTAAACCCCACCCCTTCCCTGGCTATGACAGTTCTGGGCCTTGCCAAGTGTCCCCTGGACTGCCAGATGTGAACCGCTAGCCTGATCTAGGCGCTGCACGAATTTATTTCATCACCACTTTTCAGTGATATCCCAAAGGAAACTAAACTTACAATCTAAAAAGCATTTCCCTAGTCTTAGCAAAAACAGAACTTGAGTGAAGACTGATGCTGCTTTTACAGTGTTTGGTTTTCTTTTTTTTAAACTGATTTATGGTAACTGAGCTGTGCAGGCACTGAAGTGTTTGTGGATGTTTCAAAATGACCTGCTTTTCATGAACATTAAATTTTTGATCTCTCTGCAGAAAAAAAAATGGATTGATAGCTGCTATCAAATTTGATAGCAGATCCTGGATATAAAAAAGTTTTCTTGCTGTAAAATTTTAGCTGCCTGTCACTTACATTATATTATGTCACATCTCACAATGACATATTGCAAGGTAATGCAATGTAAGTCACATAATAGACAACTGCAATTCATAACTTTCTGAACAGGGAGAGTCATTCTTTGCTGAGAAGCTTCCCAAGAGAAGTGAAGGAATTCCTCTGATGAGGTCATTCACAGCACTGATGCTACTGGCCTTTTTTTTGACTCTTATCTTCTCATCCAGTCTGTATCTTTATTTTTCCGACCTGCCCTCCTCTTAAAACTGACCTTTCTCCATCTTCTCTGATTGTAAGAGAGCTGTCAATCAAGTGGTTGCCTCCAGTGGAAGGTGGGAATTTACCCGAGCTGATCCATCAGAGGTCTCAGGGTTACTGCTAAGCTGAGGTTCCATTTATGTGGATTAAAAGATAGATTCACCTTTGGAAGTTACAGCCTCAATGGGTTCAAGGACTTGGTGATGAGACGATGATGTCTTTGTGGAAATAAGACAAAGGCGACCTCCCTGGATAGCTTCTCAAGGAGGTTGTGGACTGGCTTAGAAATGCCACTCATTTGGACTATGAGACTTACACAGGCAACAGCTCACGCAATGCAACATGGGAGACCTCGTAAATATAAAGCATTGCTCAGATGGGTCACATGCTCACCTCCTAGGTCAAACATGGACCATTTCTAGGAACCAATATGGCTCCAGGGACAAAAAGGGCTCTTATTTAATATCATCACCAAGCTGCAAAATTTGTATATAGATATACTCCTTCTATGAGCTCTCTCTCCCCCACTCCTTGGGAAAATGCGTGGAGGACAAGACAGCACAGACAAAGAAAACAGAGCAGTAGTTCTAGGAAAAGACAGACAGGGCCCTACCACACCCCAGGAACACTTGGATGGGAACGTTAGAGAAGCTGTTTATTGTCGTTTTGGGGGATTATTGTTGTTTTGTTTTTGCCTCTCTCTACCCTCCTTCATTTACTTCAGAGACTTTAGACTACACATTGTCAAATAGCTTGACAAGCTTGTTTTAACTCAACTGAGTATAGAGAAAGTTAAATTCTGTCTCACCCCATGAGGACTGCAAGTTTTCCTTTAGACTTGGGCAAAGATCTCTATTTTCCCTCTAGTTGTTTTTGAGGTAGTCATGCTTGCTTACGTAATGAGTTCTCCAACTTCCTATGTCTTTACCAGCTCAAATCTTTTTGAGTCTCTTGTCATAGAATCAACAGCTCGGGCAGACTGGAAATGTTCAGCCCTTGGGATAGATCAGTGAACCCTAGATTCAGCCCCTCCGTGTTTCTGCTTTGAGAAGCTATTTAAACACTAGACATTTTGTCCTTTGAGCCCATGGACTTGTATAGTTCAGGTCATTTGTGTACAGTTTTTGGTTCTTACAGTAAGCAAATAAGTTTTAATTACTATTTATAGTCTCTTCATTAGTTCATTCTGTGCAAGGAGAAACTCTTTACAAGTTCTTCGGTGTAATGTTACATTAAATGCATTCATTCGGTAATCTCTTACATTCTTAAACCTCAGCAATTACTTTTTTTTTATTTTTAAAGATTTATTTCTTTATGCATAAAACTGGGTCACAGGCCAGAAATGTAGGCACTAAGAGGATTCTCCAGAGACAGAGTGGGGAGCAGAACAGGCAGACTGACTGTTCTGAAATACACTGCTGAGGGGAGCAGTAGGCTAGACAGAAGGGGTCTGCTGTGCCATGTGAGTCAGCTCCCTGGCTGGGGATCGAACTCAGGCCACAGTGGTGTGAGGGCCACGACTTACCCCTAGTGACCAGGGAGGCGCCAGCCATTACTTACTGACCTTTGTTTTGAGCCTGTTTCCTACTCTAAGTTGACATAAATTGTTAGATTTTTTTTTCTTTACTTTTTCCAATACTATACATTATTCTTGGATGCATTTAATTTAAGATAAACAAAGGCTGAGAGATCAGTGGTCACCTAGCAAGTAAGAGAAACCACAGACAGAGCTCAATCTGTGGGACATTACTCCCTCCCTATACAATTATCTCTGCCATTGCTTACTATCATCATGCTGGCAAGGAGAATGAGATGTTATTTCAGAGAATAATTTATATATTAGAAAACCGCGGAAGATAAGAATTACATAGGGTCAAGGGCAATGGAATCATATCTGACAGCCCATGTCTTTCCTCTTTCTTCTGATTTTCTCCGCATTGTCAGTTTCCCTCCTCCTCAGTCCTCTAAGAGAACTAATGTGTGCTGTGTATCAACAGGCTCCCATCCTGCAATGTAAATGGTTTTGCTTCCATAAACCCAACATCAGTACATTAAAGACTCTTAGATTCCGGCCTCCCTGGTGGCGCAGTGGGTTAAGCAATGCAGTATGAAGCAAACCGCAGCCACTGCAGCACGAGTTCGATCCCTGCCGCCTGCCACCAACCAGGGAGGGGACTTACATGGAGCGGCAGACCTCTCCTGCTGTGCCTGCTGCTCCCCTCAGCAGTGTACTTCAGTTGATCTGCCTGTTCTGCTCCCTGCTCTCTGTGGTGAATCCTCTCACCCCCCCCCCCCCACACCTCTGGCCTGTACTCCAGTTCTTGTATGCATAAATAAATAAATCTTAAAAAATAAAATAAAAAAGACTCTTAGATTCATCTCCATGACCACGTTTCTGTCTTGCTTTTCTGAGTTACACTGTGTTGCCCAACAGAATCGCTGACAGCCCTGACATTCTACTTTCTCTCTTTCCTCTGCACTCCCATGAGGAGTACAGGTAGACCATGTACCAAGGACCTTGACTGAGTTCTGCTCCTAAGACTGAAAGTCCCATGTGGGAATATCTATAGCCCAAGTAGTGAGAAGGTTTTTACATTCCGAAAACTGCTGCATGTCATTCTCATCAATCCTCTCTGGGATCAGCGTATTAGGATTTGGGATACATTTCAGGAAAGGTTTTATACAGTTAGCTGAATCATTTAAATTTCATCCTTACCTGATGTCAGCTTCCTTCTTTCCCCTTACAAGGTCCCACCAACTTAGCCCTAAGGTCTACCTAAAAAGATTACTAAAAACCTGTGCTACTCTCTTTCTGCCCTCTGCCACTTGCACATCACCATCAGCTTTCTGGTGGGGGAAGAGGAGGAGGAGGCTTGAAATGGAAGGTCTATGATGCAGAAACTCCTACTTCTATACTTTAAAACAAGACACACTCGATAAAATAGTTCCAGCAGATTTTTGCACAGCAAAGATTTGGATTTTAAATTCTCACTTTGTAATTCCAATGTTAGAAGTTGTGCTTCTGAGAGAAATGAATAAGTAATTCCTTGTTAGTGGTACTTCACTTATTTTGAAAGATAACATATTAAGGGATTAAGCAAGTAAATAAAAAAAAAAAAAACCAGATGGCAGCTTATGGAAATATGCTTCTCAATAGCTCTTATAATTCGACTATACTTGTAACTTCAGTAGAGTATTGATTTGGAGTACATAATCTTTGTACCTAGCATTATTCTTGTACTTAGGTTCTTGTTTTTTTCCTCCTGCTTTTTTTCCCCCTTAAGTCAGTATGTTCTCTTTCACTTTTACTAATTGGTATCATTTTACTGGTTTCTGAGATGTATGTGTATATTCTTAATATCTGTGAAATAACAGTGTCTTATAGTTGAGGGCATATTATATTTAACTGTCAGCTTTTTAGTGAGACATTACTTTTCTTAGCCGTAAATTAATAATATGTCACATGAACGCTATGTTATACTTAATAGTATCATACTTTTAAGGTATCAGATTAAGTTTGGGCTTTGGATGAGAAAAAGCAAAGCTAATGTGTTGGCCTCATGTAGTTTCAGGCTATAATTTGACCTATCCCAGTTCACTAGACTACATTGTTATACAGATCCAGTGTCCCAGCCTATGTCCCTACTTTGTGCTATGTTAAAACATCATAATCCTAGATATAGCTAAGGAATGCAAATAGTGGTCTAGGTAATAAGGCAACTATTTATGTGTCCCTAATGTTAACTCATTTAAATATCACATCATATGACAAAAAATATGTAAAAACTGTGTATGGGGAATCATCTTGCTACAAAAGTTTTATTTCCAGAAAACAGTAAATATTTCCAAATGCCTTTTCTTTCCATTTAATGCATTTTAGACACTTTGAATCATAAAGAAGATAAATGATTGATCTTTGCTCTCTTGTCCGAATGCATTGTATACACATATTTGAGTGATTATACACAGTCATTAAATTAGGATAATATGGCTGAATAAAATATAAATAATTAGAATTAATGGTGGTTTTTCTCTTGTAAGTTTCCACTACCACTTAGTAAACACCTTCCATTCAATCGATTTCTGTGAGTTTGAATCATTTAGGAGTAGGATATTGAAAAAACAAAAGGAACGCCCATATATCTTCATTCTCTTAGTTATATGACTGATGTACAGTCTGGGCCAGAACAGGCCTCCCAACGGTAGAATTCCTGTTTCTGAAAGACTCTATTTGCAGCACTATTGTTAGTGTTGTTACTGTTTGCATATTTTGGTCGAAACATTTCAACTTTTCTTTTTTTTTTTTTTTAAAGATTTATTTATTTATGCATACAAGAACTGGGGTACAGGCCAGAGGTGTGGGGGTGGGGGGTGAGAGGATTCACCACAGAGAGCAGGGAGCAGAACAGGCAGATCAACTGAAGTACACTGCTGAGGGGAGCAGCGGGCACAGCAGGAGAGGTCTGCTGTGCCATGTGGTCCCCTCCTTGGCCGGCAGCAGGGATCGAACTCGTGCTGCAGTGGCTGCGGTTTGCTTCATACTGCATTGTTTAACACTGCACCACCAGGGAGGCCCGTAGCCCCCAACTTTTAAAACAGATTTCATGTCAACTCACATTATATGAATTATTATTTGTTCTTAGGATTTGAAACTGAACTAAGAAAACTTTTCAAAATATGTGTATATTAGTGATGCATTCAATGTGTATTTTTTTAAAAGATTTATTTTATTTATGCATATAAGAACTGGGGAACAAGCCAGTGGTTTGGGGGTGGGGGTGAGAGGATTCACCGGAGTCAGAGTGGGGAGCAGAATTGGCAATTTACTGAAATACACTAACTTCCTGGCCATAGAGATGATAGCACTGAGACTTATCCCCTAGGCCACCAGAGAGACCCCCAAGTTTTACTTTTTAAAGAGATATTTCTGATAAATCAGACCTGTAAAACTCCTATTTCCTTGTCTCCAACCTTAGAAGATAAGTAGGGCTACCAAACTCTGAACTTTTAGACCATGGTATATGGTGTATGGGAATAATTTAATCTTTATATGTCCAGAATACTAGACAAAATACTGAGAAAGAGAATGTTAGTATTGTAAAAGCATGCATTCTAACCATATTATCCCATATTTTAATATGAGTAAGATGTGTCGTAATAATTTCTAGAGTAAAAATCACTTCTCTACACAATATTCTTTTGATAAAAAAGATAAAGTGCACAGAATATCACAAAAGATCCAGGTACTGCCCTTAGTATTTATCCTACATTCTTTCATTTGCTTTTCATAGAAGTTGTGTTTAAACACGGTCAAACACGGTTTATTGGGAGGATGTTAAAAGCCTTGTCCAATGTCACATCTTCATTAATTGATAGATGCAGGGTCTGATTTTAGTTTGTGATACTTTTCCTTATACCTCGTATTTTCCCACTTATTCTGTTAGAATAGATGGGTCCTTAGCTCCCAACCACTAACCCATTCATTTTGTACAAGTGGAAAATGAAGTCCAGGGAGAAGTAAATCACAGTGTGACCTTGATGGAACTAAGCAATGACTGTCTGGCCAAATGAAACCTTGAAATTCAGAGAAGGATGATTGTGCACAACATATCAGGTTCAGTATCACTGGTTTTTTTTAGACTGTCCAAGATAAACAGCTTTCAAAAGCCTGAGAATAATGTACTCAAGCAATAGAGGGTGGAAATCCCGTAGGCAATCTACTAGGCTGAAAGCAAAGGCAACAAGTAACTTAGAGAAGCCCAAGGAAAACAATGACTATTTTCCTCTACAAAGAGCACCAACACATTCATTCCACCGGCACCTTAGGGAACAAACAGAAAAAGCAACAGAGAGAAAATGAACCCCATGTCATGTCATGTCGTGTCCAGAAATGAACACAAGAGCTTTCTCTAATTGCCAGGGGTCCTGGGTAGACATTACATCCTGAAAGTTAGCTAAACCCTGTTAACTGACAGGCATCTGAATCAATGCATAGAAGCTGGAAAAGGCATGAATTAATAATACTGTGAGGCTTGGATTAAAACTAGAATGGATGACAGTAGACTTGCAAAAGGAGAATCATCAGCCCCAGTTCACTGGCCATAATACAGTAAAAATTACAGTGATGTCTACATATCACCATGAATTTGGAAAGAGCTCACCAACATGATTTGACTCTGTGACCAGAACACATCAAAGAGTATAGTTCAACATCATTTGTCTGAGCTCAGGCATAATGAGAAGAGCAATCTGAAACTTGCAGGGCCAATGAGCTGTCCATGGCTGTAGAGATAGATCACCACCCAGATCAGCCAGATGCTTTGTAAAGATGGGAGTGATAGTATGCTTGAAAATCTAGAACTTCTTTTTTATAGCCAGTTCCACAAGTTGGGTAAGGTCTAAAATGGAACATTGTTTGACAGTACAGAAGTTAGCATATGTGATCAGTTTTCCCAGAGATCATAGTAGTTTGCAGGCTAGTTTGTGAATGTCTCCAATTTATGACAAAATGCATAATAAATTAATAGCTCTACACTCCAGCAATGCAAACTAGTAGAAGACAGTCCCGAGGAGAACAGAACTGTATACTATTAAAAAAGGATAAAAGTATTATCAACAGCTTTACTTTCAATTCCCAAGGGAGAATCTGATACATGGTTGACATGAAGTCAAGAGGTGCTGAATGAATGAATGAGTGAATTAAGATATGATCTGTTATTGGGGCCTCCCTGGTGGCGCAGTGGGTTAAGCAATGCACTATGAAGCAAACCGCAGCCACTGCAGCACAAGTTCGATCCCTGCTGCCGGCCAGGGAGGGGACCCACATGGCGTGGCAGACCTCTCCTGCCTCGCCCGCTGCTCCCCTCAGCAGTGTACTTCCATTGATCTGCCTGTTCTGCTCCCCGCTCTGTTTCTGGTGAATCCTCTCACCCCCCACACCTCTGGCCTGTACCCCAGTTCTTGTATGCATAAATAAATAAATCTTAAAAAAAAAAAAAAAGATATGATCTGTTACTAATGACCTCAAAGGGCAGTGAAGGTGACATTCCGTGACTCACGTGTCCGCCTTGGCAGTCACACAACTTTCTGCAGAGAAAAGTGAAGAAAACAAACTGCACAGTAACTGTTATTCATCCATTTGCTATACTCATTGATGAGGGAGTTACGAGTTATTCTGAATGACTGGAAATTAGCTAGATAGAAAAGGGAGGGGGCAAAGGATATACATTCTGGACAATGGGATTGAAAAACATCACTGGTTTTGCATGTCCAAGCCATGGATCTATGAGGAATATATGAGAGAAAATTGTGGCTCAAGGGCATCCCTGGTGGCACAGCGGGTTGAGCGCCGCACTGTGAAGCATCTGTGGCACAGCAGCGCGAGTTCAATCCTCGGCCAGGGAGAGGACCCACATGGTGCAGCAGACCTCTCCTGCCTCGCCCGCTGCTCCCCTCAGCAGTGTATTTCAGTCAATCTGCCTTTTCTGCTCCCCACTCTGTCTATGGTGCATCCTCTCACCTCCCACTCCTCTGCTCTGTACCCCAGCTCTTGTACTCATAAATAAATAAATCTTTAATAATAATAAAAGAAAATTGTGGCTGAAGGGAAAGAGTGATAGAAATAAAGTTGGGAAGATAGACATCCACCACCATTGTTTTTTCAAAAAATAGACTGTTGGGCCACCCTGGTGGCCAAGGTGTTAAGTCTCAGCACTATGACCACTGTGGCCTAAGTTTGACTCCTGGTTAGGGAGGTGACCTACATATGGCGCATCAGACCTCTCCTCCCTCACCCGCTGCTCCCCTCAGCAGTGTATTTCAGTCGATCTGTCTGTTCTGTTCCCAACTCTGTCTCTGGTGAACTCTCTTACCCACGACACCTCTAGCCCACACCCCAATTTTTCTATGTAAAAATAAATAAATAAAATCTTTGTTAAAATATCAAAAGTAGACTTATTGATTTTTTTCAAATACATTTGAAGGTCTGTATGTAGCATTGCAGATCTTCATAATCTGTCTATAAGAGGCTCTTCGCTTAAAATTCTGTCGTTCTATTAACTTTCAAATATCCCATCTGCCAATAGATGAAGATCTGGATGCATTTGCACTTAGAGAGTAAAACCTAGCCCAGTGGAAACCTATAATTTTCAGGCACTTATTATTTGATTATGTTATAGTAATCAAGATTATATGCAAATAACAATTTAATGCTCACCCAAATACTTATTCTCATTTTTCCTTCCCTTCTGCTTTACTCAGACCTGAAGTCTATAGACATGTGACATTACTGACCCCTCCGCAAAGGGGCTGTAGAAAAGTATATTGTTAGTTACATCAAATGCCATATTCCAGGCTCCTTATTAACATATTTGTTTTCAGTATTGGATGAATGAGAGATTTACGAGGCTTACAGAAAGGGAGGACGAGAAGGCAACTAGACACAACTTGAGTACCTTCAATTTACCTGACATTGAACTAAGCACATTTTTAATATGTTTTACTTAATGTCTTCTTGTTGAAGACAACTGAGGGTGTACATATTATTTCCATTTTACAAACACAGCTTCAATATTACTCTGTGCTCTGTTCCGAATTCCACTGGGTGTTTTCTTTCTCCTTCATTCATCCCAACCTAACTTCTTAGAATTTTACCGATTTTAATGTCTTCTTTAGTGTTTCCAAATTATTTCTCTGCTTTCTCTATCCACTTCAGTAAAATAAGGAATCCAAAGCACATAGTATGTGTTATTCAGCTCACAACCCCACGCGGGGTTGTCACATTTACCTAATGTTGTATCTATAAAGTGATGAAATTAATTCAAAATGCAAATGTCTGTGCCAAAAAAAGAGGAAATGATTGTCAACGATATTTAATCCCTTTTTATAAAAGGAAAATTTGCCTGGACTGACAGCTCATTTTGTTTCACATTCAATTTTAATATTTGGTTGTGCTTACCAAAGGACAGTCATGTTTATTTGGCACCCATGAAATCCCACAGCCTATTTTTATGCTTGTAAATAAATGATAGATCAGTAAATAACATTATTCTTTCATGGCACAAACAGCAAAGTGATCCAAACAAGATTTGATAAATAAAAATCATTTCTCTGAGTAAATCTTTCTGCTCATCCTACTGTTGAACTGGTCCCTTTATTTTTTTGTGTTTCTCTATTTCTCTTTTGAAGTAAAAACCTCAAAAAGCAAAATTCTCCAAAGAAAGGTTCTATGCCCTAAGGCATCTTTAAGACAACTTGAAGATAACTAAGCCTCCCTGAATTTCTCTCTTGATTTTTCTCTTTCAAAAATCTTCAGAATTAGAATGCTCTGTAAGAACCAGACATGATTGCTAGCAAATTGACAGAGAAGCTTTGAATCAATTCATAACTTTGAATAGCATATGGACAACTTCACATATGAGTCTATGCCATGTATCTAAATTATACCCCGGTGGCCAGCAATCTTAGAACTAAATTGTCTCCAAAAACATGTACTGAAAAATAGACACTACAGTGTGTGCTATGTCTGACCAGCCCAATAACTTTCAGGATTTTCGATATTTGCAAAGGAAATATTTCCCTTCTGAAGGTATTCTTGCATTATGATTGAAAAAAGAAAACCCAGACAAAAAAGATACAGAGACTATAAAAACACGACAAGGGATTTACAAAGACTACATAAGCAAAGAAATTCTCTGAACCAAACCACAGTCATACGCCACTTGTAAAGTGGACGTACAGATCTGTTATCTGTTTTTCCTAGCTTGCACATCATCCTTAATTACAGTTTAGATGACAAAATGAAACATAAATGGCTTTTTATCAACTGAATATTGCTGGAAGCATAAACAATAAATTATGGATTACGGAAGCAGAAGCCTTTGTGAATCGTGTAGACATGATGCTCTTCTGCATAGCTGAGATCCCAGTTGGACTTCGTGTTTCATGCAAATCCAGCCCTAACTTGGATGATTCGATTTGGAGGGAAAGGGCAGTGTTTCCTATCAGAGCGGGCAACTTGCGTGGAGAGGACAGCTCGTCCACGCTAGGCCGTGTGGGTGATGCTGTGGGGGAAGTCCGCTAAGAGAGCAGAGCAGACTGGATCACCCTCTTGGAGACAGGCCTGTGGTGGTATTCATTATCACACTCACACAAGCAACCGGTTTTCACTTGTTGCTGAGGTGTGGTTGCCTGGGAAACTGAGTAAGAATGGATCTGCCGAAGCTGAGGATGGCAGCAGTGTAAAGTCCACTTGAGGAAAGAATTACTGTTTGAAAAGTCATTTGGTAGCTTCAAGCAGCTACCAGATGGGAGCGTCTAAGGCAACGGAAGGTGGCTCATCAAAGGTGGCCCTCCTTGCCTGGGGGGTCATCAGGAAGGTCTTTGGGGTCCTCCCAGCCCAGATGGGTGACAGCTGGTTAAGGCAGAGGACGAGGATCTCGGCCTCAAAATAATCCTTCACCCAGGAGAAGCATATGTGATGATTCAGGTGGCGAGAATGGAGGACAGAGGGTCACAGCTCTGACTGTCTTGGGACCAGGACAATCCACCGCGTTTTTCAGGCAGAAAATTTGAGTTTTGTGACCGAGAAGTCAGGGACAAGTTGACATCATTTAAAAGAGCAAAGAAAGACGGTCTTTAATTTTCGAGCGCGTGCAAAGTGATGCCCACAGAGTATGTGGGTTTAGAAGTAGAAGGTGGTTCGAAACAACTTGATATGCTAGAGAACAGGAAGTAATAGACACAAGTTTGGAAGCTGGACATAGTTACTATGGGAGAGACTCAAGTTACATTGTGGCAAAAGAGACAGGAAAAGAAGTCCTCATATTTAAAACCAGATCCAGGAATCTTGTGGACTAATTCCCTGGCTGATAAATATTTTAATTTATCCCCTACCTTCTCCTCCTTCTCTTTTTTACCCTCTTTGTCTCCTTTTTTTTTCCCCTTTTATTTTTCTGTAATAATGCCCTTTAGAATGTAACACATTGCTAAGCAGATTTCTACAGCATATTCTAGTGAGGGAGGGGCTTTTAAGAATTCCCAATGAGGCCACTTTTAGATTTACTGCACAACATCTAAAAATCAACAGTGTTAAAGCTATGGAGGGAGACCAAGTTGAGAATGATAAGCCAGAGGAGCTGGAACAAAGCATGAGAATTCAAGAGTTAATGGATTCACATAAGGCTTTGTCCCATTTACCAAGGTATGTTTTATTTTAAAATTTTTTTTTATGCATACAAGAACTGGGCTACACACCAGAGGTCCAGGAGATGAGAAGATTCACCAGAGACAGAGCGGGGAGCAGAACAGGCAGATTGACTGAAATACATTGCTGAGGGGAGCAGTGGGCCAGACAGGAGAGGTCTTCTATACCATGTGGGTCCCTTCCCTGGGTGGGGATCGAACTCGTGCTGCAGTATGCTTCACAGGGCAGTGCTTAACCCCTTGTACCACCAGGGAGCCCATAGTTGTGTTTTCTGAGTATCAGGTATTAGTCTGAGCTGTGTGGCCGCAAACTACATGGGCGCATTCTGACAAGACAGGTGAGGAAACTGGGGCTTAAAGTGACTTGTCTGTAACTTGTGTTCTCACAAGAGATGCTTTTAGAGGATTAAAAATAAAACACATATGGCTAGAAAATAGCAAATCAGTAGAGGGAAATCCCCCATTAAAAAAAAGGACAAATTAGGGCCTCCCTGGTGGCACAATGGGTTAAGCAACGCACTATGAAGCGGACACACCCACTGCAGCATGAGTTCGATCCCTGCTGCTGGCCAGGGAGAGGACCCACATGGCGCAGCAGACCTCTCCTGCCTTGCCTGTTGCTCCTCTCAGCAGTGTGTTTCAGTTAATCTGCCTGTTCTGCTTCCCGCTTTGTCTCTGGTGGGTCCTTTCACCTCCCACACTTCCAGCCTGTACCCCAGTTCTTGTATGCATAAATAAATAAATATTTAAAAAAATAAGGTACAAATTGATAACCATGTTATAGACAGTGAAATAACCCAAGGTACATCTGTCCAAAAACTCTAGCATCCAAATATAAAATTCATGCCTTTACAATAAGGCTCTTATTAACAGGATTTTGCTAAGGAGATATCAGGGGGGAAAAATAGCATCATCAAGTACTCTTGCTTCTCTTTGTCTTTTAAAAGCCTAACCAAGCTGTAATCAAGGTCACTTCTTACTGTCTACTTCTTTCCTTCCCACAGGCCCTCCTTCAAGAAAAGAACTTTCTTCATTTCTCTACCCACATGATTCCAATGTTTCCATATAAAATATGAAGACTCCCACTTCACCAGATTGCTTTTTGGCAGTTCCAATCAAATCTTTAATCTACCACGCGTAGGCTAGAGAAGAGGTCTCTGCAGATCTCAAATTTTCTGCAGGCAACATATTTCTGTATTTGTAAAAGGTCCATTTTTCTTTCTTTTCTTGTTATATTTATGTTGGTTATCCTCCATTTTCACAGCTAGAATGGAAACCACTACTGAAATACAGCCAGCAAAACTCCTTTTGTTTATAATTCACCCAACTGGAAGATGGAGAAAAAAAAAAATCTAGGCCATATAATTTAGAAAGCTCAAGATGCTTTGATTGTTTGAGGTGGACATGGGATATAGGTGCCTCGTCACACTTTTTATCTCTGCTTCTACCTTTAACTGTATTGAAAGTTGCTTTCTTAGTCTGGCAGAAATATGATTCTCATAAATTCAGAAAGATTATTATTTGTGAAATCACTCAACTGTGTAGGAGACAAGAGACAGCTAATTTTTATCTCATTTTGTCGTTGATTATGAATTAGCTGGCTGAAAATTGCAGTAGGACCTATCTACAGGACAGAGGAGAAAGAGTACAGTTACTTTGAGCTGAACGACATACTGAAAGTTCCTCAGAAAATCTCTAGTCCTTAAACCATCTCCTTTAACAATCTTACTAAATAGGGGATCATCCACCCTTAAGTTAAGGGAATCAATATGTAACTACTTCAAAATTTTAACCTTCATCTGGTAACTTATGAATCATGATGTTCTCAGTGAAGAAACTCTGAATTTATTGATAATTTAGAACTCTTTATTGTGGTGGGGGGAGGCAATTCTAACTATGATTATATTATTTGATACTTCCCATGTTTCAAATATAGAATATATCATTGTTCTTAAATTATGTCCACTATGTGGATATTTTTGGTTGTTTTTTTTTTTTTTTTGTTCTCTCATTATTAATAAAGAATGGGTAACCAACTCACAAGATGATCTATTTTGGGATCTTCCTGGTAACCTAAGGGTTAAGTCCCAGGTCTATCACCACCATGGCTTGAGTTCAGTCCCAGTCAGGGAGCTGACTCACGTGGTGCAGCAGACCTCTGCTGTCTTGCTTGCTGCTCCCCTCAGCAGTGTATTCCAGTGGATCCACCTGTTCTGCTCCTCACTCTGTCACTGGTGAGTCCTCTCACCCACCACACCTCTGGCCTATGCAAAAAAAAAAAAAGTCTACTTTTCTATCTTTTTCTAAATATCTCCAACATTTAAAACCTGACACTCCCACTACTTTGTTTTTACATATTAAGAAAAGACAACTTGCTTTTTCTATTTTCATAGTAACTATCCAGATGCCAGTGGTGTCTAGAGTAAAACTTTTTATGAATTGGTGATCTGGGAAGGAAAAGGGAGATAAAATATAAACTTGACATGTCTATTCCAATGCATGTCTATGCTTTAGTGATTTATGCTATGGAGATGTTGACTATTTGGACCCTAAATCCAAAACCACAGTGCACATATGCCCTACTTTCTGCAAGACAGTGCTAGTTTATGGCTTTTCTAGGCATCAATATAAATAGCAACCCCTTTTACATAAAAAGGTTCCAGTTAGAATAATAAATTATATGGTCACTTTTTGCAAAATAAATAAACACATACATTTAAATGAACAATTATGCATAGGATGCACTTTTTCTTTCCCAAATCTTTTTGCAGTATCTGGGTCTTTTTTTCCTCAATTATTTTACACACACACACACACACACACTCCTGTGAGGGAAGTCTAAACTTTGACTTCCATTTTCAAGTTTAAAAATAAAACAGATAATCCACATGTCTTTAAATACTCTATTACAGGGTTTACTGAAACGAGCAATGGGGCAGAAAGAGGGCTCTTAACTGTATAGCCTTTTACTTTCTACCAACTCCCCCAATTAGAGAAAACACAAAAAATGCATTCACAGCAGGTCTAAAAATCTCCTCTTTAAAAGGCTTAGGGCATAACAGAGTCTACAATGACACAACCTCTGGCACCTAGTCATAACCTCTTATTCTACGACATGATTTCAAAGAGAGCCACAGCTGTAACAGACATGCCTTGAAATTGTAGAGTGCACAGAAAATGCCTAGCAGCTCAGAACCTTTGAGATGGGGAAATATTACTTCATAGAGAATATTTAACTATATATGCAAGAATATATATGCAAGAATAAGGATTGGTAACTGTTAGCTTACAATCAAAATAAGCAAAGACCACACTTATGCACAGATTCTGTTCAGTTTGGGATTTCAGAGGGGACTTTGCATTTTAGACATTGTCATGTGACTTCCGTAAAAAAAAACCTTGGAAATGTTAACAAAAAAACAAAGGCAATATACTTGGATTAGAGTTCCTAGTTAGGGAACTCTAACAAATCAGTACTCCATCATTGAGGAGAAAGAGCAGAATTTTATCTGTTTAGTTTTTATAATGTGGCAGTCAGCTGAATAGGTATTATCTATGTAACGACTTTCTCCTTCCCTTTTCTCCGCTGCATCCACATTTATCAAAACATCCCCAAAGAAGTAAGTGGCATTATGTTAAAAGCTAAGGCCATAATATATTTCAAGAGCCATAAAATGTTATTTTATTTCATAAAGGAAGTCTTATCATGATTCACTCCCTCCTTGAAACAGAATATATCAACTAAGCCAAATAAATGTCATAAAGCAAGTTTTCTAATTGAGTATTGCTTTTATAGGGACCATTCATAGATCTATACAAATGCTTCCAGTAAAGCCAGGACATAGCCTGGAACGGCACATTTGTTTTGCTAATCATTCTGAAATAGCAGAAATGAAGTCGTAAGTACATCTGAGCCAAAATAAACAGTTAAAAATCTCTGCTAGCAGCTTAAGAAACAAAAATGTACAGATGAGTTTTTTTTTTCTTCTAATGATCTATGACCTTCACATGTAACAGACAGCAGTTCAGGGAGATCGTTAATCCAAGCTTGTTTCTGAAGAAATAGTGAAACGGATTAAATGTTCTTCATGAGTGAAAGACTTAACAATACAATCAGTTTATATTAGCTGCAAAATAATACTGATAAGGAGTGTCCTTCAAGAAGGATTTTCTGATCTAATTGCTATTGTCAAATTTGGTACAAGCTTAAAACAAATACCTCTAAAGGGTACCCACAAACCAGGCAAAATTAGAATAGGCTTTCCCTAAAGACTTGGTAAACATTCAATTAAAACTTAACAACTGCAAAGTATAAGTCAGCTCCTTCTCTCACAGATATCGCAGTACCTCAAAAATCCTGGTGGTTTCACAGGAGTTAAATCTTAGGGTTCATTTTTAAAAGGAGGTGATTGAAATATTCTCTGGGATAAAATTAACATTCACATTAACAATTTTATCTATTGTTTCAATATTGGAAAGAGAGAGTGATGTGATTATCATGCCATTAGGCTGATAAAGTGGATTCCAACAACTCATGGGTGAACCCAATTATTTTGTTGATAGTTCACATTCTGAAATGACATTCTATTTTCCAACTTATATTCTATGCCGTTTCACAATGCTAATATATTTACCTTCATTTTTCTTGATGGTAAAGTTCGGGTTGTTGACCATTTCTGGAAGAAGGCTATACAAGAAATAATGTCCGTTTTTGGGATCATCTTTGTCCATTGCACTCACGGTTTGGATGACCTGTAACACAAAACCAGACGTCAGTGTTTCTGATGCCATCAGAGGGCTTGCACTGCCTTTAAGACTGAGTGTCATCCCTTTTGTAGATGCTTGGAATCATGGAATCCATTTTAGTTTTCCACATGGTCATGAATGGTTTGCACAACACTAAGGAGGAACATTCATCACGTTAACACCTCACTTTTGATACAATGAAGATTAAGGTTCTCGCCCTGGGCCCATTTGAAGTCTGTGACTTGAGGGTATTTGAAAATCCTACTTGGCAATGATAAGTTTGTTTCCGAATTGAGTATACACGGGCATCTAGTGTATGCCCCTGAGATGCGAGGCGCTACAGTGGTTATAGTGTGATTCCTGCTGGGAGCGTCTTGGAAGTAAAGTACTTACATGTTGACTCCTTACAAGTGCTGATGCATTTTGCTGATCAAGTTACAAGAGTTTGCCCAACAGAATGTTCCTCAGTATAAACATCACTGCGAGAAACCTCTCTGACGCGTTGCATCACTTCCTTTCCAATAATGAATACTGTTTAAAGCTAGTGGATAACACATGCAAACAATGCTGTGGAGTGTATCCTGAGATGAATAAATTATAGGGATTAGGAGAATTACCACTGTGCAGAACACTATTTGGGTAGATACACACACTGGAATTGGTGCCAGCTGAATGTGCGTATTTCAATTGCAAAGCTGCATTAACTTGGTACTAAGTTGTTTCTCGGGATGTCAGCAAATTAACTTCATAATTCATATTTATGAGACCATGATATTAATCACTCAAAAATGTAACACCGGGCAACTGCTAATGTAGCAAAAATTATAGCTTATCCTTCTATTGTAAATAGCTACAACATAATTTCTACCCAAAAGAAATGTCTCTGAAGCATGACAGTCACAGCGATATGAGATTACCATAAAAAAAAATTAACAGAGAAATGCTTTCAGGTTTTGGAGAATGTAATGATGACGCCTAATATGTCTGTTTGAACAATTATGTCCCATTCAACTTTGCCAATTTCATTAAAAAGCAAAAATGGATCACTTCTTTTTGAGAAAGGGACTCCACTGTCTTGGAACTTACCACCTAAGCAAGTGTGACAATGACAATTTAAAAACACTTTCAGCAGTGACAGGGTTTTTTGCATGGTCTCAAGTGCAAGGTATTTGATAAGCAGTGGATTAAGTTTATTTGAGACAGATATGAAATTACTTTTCTCAACTCTTAGGTCTCCCTTTTTGAAATGGAACATATTTGTACTTTCTAGGTGTTTTATTTTATGATGGGGTTTTGAAAATACCTTACAAATGTTCTTGGTTTAAGTGACATTTTAACAAAAAAATAAGATGTTAGCTTCAGAGAGTGAAGTGGCCATGAGGTTATGGACTCTGAAATAAATGACTTTTTTATTTCAGAGTTTGACACTTTACTGGTTGTGTGACGTTGAGGGAGTTAATTAACTCCTCCGGAAACTTAGTTTCCTCTATCCCTAAATTACACATAAAAGGAGTACCTTGATGTCTTGATTATGTACATAAATTTATGTCAGTCTCGATTTAGAATTTGGCTCTTAGAAAAAGTTCAGTGATTGTAGTCATTCTTATTGTGCCTTTTTGAAAAAAATTAGGGCCACTAGCATTTATTTATGACATAGCACTCTGATAAGTGTTATGATGTGGATGTTTCCCAAACAGGGCTCCAACCTCATCTGATTAGACAGGAATGCAACTGTATTTACTATGCTTGAACACCTAGCATATTTACCTGGCATTTAAATGCAGAGAGAAACAGACCCCGGGCTTCCTACTTCATTAAAATAAAAGAATGAAAGTCCAGAGAGAGAAGCTGTAAAACAGAGATAACTCTTGGGGACAGCCCATGTACAGACATTTAACAGGGGAGTTTGACAAGTACCTTCTCTCATGCAGTTACAAAGAAAAGGGAGAAAGTGACCTGCGAACAGGTGTGCCCCTCCTTCTCCTCCCCCCCCCCGCCCCCGTTTCATTTCAAAAGGACTTCTATTGCAGGTGCATTGGCTTAAGAGGTAACTCTTGAGATGTGTGAGTACATGTGAAGAAGGGAAAACAAGGAAAGGACTGCTGGATATTTAGGGGGGTGGGAATCAGTCATAGCAAAATGCATTCCTCTAGTGCACTCCATGGAAAGAGCGTTTATAAGCGACATCATTCCTAATATTTCTAGATGATCTGCGTGGAAACGGCTCCTCCTTGCTGGTGAATACATCCATGTGAGTGATTGGATGAAGCCACCACAACAAAAGATGCAGTAATTCAGCTTACCTGAAGTAAAGGAGTCTAATTGCCTGTCATGCCATGTCTCAGGAGTTTGGTCTAAACATTACATCTGCCATGAGTGTTTTTTCCACCATGACTTAAGCCAGGAACTCTGTTAGACATGCAATTTCTTGAACCGAGCGAACTAGACAGGGTGGGAGCCTAGAAATTTGCATTTTAAACAGTTTTCCACATGATTCTGATGCATGCTTAAATCTGAGCACCAATGTTTTGAACCAAGGGAGAAGATTGGTGTTCACAGCTTCCTCATTGTTATTCATTAGTGGAGTTTGCATTGCCAAGCTCACATGAAGCTCAGTGCATGATGGGCTGGGAAAAGTGAAGACATGGTGAAACTTTAAATTGACTTCCAAAAACCCCATGAGCTGGCCTTAGTTAAGACTTTGGCTTAAACCATTTCTGACATTTCACTTTATTTTGATGCTGATGGCCACTAACTGGTCATTTTATCTAAAAGTAGCTGAATAGTAGATCACTTGAAGGGGGTTTGTGCTATAAAAATGCACTAAGCTACTCACACTGAGGCTAAAAGTCTCACTGATCTAATATCTGAATACACGTCTTTGTTTTTTTTTTAATTATTTTTTTATTAAAATATTTTAAAATTTACATATACTTGCCATTAATTGTAATCCCCATGTATTCCCCATCACCATCTCACCAGTGCACCATCACCTCAGTCCCTCGTGCTGAATACACGTCTTTGAATAGAAGAAAAAGAACAGATTTCTGAGGCAGTGCACTTCTACACGAGCACATTCTATAGGTATGCTAAGTATGTGGCAAATGAGCTCCTATGACATCAATTCATTTTTAAAAGAATTGGACATCTTTTTTATGGAAACAATATAAACATTTCTGGAGAGGTTACAGATGTTTAGAAGTTAGGTATGTAACACTTCATTTAAATATTTTCTCTTCTGCTCATAAAGTTAATATGCAATTGAAAAATCTTATATTTGATAATTTACTGTGGATTAATTTCAAGGGAAGCTGAAAGCTAATACATCTCCATCAGAAAAAACAAAGTCTATCTGGAACATTGGAATATGAAAATGAATTTCAGCCATGTTCCAGAAGCACAAATCAAAAACAAAGTTTTAGAACCACAGGCCGATCATAATTCGGAATGTTTCGAATTCCGAATCGTAATTCTGACTTTGCTTTGCTTTTCTTTGCACTACTTATTGTTTGTCAGTAACATGAAAGCTAAGTTAGAGCATTGATATGAGGATTTATTAACTTCTATTTTATACAATTTTACCCTCTTTCAAAATTAAATATCAGTCAGGCATCAGTCATTATTAAATTTTTAGAAGGCAAGCAATCAGTAAATAAATAAATTTCTGATGGTCCTATTAACAACCATAAAACTGTCCTGGGATCTATTAGAATATCCCCTATGAGTTCTTATAGATATTGTTCATTGATTTATTCTTAGGTACCAGGCATGATAATTTATGAGTTGGGTTTTTTCCCCATCCCTGCCGTTAGAACAATGTCTGGCATGTGATAACTATTATATTTTAAAGGGATTGCCTAAACGGATAAATGTATAGATGGATAAATAAGTAATGCCAGGCATTATTTTAGCATCATCACCAATTCTCACATACCCCTGAGAGTATGAAATAGCCTATAGAACCTTCAGCTTTAAAGACATTCTGTATAATAACTGATCCCAGGTAATCTGGTAAAAGCTATCAGCACCCTCCTGCCCAATATGTCATCAAATTATCTCAAAATCTTGTTCACATTCATCCATTCTGTATATGTATTTCAATTAACACCAGGGTGAGACCTTCAATATTTTGGAGAGTGCGTAAGGCTGAACCATCTATTCTTTCTGCTTGTGTACTTTGCTTTATGAATATAATTTTTTAAAATTCTGATTGATAGGAGAAAATGGAGATTTAGAAATCCTAGTTCTTTCCGAGTAGTAAGCCAAGAAGAGGAATTTTTGGTTGCAGTTTTTGAAATTTTCTAAGCTTTCTGGAATACACATTTATTCTCTAGAAACAAACAGCAAATGCTATTGCAATCACAAAACAATGCCACTTTCTCAGGTAAAACTTAATTTTCCTTTTCTCGGCAAGTCTTTCTGTAGGAAAATGAATTGGAAGGTAGTGAGTGAGGGGTGAATGAAAAATGGGAAAGTCAAGCACAGAAAAGACAGTATGAGTTTTGGTTTTCTATTCATTCTTCTACCTATTGGACTTATTGTTAACATTCCAGAATATGAACTTCTAATTCTTAGGGCAGTAGTTTTCAACTTGTGGAATGAAAAGATGAGTCATAAATGAGCAGGGCATGGCTCAACCTTCTCAGCCTGAAAGTAAAACTGCAGCAAATTACTTAGATAGGCACACTTAGGAGAGAAAAGTCCATGGCCTCCATCAGATTATAAATAATGTCCACACTGAAGAAAACAAAATGGATAAGAAGGATTCTCTAAAAGAGAGATCTTAAAAACAGAAAACATGCATACCAGAGAAGGCAAATTATAGCAGTGATTATCAATTGAAAAAGGAAATACAGGAATTTGAGAAATTATAATAAGATCCATGCAATTATCCAATTATCTTCAATTACTTCAAATCTATAGAATAGAGTTCAAATAGAAGCACAGTTAATATCCATTTATTGGATAGTTCCTATATTTTTTTTTCTGATTTGTATGGCAATCCAGTCTCTACCAAGACGTTTCTTATCCAACTTTTTCCATATCACATTTTTTGCATGACTATATCCTCACCTTTAAAAAGTATTAGGTGGTTATTCAGAGCATGTCCCCTAGAGGTCTAACCTATAAAAACTCCAACAGGAGGATGTAGATAAGATTTTATATGTCTCTTTTAAACACTAAGTGAAGTTCTCTGCCATCTCGATAAGACACGGGATGTGGCTTCATAAACCTATCGTAGAACTTCTGATATTTTCCTTGGTTTCAGTATTTTCCATTCCCTTTCCTTTACTGAAACCAAGTTGAGATAAAATTATACAAAGCAAAGTCTCCTCAAGACTGTATTTAAAGAGTTTGGGTTACCTTTTCTCCTGCCTCCTTTTCCTTTAATGGATGCTGTGTATCTCACAAATATTTCTTAGACCTCTAAAATATCTGTATTAAAAAAAAATAGCTCCATCAATCTTTCTTCTTTGAAAACTTATTAGTGGGGCAAAATTCAGTCTTTAACATAGCTTAGAAGTATCAACTCCCTTTTCAGTCTTACCTCCACTCCATCTTCCACTATCTTACAGGAATATTTCCTGATACATCCTTAACATTATAACATTACTTCCTTGACTACAAATGTATCATATTCTTTTTATTCTCCCAGAACAAGTTGTTTCCAAATGGTTCCATTTACTATTAATTCTATAGTTTTCTCTGAAGGAAACTGGACAAATTCATAATCAATAGTTCAGTGCTTCATAATGTTATTATGTAATGCACACCCAGCACCCTCAACACCCCATGCTATGCCCTATGAGTTTTTCTCAGGTACTCACTTCACGAAATACTTGAGTCGTGAAGTCCAGTAAGACTTCAACCTCTGTGAAGAGTTGCTGCATCTACATAGCTTGGTGGTTATAATACTTTTCCCATTTGTTTCTCTGCCTTTTAAAATTCAATGTCAGGTCCTCTTGGTACCTCTTGGTATCTTACATAATTTATGTTCCTAGCACAAAGACTAGCCCTAAAACTTCCAATTATCCAGTGTCGTTTTCTTTCCTCAAAAAGGCATGAACAAATGGAAACAACTGTACACATGAGACCACCTCATTTCCATCCTCAATTCTTATTCAGTAACTGGTAGGTTGAAAATAAAACAGAATACATCATTCTATAGAAGCCCAAGATTTTTGTACAGTTCTTTCTACCATTTCTCTGTGGATCACCATCTCATTTAGTCTAGGGGGTCAGAAAAAAATGTGGAATTTGTCATCACACAGTTCCTGCCGGTGTACACAAAGGCTACAAACATGACTTTGAAGCAGAATTAGGTAATACATGTCCCTAACAGTTGATTCCAGTGGATCTGAAGAAATCATATCAACCCACATGCTTATGAAGGAAGGAATGAGGGGCAAGGTCTTTCTTTACACCTGATAAACATAACACTTGTAAATTATCAGAATAAAACTTGCTGTAATACAGGGGAACAAGATTTTTGCTCTACTATATGAAACCATTTAGTCACTGATAGCATTTTGCTCCCCAAAAGCTCATGAAGATATAAAAATAAATATTTTGCTTTCCATACTACATGACTAAATAAAATTTATACTGTTAATAGCTACAATTACTTACTGAGCTCAGTACTCTTAAATATGAGTTTTAGCTCATAGAGATTAAAGCCCAAGGTCGTGAAACTCAAAAAGCAGAGATGGAACACCCCTTGTTCTAGAGTGTCAAACCTTTCCATTCTATTTTTTTCACTCTGCTTTCCCTTCTGTCAAAGTTGTGCACTAGACATCTTACTTCTGTTAATGACTGTCTTAAAGTATGTCTGATTATATAAGATTTCTTCAAGTATCACTTTATGCATTCCACTAATTTACCCTCCTTACTCCACCCCAAATAAAATGAAAACAGTATTTTATGCATTTTGTTGAGCCCATCAATTTCATCTGCTTTAAAATCAATCCTGTCTCCCTCTTGTGTATGCAGATAGATCCTCAAAGATGCCTGCTGGCAGGAAAGTTAAAATTAAATCTCCTCTATTTATTGTTTTGTGAGTGTTATAAAATGCCCTAATTTCATTTTGTTGTTTCACATTATTAAAACAAGACTAACAAAACTAAAGAAATAAAGTAGCAAACTCATCCATGGCTAGTGCTTATCAAGGGATGATTATTTTTACTTTTCTTATTAAAGCGTCTTTCTTTTCACAGGTTTCACAGAATGCTTTTTGGATATAGTGCGTTATTGATCACAGCTGATTTTTTCTTACTAAAAAATGCTCACTCTTGATCAGAACCTTTTTACTATTTTTTTAAAAGAGGAGCTATGTTAAAGTGCAGCTTCCTTGAGAAGCACTGTAAGATTCCCAGAAACTATAGGTACCTTCAAGAACAGACGTTGAAACCCCCACTTGCCACTTTTCCTGGCTGGAGGTAAGACTGTTCTTTCTTTTCAGCCTTAGCTCCCATATTTTCAAAATGTCACAATGCTAATCTTCCACAGCAGTAAGAAGATTCTGTGCTAGCAGTAAGAAGATTCTATGTGCTAGAAGATTCTATGTTATTTCTTTCATGGAAACATGCAACTTCTACAACTACCCCCCTTCATTTCCACTGCCATGACCTCAGACCAGGTGGCCATTTTCTTTTGCAATTACAGCTTATTAAATGCTGGTCCCACTTCAATGGTGTATGCGTGTTCATGTATGTGTAGATTTTATTCAAACATAAAAATCTTTTTCTTCAGTCTCATTCTTGCTTATTATATTCTTATTATTTTACGTGCTTATTATACTTAGCCAGAGCTATCTTCAATTCTTCAAACAAACCAAGGTCCTTCTCCCTCAGGGTCTTTGCACAGTCATTTCCTGTTGGTTAGAAGACTCTTGTTTCTGCTCCTTGTATGTCTAGTTCTTTCTCATATTATTCTGTGGCTTCGGCTGAAATGATATGCATGTAAAAAGTAACTTTCTCTGACACCATATTCAAAGGCGATCTCTTTTCTTTCTTTGCTTTCCTCTCTGTCTAGGTGTGTTAATGTTCCTTCAATCCAATCTTCAAAATTTAAATTGTTATTCATTCATTTTACATTTTTATATCTCTTTTCCTCACTAAGTTTCATTAGCGAGAATACCTTTTACCCCTCCTTTTCATATTGTTTTCCCAGGTCACATTACAATACTCAGCATCTTGTAGATGCAAAACAAATATTGCTTAATAAATAAATGAATGATTTTTCATTTGAAGAGACGCTTGTGTGCTGTGTATGAGTTAAAAAAAAACAAGTGTTTCCATGGTAATAGCTGAGAAACTAATTATTGAAGTATTTGCCACTGCTGAATGAAATAACTCTAAAAATTTGCAAATCTCTGTGTTACCTACCCAGCATTGGCTAAATACTTATCAAGACATTGGTCTATTATCTTCTTTTATGGACCTGTGACAGTTACATGATAAGAAAACTTTACATAATGCTATACTGGCTAGAAAAGATGAAATTGAAAGAGATAAACTGCAGTATTTTTTTTTAACCCAGACATAACTACTTTGATGCCAAATAGCACAGTTCAAATTCTATAGATGGTAATAAAGCTTAAATTATACCCCACTATATTTAGCTATAGTAACAGGCAAAGATCTTTCATGAAGGAAAAAGAGCTGAAGCAATCTGTTACCTCATTCTCAAACAATAAATATCAGAGACTAAACATGAGAGCTTGACTCACATCTAGAAATACAATATTTTTGGTTCTGTTCTTGTATCAAGGAACCATCCAGAACCAGTCACCATAATTCTCAGTATATTGTGAGCATAAGATTAGTATCTGAAAGAAAACCCTAGAAATGCCCTACTAGAGGCATCAGGTAGAAGAATTAAGGAAGATCCTCTGGCCAACATTGAAGTTCTCTCTCTTCCATCTTTCGTTCAGAGGGTGGTATTATCAAGCATAACAAATTGATAGTTGGTTCGCCACCTGTTACCTTTTCCTCCACCTGTCCAGCCAGGTTACCATTCTCTTCAGACAGAACCTGGGTTATGCCCAGGTGACTCCTTTTCATTGCTTGATAGGTATTTCCTGTCTCTGGTGAAGTCTGTCTTATATTAAGAGGTCTTTTCTTAAGGTGACTTCAGTTTCCCTCATTTCTTCAGCCTCCTTTCTGCAAAGAGGACTTGTATTTTCTTGCAGTTTTTCACATCTCTAATTTTATTATGTGTTTGCCAGAGAGAATATTCTAGGAGGGGAAAAGACAGATGTTTAGAACATTACTTGCCACTAAGTCCTCAGTACTTAGTTAAATCATGGCACATAGTTTGTGTTCAGTACATATTTAATGACTGACCAAAATCTCTCAGATGCACCATCTTAATAGATGTGTGAAGTGTCATCTCTTTTACTTTCTGATTTTGAAATCATCAGCCTATACCTTCATTTCTACCTTGGTTATCAGAGAGGAATAAGTGGATGTAGTGCCAGGAAGGGCACAGAGCAAGTTCTCAATGATTCTGAGCAGACGGGTCAAGGAGCAGTTCTGGAGCCCTCAGTGGCTTTTTATGCTTTTATTGCATCATTATATTAGAGGTGACCAGATACAGGGCAGGCAGGGGGCTCTGGGGGCCAGGAGGCTGGCCTCCTAGCCCACTGCACATCTTCACTCTCTGGGCTTTCTAGCCTCTCATCTCTGCTTCTACTGCTGCTGCTTCTCTTCTCTCTGCCTCTCTCCTCTCTTTCTCCTGCTTATATGCCCGTGTGTCTAAGACCAGGTACGCCCACTTCACATGCCTACTTAGGCATGTGTGCAGGACTGTAGGTATCCATCATCACACCAATGGTGGGAGGGTGGAAAAGCCTGATCACTTTTCCATTTACCCTACAGTGGTGATGATCTTTTTATTCATGTCATTAAATCGAGGGCCAAGTAATTTCTAGATGACTGTATTAGGCTGTCATTGAAATAAAGAATAAAGATATGCAACCTCAGACAACTTTTGACTTAATATAAATTACCTATACCTATTGGGAAAAATTTAAAAATAGAAGTAACCAGCAATCAGAAAATGCCATATTAACATTTAATTATGAAATGAAGGGATTATTTAAAAGGATTCTAATCAAAAGGGATTCGTGTTGATTTTGTATAATATGGACGGTGAACTATTTTACTCTGTCATGGTGGTTGTTATTCTCTGACGGGGACAGATTCAAGAAGATGTCACCTTTCACTGCAGAATCATGAGAAGGAAGTAGGCGCAGACATGAATTCCAATTCTACTTTCAAAATGAATTTCTGCCAATTTTAGCAGAGATAGGTGAGAACAGCAGATAGGAGCCTAAAGAAGAGAGTGACCTCCCCTCCTTTCTTTTTCTTTAGTATTTAAATAAGCTCAGCTCAATGGAAAAGAATCAAGCACAGTAGAATTCTCTAGGTTGATAATGATGTTAGTTTTCATTTTGTGCTTCAAAAAAAAAATAAACCTCTTTATAGAAGCTCTCTCAATCTAGAAGGTTTATACAGCTGTTTTTTTTTTTTTTTTTTCAATATGGCTTGGCCTAGATTATTGCTAACAATCTCGAGACAGTTGATCCCTTTGTGGTCTGCCTTCAATCCATACTTTCATGGCAAACCAGATGAGATACCTGCATTATTTTCTCTGACACTCTTGTAGATACTAATTGAAGGAAAAAATTAAGATGACTTGGAATTTAGTGTTAATTCAGTTTTTGACATTTGTTTTTTATGAGTTTGTGATCACCTGATAGCAGATATTCTAATTTCAAAGCGAGTTAGTCATTAGTGTGATATTATGAGAGATGATTGAAAATGTATCTGTGTTGAACTTATGTAAGTTTACACTATTTCGTATGAATAACAAATCAACATTCTTAAAAAGGTTAAATATAAAAATGCATAACGCAAGCCATTGAATGTGACCTAGGGATGATATAATAAATCAAACATGAGTTCTGACTATCACAAAGGATTTGAGGAGTTTGGGAGTTGTTTCATATATTGAATATGCAGCAATGAGAAGTATGTCCAAACATCCAAAGATCTGATCTCTTCACGTAAAAATGAACTCTAATAGATATGCCTCAACAGATTCATCAGAGGATAAGATAGTGCAGCGGACAGACAGACACACATACACACACACACAGACACACACACACGCATTTCTTCATAGAACGAGTCATTCATTTCAATTTGCAGAAAGCATAAAACAAAGAATCAACTTTTTTTATTTTGATCTTGCATAGGAAAGGCGATGGAACAATGCATTTTTTTTCCTAAAGATAAAAACTGCTGAGGAATCATTAAAACCTAGGTAACAGTCAAAATCCACAGGGTAAACCTACAGATTCCTGGAGATCCAAAGCATGCACATCAATATCACGAGTGAAGCCAATGTTGAATTTTTGAAATATCAATGCCATTGACTCTCTAAACTTGTGTAATGAGTTTTGAATGAACAATGGAATTTTGTTTATGTTCTAACTTGTTTGGCACAGTCGGTATGATCTTAAAGGTCTGACTTATGCATCTGTGATCACTACATTACCCCAGCAATGATCTGGCCCACACAATCTTAGCCTTGGAACTGACCTGAATATATTCCACATATGTTTTGCTCAAACTTTCTCTGCTACTCAACTCACTCTCTTAGCTACATGATATTTACTGTGAAGGAGATGTCCACACACACTTATAATACACTCCATCTTCAAGGGTTCACAAATGAAAATGTTCAAGATATATTAAGAGTGATCAATACCACATGATAAACTCATTTGACACATATTTTTAAAAAGTGTATCACCGCTGAAGGCGGATGCTTTGATGATAACATAGATGATGTCTAGGTATTTGAAATGTATCAGCTTTGCTCTGTGAATATGTGCACGTGCATGTGTATGTGTGTGTTTATTCTGGTAGATGGAAACAATGGTAACCCTTCAGATATGTGAGAGCAGTCTGGGGGAAGTGTCCACTGTTTTATAAGACGGTCACACCTTGATCTTCTGTAATAATTAAATAAAAGTACAGAGCTATAGTGCTATTCCTTTCTTTAGGGGAAAAAAATCTGACTCTTGTCAGGTAAGCTGCTCAGCAAATAGTAAGTTTAATTCCTAACACCCACATGAGGCACAAGAATAGTTGGATTAACAACTCCAGTGTCATGCTGTCAGCTGCTGTTTATTTAAATTAAAATGTCACCATCCAGAAATAAATTAGGAAGTTGAAAAACGATAAATTTCTTAAACATACAGTACTTTGGCACCTTGTTAAAATAAATCTATTACATTTGTGTTTTTTAGAACTTTACATAGACTATTTCCATTTTGACATTCAGAGTATAGCAGGTTTTGTTTTGTTTTTGGTCTTCAACTTTCTTTTTTCTTCCCTCTTACTTTACTCCCTCCCTCCCTTTTCTCTAGTCTTCCTTCCTCCCTCCCTCCTTCCTTTTCTCCCTCCCTTTTTCCCCTCCCTCCTCCCCAACCTCTCTTTTTTAATCTTCATTATCCTATCTATGCAATATGAGACAAGTAAAAAAAAAAAGTTACATCAATACACAATTATCAGGTGCTTTACTTGCATGTCTAAAACATATTGTTCATCTATGTTTTATCTAAACAGATTTAGATTTTTACAGATTTCAAAGTTCATTTCCTATAGCTAATCTTTCTAGGTTCCACTATTAGGTGCGGCTCCTATATTTGGTATGGAATAAACGTGCCCTCCCCAGGAGCTTCTTTCCTTGCTTCCTGTTATTTGAAGACTAAAATTCTGGCTCCATCACTCAAAGACCTCCCCAGTTATCATCCATATCCTGAGATATTTTAAGATAGTTATTTGGCTCTGGGTTCATGGCACAGCAGGTTATTCTACTTCAGGAGCCAATTCGGTCATAAGTAGGAAGACAAAAAGCATCTCAGGAAGAAAAATATTCCCTCTCTGTTCCCATTTGTCTGCTTCTTGCCTGTGACTCTGCAGATCATAAAGGATGTAAATGCTCGTTCTAATGCAGGTTAATCAAATAGGAGACAGTTGTATACAAACATATTCAGCATTAACAACATGGAGATATTTACTTGGCCGGGTTTTCCATTTTCACATAAAAATGCCTCATATTCGGATGCGAATTCAGGGGCGTTGTCATTGACATCCAGCACTTTAATAGCAACAGGTACTCGTGATATCTGACTGTGGTTCCCTATGGGAAGGAAAAAATAACATCAGCATGGAGGGTATTTCATTTGAACGTGCAACTCAACTTTCTTCTTGAAAGCATGTGTGTTGCTTTCTACTTCCCGTAATTAGTGTTATCAACATGACAAGTATGGCATCTGACCCCTCAAGGAAAGCTAGAAAGTGCTTGACTGCTTTAAAAAAAAGTAGATGACATTATTCTAAACACCATTTGCTGGAGCTTAGCTTAATAAAGACCATGCCTGAATAAATTAAAAAAGGTCTTCCATCATGAGGAGTGCTTTATTTTATTGATGAAGTCCACTAAACAAAAGAAAAATGCTGTATGCAAGAGATTTATCTATTTATCTCAGTTATATATTAAAGATGAACACAAAAAACTCAGCTAAAATCCAGAATCAGATGTTGAGAGGCTGTCCTGAACAATGAGAGATAATCTTCCAGATGGTGAAATCACATCTTTTATATTTTTTTATTAAAAATTGACTTTGGGATCTTTTTGAATAAGTTAATTCCACATCATTTCAATATTGTCATTTTCATAAAGATTTTCATCATTGCAAACAAATGATAATTTAATATATCCAGGTCAATTCAAATAGCAGAGGACTTAATGTATAATCTTTAATCCTTAAGTCCTTAAATTTTAAAAGTTATACACACACACATCTGGTCCATCAATACATTGCTGATTTGGGCCATGTGATGATTTTTCTTTTCTTTTTTTTTTTCATGTGATGATTTGTAATAATTCAGTCTGACTCTGACTGTACCATGGAATAATCTTTTGTTCTCTTGTAAATTACACAGGATGTATTGGAGATGGCCAATTATTTATTTGTGTTTCTTTAGCACGGAATATTTATCAACAAGCCAACTGGGGGAAAGTGTCTGGCTATTGAATATGTAGAAACAGATTTTAATTGATAGCTCCAACTCTTTTATTTTTTTAACAACTGATTAAATTGATCCCTGTAGAACCTTCCAATATTTTTTTCATTAAATAAACTAATATGTCTAAAGGACACACCGAATAATCATAAACATGGCACAAATTTATAGCTTGTTAACCCCACTAGCAATGTTAAACCATCTGAATTTAGTTCACTATGATGGCTACCCTCCAACATTCTTATTTGATTAACAATGGATGGATGAATTTATCCCACGGAATTCCAAATTTCCCAGTAATCAATTATAACCGTGCTTTGCCATTATCAAGCTAATAGCCTTAAATATCTTTTTTTTTTTGCTATCTTATGTTTAACAAATTATTCATTTTTCATTCATTCATCCATACTTCTAATGGAAGAGAAAGTATATGACCCCAAGACATAGAACTTACATTTTGTGCTTTATCTACTTGAATAAATTAGATAAATAAGGCAAAAGATATTTGAAACAAGATATGATTTTTAGCCTTAGAGATTTACATCTTTTTTCCAGACTGACCATGAGCTGAAAGGCAGCTACTAGAGATGGAGAGGAAATTTAGTGTTTACACTAAGCAAACAATATTTGAAGTCCCAGTTTTGCCTACCCTACTGACAAGTTATTTTACCTCACTTTATTCTTGAGAACAGAAACTCAGGAAATTAATATTTTATTAACACAATTGTTGTAAAATTTTTGAGAAAATTTAAAAGTGCTCATACAATATTTGGTACATATCCCACAACTAATTGCAGTGATCAGCACCACTGAATCTTCAGTACATACAGCACAAGACAGTTCACATTATCGCTCACCCAGTCCTCTGTAAGAGCTATGAAGTATATAATGTGCCTTCTGTATTTTAGATGTGCCAACTGCCAATCAAAGGATGGTGTGCCTTACCAAGATTATTCAACTAAAAATTGACACCAAGACATAGTTTAGATGATCTTCGAAACATAAATTGTCTTCACAGTATATAAAAGATGAAGTCCAAAATAAAATCTGTTGTTTTGCTGCTTGTATGTTTACAAGTCACTGCCTTTTCCCAAAGAATGCTTATAGACTTGTAAGTATTTATCTCAAGATTTAACAACTATTTGAAGTTGAAATATCAAAAATAAAGCTGGATAATATCAAATAGGTTGTACTACTACTATTCTTTTCAGAATTGCATTAAAAACCTGTAGCCACTCATGAGAGACTACATAATTTATTTTCCATAGTTTTGCTTATAGTGCTATTTATCCCAAGCTGAGTCCCTTTAATTGACCAATTTTATTTTGTCATTCTCTGCTTTTCAATTCGAAGAACCACTGATTATTTAGGCATATACCATTCATTCTTTCCATTGCACATCCTAAACCAAAACTTGTACATATAATTATAGGAACCTTCTATTTATGTATTTTTGTTTTCAATCTCTCTAACCACTCAACCAATAAACAGCCAATCATCAACATAGGCTTAATAACGTACACAGAATAGACAGTGACTAACAGGTACAGTCTTAGAAAACTGCAAGTACACAGAAAAGTTATAATATTGCTTTAACACAATTTTGCTTCTTGGAAGTAAAGCCAATGCTAATCTTACTGAATCTTATTTATTAGTAATGGTTGATAGGGTCAGGTCTACCAACTACAATATTCTTTGTTTTATTTCTTTCTCCTCTGCTCTCTGCTCTCTCCTCTCTCCCTCTCCCTCTCCCTCTCCCTCTCCCTCTCCCTCTCCCTCTCCCTCTCCCTCTCTCTCACACACACACACAAACACACACCAGAAAAACGTGCATGTAGACTATTCTCACCATTTTGGCAAAATTATGTCAAAGCCCATGTTTTTAATTTTACTCTCTTCTTTTATCTTCATCTCATTATCTCCTAGAACCAAATAGTAGCTGTAAAACTCAAGTATAGAAGATGGAGAAGCTCCAGAGAAATGACTCCCAGTTTTTATGTGGGACTAGGGGAGAAGGAGAAACATAAAACAGAGAGTTCTGGATCTCCTATAAATGAACTGACATGATTTGCAAAGGAATGTGGAGAAGCTTAAGTCTAAGCATGATCTCAAAAACAGTGGAGGTTGTTATAAAAAGCAAATGGGAATAGATCGGTAAGACATGGCAGATTTACTAGAGTTTGATTGGTGGACATGGAAAGAGTGACTAAAGGGTAAGCCAGCAAGCCCCAGAGAATCAGGGTTAGCTGGAAGGAGCCAATTCATTCCTTGGTTGTGGTTGTATAGTCCAGTCTCTGCCACCATCTTTCCACATGGGGTTGTCTCCTTATCTGTCTTCTGCTCTTCTGTCTTTTATAAGAACATGTGTTATTGGATTTAGGGCCTCCCCAGGTAATCTAGGATGAGCTCATCTTAAGATCCTCAACTATATCCTCAAATTACCCTTTTTCCAAATGTCATTGCACAGGTCCCAGGGTTAGGACCTGGATATTTCTTTTGGGAATTGCTCTCTATTTCTGGAAACTCAGGTTTTTGCAACTAGATGGAATGATACTATGACAAGCCTGGCCTTGTCCTAGAAAAAGAAGGTGTGTGAAAAGTATTTAGTTGTACATGCTTCTTTGAATTTATCCTTCGAAATATTATACGACAAAAGCTCAAGGATATGAAGCAAACCATAAATTTCTATGACAATTTTGATGACACTTTTTTGTCACTGATTCATGTATTCTTTCATCATGCTTCTCTTTAGCTGTTCAATCAATATTTATATCTGTATTCTCAGTGAGTATGGCAAAACTCCTCTAATCCAGGAATTCACAGTACTCTAGCAGGTACCACATCATAATGGTTTCTTTGTATGTTTGCCCATCCTATAAAGTATCCCTTACAAAATGCAGTGGGAGAATACAAGGAGGGATATTTTCCTATAGTCACAGGAAGGACTCAAAAGAGAGGCTGACCTCTCTTGGATTAGCTCTCAGTAATGATTAGAAGCACTCTAGGTGATGAACAGTGGACACATTTTTTTTTAGATAGAGTCAGTCACATGCAAAAAGACGTAGATGCGCAGAGACCATGTCATCAGCTGAAAGTGTGTCCCAGGAGACACTCGTGGTGTTAGTGTCAGGTGAGAAAATCAAGGCCAAATCAGGAATATTCTTTGGTTGTATGGTAATAAGAATAGGTTCTAACATGTGACCACTGGCAAGCCAGTGAAGTATTTCTGGATGAGATTTATAATTTTATTATTTTTTTAAGATTTGCTTATTTGTGTACAGAAGAACTGGGGTGTAGGCCAGAGGTGTGGGAGGGGTAGGAGGATTCTCCAGAGTAGGGAGCAAAACAGGCGGATTCACTAAAATTCACTACTGAGGAGAGTAGTGGGCAAGGCAGGAGAGGTCTGCTGCACCATTTGGGTCCCGTCCCTGGCCAGGATTGAACTCAGGCCATAGTAGTGATAACCTTCGACTTCACCCCTAGGCCACCAGAGAGGCCCAGATTTAAAAGTTTAGAAGTTACCATAAAGCAGACTGGCAAGGGAAATTATGGCTTGTGTTCTTTTGTTTTCAGAAGTATACGAGTGTCCCAGAAATTCACTATAAGCATTCTTAAAGTTGCTACAACAAAGAGAAAAGCTATAAAACAAAATTAAAAAACTAGTGCCCTATGTTCCCCCAAACACCCCAAAGCATGTAACCATTATCTATATTACATGAACATGGGCGACTGAAATTATTACAACTTACCATAATGTTCAACATGTCATATTGAACTGCGGAAGATTCACTTTTATCTAAATTAATGAAATGATGGCAGTTCACATTTTAAAGATATTATAGAGCCATCGAATTAATTACATAAACTTCCAAGGAAATTATTTATGTCCTTTGTGACTGGTCCCAAAATGTTTGCCTTTCATCTACTACACAAACATCAAATATAAAGATATTATAATTAGAACCTTGATTAGTGTTCATTAAAGATTAATTTTATAAACACAAGAGATGCGACAAAGTGGTCTGGAAGGAAAAGCCCATTTCAATTGGCCACCAAAGTCAGGCTGTTTTCACACATGATGGAAGAAAAGGCTGAACTGGCACCTCGTATAAACAGCAACTTGACTTCTACTATTTGAATCGTAGTGACTTCCTGTCACCTCTCTGTCACATAGTCTCATGAATTGCCCATTAATTTTGCCCTTTTATAATCAAAGGTAATGGAAGACTGCCAAGTCTAAGTTACTTGGGAATTTGCTTCTAACTAGTTTCCACGAGCTGCTGTTTTTACAGGCATCGATTGAAATAAACAGCCTCTCCTTTTCAGACTATAGGAGAGAAAAAAATGATTTGACAAATTTAGATATACTGGTAGGACTCAATAAATAATTCTCGATCCTTCTACAAGCAGAAGGGGAGAAGCCATGAGCGATAAATTACAGTCAAAGGGGGAATGCAAAATAAGAGAATTTATAATTGAATCGGGGATGAGGAAGCTTATAAAATTGGAAGATGTGAACTGAATAGATGATAGAAAAGTCAGCAACTTACGAAATTTAAAATAAAAATGATAGGACTTTGAGACTGACGCGCTGCCTACTGCGCTAAGAAGGCAGGTAAAAAATGATAGGACTTTGAAAGGAGGTCTTAGAAAATGATTTCGGTAGTGAATTTAGGGATTCTAGTGACTAAATAAATTATCACGTTAGAGCTACATTTTGCCTAAAAATGGTGTGATGGTTTCTAAATTGGTAGTGATGATTGACCAAACAATAGGTCGTTAGATAACATCAGAACAAGGTAGAAAATAATGAACACCAGCAGGACAGAAAAGCTACTGGGAATATTTTTTGTAGTTTTTTCTATGCTTTATATTTTTGGTCTTATGGCCACCATGTAAATCTCTAGTAAACAGTCTTTTGACACCCAAGGCATTTCTGCCTTCTAGTGCACACGGAGTACTTAGCCACCCAATTTTCAGTAATTTTTTTATTATAGGATTATGAAAATTCCAGCAAGCAGACTATAAAAGCTAGGCATTCTCTTTCACTCCCTAAAAATCATAGTCAACTACAAAATAGTTTAGAATTAGAGCTTTAATCAGATGTGGACTTTAGTTTCGAGGCTTGTAAGTCATAGCTTTTCTACTAACCAAGTCATAGTTCTTTGAAGAAAGACAGAAAAAAGTCTTCTCTCAGAGAAAGTTGTGGGTGTAGAATATGTGAGAATACCATCATCTCTGGGGGGTGGGGGTGGGGGGGGGAGGAACTCTTAAATGGTGATTTCAGTTCACAGCCTCATTGAATCCTGTCAGTTTTATTACTGAGTGCTGAAAGCATGTTACTGGCTACTCATTTTCAAATGCTCTCTAAATGGGGGAAATGTGAAGGTCTCTTATTTATTGATTCCATCTTAAGTGAACCTGGAAATAGTGACTTCCTTCAAACCCCATGGAAATTTTCCATTTTACCTTTTCCCTACATATTGAACATGAATTTTCAGTATCCTTTTCCCAGATCACAGGAGTTGAGGTCTTGAAAACTAAGGTGGGCACAGGTGGCTGTAAAATCTTGATCCTATGGGAAAATATTTTATAGTCATCTCAGTGAGAACTGACTTTATCTATGTCTTAAAAACTTTGTATTAATTAAATTGAGAACAAGGCCTCCCTGGTGGCCCAAGGGGTTAAGTCTCAGCACTATGAAGCTATTGGCAGCCACTGCAGTACAAGTTTGATCCCTGGCAAGGGATCGGACCCACATGGTGCAGCAGACCTCTCCTGTCTCGCCTGCTGCTCCCCTCAGCAGTGTATTTCAGTCGATCTGCCTGCTATGTTCCCCATTCTGTCTCTGGTGAATCCTCTCACCCCTCCCTCCTCTGGCCTGTACCCCAGTTCTTGTATGCATAAATAATATTTTTTAAAACACATATTCTAAATAAAGACAACATTAGTGAAGTTCACAAATGCAAATGGACCAAGAAGAATGAAACTATCATATTTTAAAATTTCTATGAGTTTGTTATATAATGTTGTCTATTTTTGATTTTCTATGTTCACTTACAAATTTGTTTTCTTTTGTCTATTTTTTGTTTTGTTGTTGTATGTATGTGTATGTGTATATGTGGTTTTTGATTGCTTTGTTCCAGGGCTGGATCTCCATTCCACTGCTTAATTTGTGACTTTAAAATATTGAGTCTTTCAACAGCTCTAAGAATATATTTATATCCTTCCTAAATGCCTCATATTTTTAATATTATAAATAGGTAAAGGAATATAATTCTGTAATATATTTATTATCCCTTACGTCCTCTTTGGTGAACTAAGATTTCTTTTACAAAAAAAATTCTAATTCTACTCTGCCAATAAAATTGCATTATTATTCTATTACTAAATCCTCAGTGTTATGTCTTCCCTAATTATTTCAAATAGGATTGATTTAAGATTATTGGAACTGAATTTCTTAAGATTACCTTTATAATGCAGTTCAATTTAATTCCTTTATATGTTAGAATCTTAATTAGGGAGAGTCACAGTTTCAGAGGGATTTATATATATATATCTAATATTCATTTTAAATATACATTCAAAACCACCTTAGAATAACAACTGTACCCCCAATATTATATGGGTAATACATACCTACACACACACACACACAAATATGTATTTTCTTAGGGAAGACAATTAATATAGTAAATGGCAGCATTTTTGTACTCACTTTTAGGTATCATTTTCAAGGTTTGTTAGCAACTGTAAAGACAGATTTTTTCTTTCTCAAGTGGGATTATAATTTCAAGATATGTAAGCATTGAAATCAATGCATATGCATTGTATATCATAGTATGTAGCAAAGAATTATCAGTTGTTGAATTTTGATGAGTCTGAAAGAGTTTTATATGGACTATGTACAGCTTATCACTTTCCCTTAAAGTCAGGAGATGGTAAAACTGAATGATGAATCCCCAGTCATCTGACACAGCAAGTAAAAAAAAACAAACAGAAAGAAACACAGACTCTCCTGGGCCCTCCCTGGTGATGCCATGACTTGGACTCTGCAATGTGGGGCACAAGTTCGATCCCTGGCCAGGGAGGGGACCCACATGGCGCAGCAGACCTCTCCTGTCTTGCCTGCTGCTCCTCTCAGTAGTGTACTTCAGTCTGTTCTGCTCCCCACTCTGTCTCTGGTGAGTCCTCTCACCCCCCACACCTCTGGCCTGTACCTCAGCTCTTGTATGCATAAACAAAATCTTTAAACAACAACAAAAAAAAAACAGTCACAAGCTCTCTTGAGAATACCACTTGTAAAACCTAATCTTGAGATATAATAACTTTAATATGGATCTCTCCCAAGCAATGCAATACCATATGAAAATAATAAACAACATCAAAAGGAAGGCTTGATGATCCTATTAGCATAGGATTTTCTACTAGTGAATTCATGTTTAGAAATGTATAGTCAAATGATTTTTAATTCCTCAGGTGATTGCCTTAAAATTTTTAGGGTGGTCAATAGTTAATATGCCATGCAAACGATAAAGCACATAAATCTTGAGGATTTCTTCTAGTGGAGATTTTACAAAATGACCTTATCCATGTAACCACCACCAAGATGGAGATATGCAAAATAGCTAATGTCCCCAAAGCATCCCATAAGCACCTTCTCTGTACATATGCTCTCAAGTCAACCTCTACTCTGTTTCTTTTTCTTATTTACTTTTTATTGAAGTAACACTGCATTGTAACATTATATAAGTTTTAGGTATGCATCATTAAGGATCAAATTGTGCATATGCTACATCAAGTTCACCACTAAATATCCAATTTCTAGCTTTTACATACTGCTGTATCTATTCTGTTTCTTAACACAATATTGGTTCCCCCATGGAATTTCACAAGAATTGAGTAACCGTGTGCCTACTTTGGGATGGAGAGCATATAGGTCCATCTAATATTTGTAAATGCATTCATATGGTTGATTTCAACAGTAGCTTTTTATTTTCCACTATTGGTTAAAGAATTCCATTGTGTAAATATAGCAAAATTTGTGTTTTATTTTTTTTAAAGATTTTATTTATTTGTGCATACAAGTGCTGGGGTACAGGTCAGATGTGCGGGGTGTGACAGGATTCACCAGAGACAGCAGGGAGCAAAATAGATGGATGGACTAAAATACACTGCTGAGGGGAGCAGTGGGCAAGGCAGGAGTGGTCTGCTGCACCATGTGGATCCCTTCCCTGGCCTGGGATCCAACTTATGCTACTGTGGCTATGGAAGCCCCACAGTGCAGTGCTCAACCCCTAGTGCCACCAGGGAGGCCCTGTGTTTTATTTTCTTATCGGTGGGACTGCACTGTTTCAGTTTCATGCTATCCTGAAAAGTGCTACTATATTTTATGTACATCTTTTGGTGCACCCATATATGATTTAGTATGTTATCAACCTTAGAGTGAATAGTTTAATTAAAGAGAACTCCTGTTCAGTTTCCATGTATGCTTCTTTCCAATCTTTTTTTTTTTTTTAATGTGGCTGTCCCAATTTACACTCTAGGTAGTGATGTATAAAAGTTCAAGTTGCTGCACATCTTGACAACACATGGTAAGGCCAGTTATTTGTGATTCATTTTTAATTTTAGCCATTTGTAGTGCTAAATTCAGTTAGAATTTAATTTGTAATGTCCTAATGGTTTTATACCAATGACCTATTATGCTTACTGACCCACTTCAATATATCTTCTTTTGTGAAGTACTGGAAGTTTTGGCTATGTTTTTAACTGGTCTGTCTAGATTTTCTAATCAGTACACAAATTCCTAAAAAAATTGAATTCATCAATCTTTGCTCATGTTAACTATAGCACATTTTATTATTTACCTAGCCCAGATCTGAGAATTTGTTAATGTTTACAAGGTATATTATTTTACTTTTTCTATTTATAACTTTTATCTATGTGAGTTGATATGCAATTCACAATTAACATTATGGCAAGTTCGTCTAAGGTGACAGTTGGGTATTTTTGTGCAGACCTCTTTCCTGAATTTCCCATTCTGCTGATTTATCTATCTTTATGACTCATACAATCCTTTATTGATAGCTATATTTATAATATTTGCAAACTGCTATTATAAGAATGATATGAAAAAATTCATTTTCCTTTTTAAAATATTTTCTTCATTTTTATAACCCTTTAAATTTCTATACAATTTCTCAAACTGCATAAACTCACACATACACACACTTTTAGAATTCTGACTGATGTGCACTGTCTACAGATAAATTTAAAGAGAATTGACATTTTTTACATTTGAATCTTTACATCATGAACTTTATTTATACTTAATTTATTTAGAGCTCCTTTAGCTTCTCTCAGTAATGTATGCAGTTTTCTGTTTAGAGCTCTTGCATATCATTCATTAATATTTTTTAAATATTTATTTATTTATGCATACAAGCACTGGGGTACAGGCCAGAGGTGTGTGGGGGGTGAGAGGATTCACTACAGAGAGCAGGGAGCAGAACAGGCAGATCAACAGAAGTACACTGCTGAGGGGAGTAGCAGGCAGAGCAGGAGAGGTCTGCTGCGCCATGTGGGTCCCCTCCCTGGCCGGCAGCAGGGATCGAACTCGTGCTGCAGTGGCTGCATTTTGCTTCATAGTGCGTTGCTTAACCCACTGTGCCACCAGGGAGGCCCATTCATTAAATTTTATTACTATTAAATTGAAGTATTTTTATCATTTTATTTTTAATGATTTTATTTATTTATGCATACAAGAACTGGGGGGTACAGGCCACACACAGTTGTGGGGGGTGAGAGGAATCCCAGGAGACAGAATGGGGAGCAGAACATCCAAATTGACTGCAAAACACTGTTGAGGGGAGCAGCTGGCAAGACAGGAGAGGTCTGCTATGCCATGGGGGTCACCTCCCTGGCTGGGGGATCGAACTTGTGCTGTGGTGGCTGTGGATGCTTCATAGTACTGTGCTTAACCCCTTGCACCACCAGGGAGGCCTATTTTTATAATTTTAAATATTATCTTTATTTTATTATCTGAGTGTTGGGAAACAAAAATCTGATTATTTCATAACTAACAATCATAGAAACCTACTTATTACTTATAATAGTTTAACTGTATTTTTTTTGGTTTCGTATGTACTCAAATGTCTGTGAATGACAACCTTATTTTTCCCTTTCCAATACTTATACTTTCATTTCTGACTTGTATCTTACTATACTGGCTAAAACCTTCAGTATAATTGAGTAAAAGTCGCAATAGTAGACAACCTTATTTCATTTCCAATCTAAGAGAAAGCTTTCCATATTTTACCATTAGTTCTGATATTTGCTATATATTTTTGTAGCTACCCTTTATCAGATTAAGTTTCCTCCTAATTCTACAGTGCAAAGCAATTTTTCATGAACAAGACATGAATATATAACATCTTCTGCAATCTATTGAGATAGACCATATGTTTTACCTCTAATTTTTTAATTCATACATTAATAGATTTTCAAATGTTAAAATCCGCCCTTGTGTAATTTTGTATTTCCATATCAGTGCCTTTGATTTGTTAATATGTTACTAGAATTTTAGGAGGAACAAGCTGTTAATTCTTTTTCTTGCAAGAGCCTCGTCAAGCTTCAGTATTAAGATTACTCTGGCTTCATGACAGGTGGAAAATGCTCCCTCTTTTACTTCCCTCCATTACAATTTGTGTGGGGTTCATTTGGGCATGATGATTTATGTGTTAAGTGTTAGCAATTATGGATTCAAGTTATTCAATACAGAAGAAAGTGATAGACAGAGTGTTCTCCATTTCGTACTTACGCCAGCTTGCAAAGACTGCATTTTTCAACTTCGCTATTTCATATATATTTCAAAACTTATTGGCATAAATGTTCACAATATCCAATAATTATCTTTTTAATATCCATAGAATCTGTAATAATGTCCCTTTGTCATTTCCACTATTAATAACTTGTAACTTTTCTATTTTTGCCTTGCAAGATTTTATCAACCTTATTCATCTTTACACATAAATAACTTTGGCTTTGTAGCATTTCCCTACTGTACATTTGATTTTAATTTCATTACACTCTATATTTATTTTCACCTTTTGACCAGTTTTTCATATTCTGTTCACTTTTAGCCTTTTTGAAATGAGTTATTAGATAACTGACTTTTAGCATTTCTTCTGTTCTAATATAGATATTTGAGGTTAATTTCCCTCTAGGCTCTAGATGAAATTTCTCATAAATCTCATCATATCATTATTTTATCATTCACTTAAAAATGTGTTAATTCCCTTTGTGATTTTCTTATGTTTTCCATGGGTAATTTAGAGATATATGGCATAATATCCAACATTTGGTAATAATTTGAGTTATTTTTTTATTTATTTCTAGCTTAATTTTACTGAATTAAGGAAACATGCACTGTGTGAGTTGAGACTTGCTTTATGATCCAATTTTGGTCATTTTAGGAAAGTATTTCAAGTGTGTTTGACAGGAATAATTTTTCCATAACTTTTGAGTGTACTGTTTTATACATGTCAAGCTTACTATAATCATATCTTTACTATTTGTCTCCTTGTTTGGTTAGTAGAGTGATAGGTGAAATTTTCTATCTAAAATTGTTGATTTGTCTATTTCTCCATGTGCTCCTGCAAATTTTGTACTTTGCATAGTACAAAATTTTGTACTTTGTATAGTTTACTTTGTAAACATATTAGTCACAGACAAATTTGGAATTTCCATATCTTCCTGCTGAATTTAAATTATCATTTTGAAAATTTTCCCTTTATGTTGAGTAATAATAGTTTCTCCTTAGACTATATAGGTGATCCAATCTTTTCCTTTTGTTTGAATTACAATTTTCCAGGTTTTTTTTTTTTTTTACAGATCCTGACATTTAAGATTTATTTCTGATGAGAAATATGATTCAAAAACTGGTTGATATCAGTCCTTTGTTAAAAGTATGGCATATAAAAATATTCTCCCATTTAGTAGGGTATCTTTTCATTTAGTTATAGTTTCCTTTGCTGTACAGAAACTTTTTAATTTGATATAGTTGCAGCTGTTTAACTTATTTTTTTATACTTAGACAATTAATGTCTCTTACATGAGGCATATAGCTTGTTTATTACATTTAGTGCACTTGCTTATTTATTTACCTAGGGCTTTATTTTTTCATTGTATTGTCTTTTTTTTTTTTCAATTTATTGTACTTTTCAATTTCTTTATTAGTTCCTTTTCAGTTTTCTTCCTTCTTCTTTGGATTAGTAAGTTTAGTTTAATAACTTAATTATTCCATTTCTACCACTAGCTGTTATAGAGTTTTTATTAATGTTCTATAGTGGTAGCTTTAAATATCACATTTATATTTGTATACTTGGCTTATCAGAATGCACTTTAAGGTAATGTTTTAGACACTTTCTGTACATTGCAACTAATTTACAATGAGTTAATTATCCCAATTATATTTTTATGTTCCTACAGTCATATTTCTAGGGTTTGTTTTGGTTTGGTTTTGTTCATCTGAAATCTTTTAAACTACCCTAAATATAGTTTTTCAATCCATACTTCTGCTGAATTTCATGCTCTCTTTAAAATATAGATTAAATTATTACTTTCACTGACTGAATTTTCAGTTCAACACTTCATCTTTGAACATTTTTATATTTTTATAGATTCTAGCTCTTTGATCAAAGTATGCATCCCATCTGTTATTTATTTTCCTGAAATTGTTGATTATATTTACTGTTGTGTTTTTGTCTGATAATTCCAATAGCACTGGGTCTTACTCTATTGTCTGTTTTCCAATTTTTGATGGTTTGGTCTTCTTTCATGGCATGGTCTCTGATTTTTAGTTAAATTTTGGAAATCAGATATGAAAAGGTGTTATTGTCTTTTAAATGAGGTCCAATTTTCTATTTTTTGAAAATAAATGAATATTTACTGGGCTTTTTGAGATAATGTTGCTTTACATTATTGTTTGTATTTGGGTAGTATAGGATGCTCTCCCTTTAGGTTATTACCATAGTGCACATGCCACCAAAGCACAGGTAGTTAGTTACCTGTAGGTCATTATGCTCCCTTTAACTTTGTTTTCCCTCCTTGCACCCTTCCCTCTGGATTTCTCAGTTCTAAAGTGAGCTTCTAAGGGTCACAGGAAGACATAGAATTAGATATAGATATAGATAGATAGATAGATAAAGATAGATAGATAGATAGATAGATAGATAGATAGATAGATAGATAGATAGATAGATAGATAGATAGATAGATGGATGGATGGATGGATGGATGGATGGATGGATGGATGGATGGATGGATAGATAGGCAGGCAGGCAGGCAGGCAAACAGACAGACAAATAGATAGATAGATCACCTTAATACCATCAAGACATGATTTCAGAATTTATGAGGGTTGATTTTTTCTGGTTGTTCCTTACTTCTAGAGCCCATCCTTTCTGTTCAACTGTTAAAATTTTGGCTAGTTTTTTGTCTGTCTGTTTTTAACCACTTAAGTAAATACTCTTTGACAGGTTTTAATTTTTCTTGATGATATATTTTATGTTTTGGTAAATACATCAAGGGGGAATGTACTCATAACTCTCTGACTTTTCTCTTCAAATTACCTTCTCACTCTAGATTTGACCTTCTCGATTTCTAGACAACTTCATAGCCCTGAAATTTAACTTTTGTCTCTATAGCCCCAAGAGGCCATCATAAACCCCAGGTCACTGATTTCTATTTTGTTTCTATGCCTTGTTAGTTGAATCAGTTAAAGCTGTAAGGGGAGTTAAGTTTTAAATTTAGGAGTCACCTCAACTTCTTTTCTTTCTCTCTTCTTAGTTCTTTAAGTACTGATTGCCATCAGATAGTATTTCCTCCCCCTAGCATTATAGTTATATTCTGGGAGAGTCAGTCTGATATAAGCTACCACCATGGGTATAAGAAAAATACTATTATGTTGTAGTATATGTTCATTATTTCCCCCAAGAAAATTAAACTATAAACCATCGTGTAGTTGTTGAACAACAGAAAAGTATTACTAAATAATGGTCCTAACCCTCCAAGAGTTAGTGTCCAGCAGCATTCTTGTATGATAATTTAGACTGTGTTATCTTTAGTTAATGTTTTCACTACAAAGCCAGACTGATCCCTTGAGGCTGCCTGTCTTTAGTCTATGCTTTGGTCACCATAAATTCTGCATTTATTGTGACAGTGCACCAAAATACACATATACCACATCATATTAGAAAAACAAATACATAACTCAAGATAAGTGATGAGCAAAGCCGGCTGAAATGATTGCAGTGCAACCTACCACCTCAATGTCAAGTACATGATAATAAAATGGATGATGTTGATTTATTCCCAGCTGTTAATATTAAATGGCTTGCGCATATGTGATGTAAACATAGATACACATAGTTATAGCTTTTGATAACTACTTTCTTCACTAGCATTTTATCCATAACACCATCTGTCTATCAGTGTAAAGGCAGCTAGACATAAAATATTATGCAGTATTTTAAAACAATTTAAAAAGATATACTGGGTTAAAAATGCAAATCTGTAAGTAATAGAAAGAACTGTGTTTTTTTAAAAAAAATGTATTTGCAGACATAACAGTGGCTAAGTTTTATTGCAGACATCTGTATTTTTGCTGTTACAAATAACCCACTTGTTTGTGGTCTCCTTCCTGACAGGGTTGGGATGATTAAGGTAGATCTTTGAAGAGTTATTTAGGTAAAAAGCTACCTAATTTATCCTTGTATATTGGCACATTGGTCTTAGAACGTTAATTAGTTCTGTAGATTTTATCCATCAAGGTACCAAAATCAACCTCTGAGAAGGAGTCACTTTAGCTGACTTCTGAGCTCCATTAGATGATAGGGAAATTTATATGCTTAAGGTCCAGGCTCTGTAGTATTTTTATGTCCTATTCTGTATAAACAAATCCTCCTTTCCCACTCACTCCCTCCTTCATAAACAATCCATGCCTGCCACAACAGAATGCCATCATCATCATCTTTAGAAACTGGGTGCTATTGGTTGGATGCTTACTCTCAGGTATGGTACGTTCATTTTTTTTTTAAAGATTTATTTATTTATGCATACATGCACTGGGGTACAGGCCAGAGGTGTGGGGGGTGAGAGGATTCACCAGAGACAGAACAGGAAGCAGAACAGGCAGATCAACAGAAGTACACTGCTGAGGGGAGCAGCGGGCAGAGCAGGAGAGGTCTGCTGCGCCATGTGGGTCACCTCCCTGGCTGGCAGCAGGGATCGAACTCATGCTGCAGTGGCTGCGGTTTGCTTCACAGTGCTCTGCTTACCCCACTGCGCCACCAGGGAGGCCCTGGTACGTTCATTTTTATACAACCTATGGAGAAAGAACTATAAGTATCCTCTCATAATCACAAACATATCATTGTGACTTTATTTTATTGTTTGATAGCTGTGAAGAGGAAATAACTGTATATATAACTGTGTGTGTATATATATACTTATACACATATTATATCATTGTTCATTTTCGTACAATGTTTGATTTCTCCCCTCAACTGTAGTCCTTGTAAAATTCCCAACACCAACTCACCAGGGAACCATCACTCTAGTCCCTTGTGCTCTCTTCTTCCCTGTTTTACCCCTTCTCCCTCCCCATCCCCTGCTGAATTTCTCCAATTTCAATTGTGATTTTAAAAGTAAATAAAAATGCCAGCTGACTATAGATCTGAGGCATACAGAGGGTTAGGGGAGGGGCCAATGCAGGGGAGGGAAGAGCTCAAGGGACCCTGGTGATGGGTCACGGGTGCTATGGTAGTGGTAGATTTAAGGGGACGACACCTGAGAGGAGAAATCAAATACTATCCAAAAATGAACAAGAGTGTAAGAAAATAAATAATTTTTTAAAAAGTAACCCTCCAACTTCCATTCATTTAACAAAGAATGACTTTCTACCTACTGTGTACCAGATATTTTTTTAGATACTAGAGACAACAGAAAGAACACAGACAAACTAAAACCACCTTTGATCAGATTCATACATAAATAGGATGTCTGAAACTCTCAGATATAGATGAAACTAATGAAGAAAATGAAACCGGGGCCTCCCTGATGGCACAGAGGATTAAGTCACAGTATAACAGGGTTGTCCCCAGGAAGGGGAAGGTTCCAGTGTCCCGGTTTCGCCCTGAGTGGGTGGAGCTGAGGAAGGAGGGAGGATTCTTCGAAGAAGAGAACAGAGGGAGGGAGGAAGGGGGCAGGGTACAAAAAAAAGGGGGGGGGCCTGGGGGAGGCACGTGGAGCAGAGCCACATGTGGAGAAACTGAGCTTGCTTTTTGGTCTTGGACTGGTTGAGATAGATGTGAGTGAGAGACCTGTGGGGAGTTTAGCAATGGCAACTGTCATCTTAATTTTGATTTTGCTCTTTTTGTCCTGGATTTGTCTGACTCTTTCTGACCCTTTCCTATGGGTCTCTACTGAAAGGTCCTTTAGATGTGTGGCAGGATTTTGGGCCTTGCTTTGGGACAATCCTATTTGGCTGGACTTTTACCCTCAAGGAGATGGGTAACTTTGGATGCTTAACTTAGTAACTATGTTCTTTATCCTTTCTGTATTGTACCCTAATTGTATTAAAGTTCCTTTCCATTAAAGGCCTTATATGTTTGTCTTAATGCGGTGGCAAAAACCATTCACAAAGGGCAAGTTTAAGGTTTCTGGGGTGCTCCGTTCCCTGCCCTGTAACAACAGCACTATGAAGCTCTCCACAGACACTGCAGCACGAGTTCAATCCCCAGCCAGGGAACTGATCCACATGGCACAGTGGACTTCTCCTGCCTCACCCGCTACTCCCCTCAGCAGTGTGTTTCAGTTGATCTGTCTGTTCTTCTCCTCACTCTTCTCTGGTAAATCTTCTCACCCCTTGCACCTCTGGCCTATACCCCAGTTCTTGTATGCATAAATAAATAATTTTTAAAAAAAAATGAAAAATGAAACCATGTAAAGTAAAAGAGAGAATGCTCGAACAACCTTCCAGTTGGGTGTTATTTCCAAAGGACAGACACACAACTTCAATATCAAGTGAAAGGGATTCTGAACTCCTTACTCTATTTCCTTATCATAACAATCAATATTCTCCTTTTTTGCTTAACTCCTACACTTTAACACCTAACTTCATCCCCGATATGGCAATGAAATGAAACTGACTACTCCTCTTTGGTGTTTGTTGGGAAAATGACCTTCAGCAGCAGGCCAATTGGCTACAATGAATAGTGAGTAATGGCATCTAAAGGTAAAAGGTCAAGTATGTCTTCCTAGTGCATTTGCTATAAAGACAGAATAATCTGTCTGGGAGGAAAATGCATCGTTTTCTTATTCTCTTTTATGAAGGGAAAAAAATGAGTCTACTAGGTTCTGGCTATTCATACTAGAACCTACAATAATGAGAGAGAGTAGGATAGTAAATTCACTTCATTTGAAACACCTACAATAAAAACAGGCAGTATTTATCAGATTATTATGAGAATTAGGATGTTTGGGTAACATGTGACTCCACAGGTCTGAGCCCAGAAACTTCTGTTAGGAACAAAAATACATATAATAATAAAAACAGAGTCCAGAGTTTTGTACAGCTCAAATCAATAAGAAACATAGCAGGGAAATACCTTCTTTGTTTAAGAATCTTCCTCTGTAGACTCTGTCATGAATTGTGTGGGATTGGAAGACAGCATTAATGCTTGCTGTGTTAACATATATTTTCTGTGAAGATTTGGCTCTAGAAAGAAAGACTCTGTCCTGGCATCTCCTCTGTCAGGAGAAGGATAAGACTTTCAACCACTAGTAAGGATGTATTATGCCTTGGCAAACCCTGGTCTTTGTTAGTAAAATATAAATTCCATCCATTAGGAAAGAAATTTTAGATCTTCTCTGTTCACTGTTGTATTCAGCATATGGACCTGGTTTTTAGTAGTTTATCCTAAAGTCAAAATATGAAGGGGTCACTGAGCAAACTGAATGAACTCATATATGAAAACACTAAGGAAACTGCAGGATTAAATGAATTAAATCTTGCTTTTAGCTAGTATTGTAAACTTTTAAAAAAATATATTTATGGAGAGTTATTCCTTTAGTGAGTTTCTTGAGGAACATGCTTTTGACAAATGTCTTATGCCCCTTCTTAAAAAAAAAAAAAGGTTTATTTATTTTTGCATACAAGAGTAGGGTACAGGTCACAGTCATGGGAGGTGAGAGGATTCAGCAGACACAGTGGGGAGCAGAACAGACAGATCAACTGAAATACACTGTTGAGGGGAGCAGCGGGGAGGCAGGAGAGATCTGCCGCGCCATGTGGGTCCCCTCACTGGCCAGGGATCAAACTTGCCCTGCAGTGCCACGGATGCTCCACAACATGGTGCTCAATCCACTGCATCACCTGGGAGGCCCTAGTATTGTAATTAAGTCACCTCACTTATTCAATTTCCTCCAAGTCCCTGTCACCACTCATTTTCTGATTCTACACACTTTCTCCTCATCTATTATTCCAGGAAACTGAAAATATGTCATGTAAACAATTTTCTCAAGAAATTTTATGATTTCCCAGGCAGAAATGGGGAATAAATAAGACTTGTTTATATATTCAGGCACATTTTGGCTTACTCAAAGAAAGTATTTTCTAAGACGATTGCTTAAGAGAAAAACTAATCAATATCGTAGAGTTTCTGACAACTGCAAGGATGGATATGATCGTAGCATGCATGTAAAATTCAGTTTTTGGAATCTGCACTTGTGTCGTTGCAAATAATCTGCTGGTGCATGGTCTCCTCCTTCCTGGTGTTGATAAGCTATCGTTAAGAGGCAAGTGGAGGACCAAAGTGTGGGTGTGGGGTAGGTTTTAATACTTGCTCTCATTATTGAATTAAAACAAACATTGCTTTTTATTCTGACATGTTTAACTACCAAATTTATATGGGGGATGTTCTATCTAGAGTTTATTCATTGAGAGTAAATTAGGAATTGTTACAATAATTTTCTATCCCATCTGGATCCTACATTGAAATTATCGGTCAGGCTTTCACAGCACTACAAATCACTGTTTTTCCTGAAAGGAAGTTGACTCAGATTTATTATATATCCTTTCAGGATTTACCCCCGCCACCAAATTCTTAAATCTTTGACTAATGATGATGTTGCTCTCCTAGAACGCTCTATCCAAAAGCTCAAAAAGCAAACAACAAATGAAAACTCTATTTATGAGTGCCACTGTGTCATTTGCTATCCAAATATCCATATTTATTTCTGATTAAGTGCATGAAATCAAGTCAGAAATTTCTAGTTTCAAATATTATCTATCCAGGTGATACTTTCTAACTACAAGAATAAAAAGATTCTATAACTTTCAATTTCTTGCACAGAAACCTTCATTATAATTTCATTTCAAGAAATTATTGGAATTTGCTCAACACTAAAAAGAATTAATTGCCTAATGTATTAAAGCAATTAAACAAATCATTTCATCATATAAATAATAATGAGCCTAGTTTTATAGTAACATGGGAAATGAAACCAAAGGAAGGGAAAGAAAAAAGTAAGCTGATAAGCATAGATGTTTACTTAGTGCTTATTATTCAGTTATTGTTAATATCTATTATACAGGTAGCAAAACAAGGTATAGAAGATCTCTCTTCCCCAAAGTCAAACAATTAAAAAAAAATACTAATCCAATACCAGGTTTGAAATTTATGATTGCCTCATTCCAAAGCACATTCAATTTTTAAAAAGTTTAATATGTATATATTTTACTGAAGTACCATTATTTTACATACTTATTAATTTTTTCACAATATAGGATTTCTCTGTTCAGGTGTTGTCACCATAGTTCTTGAAGTTATACTTTATTTGATTTACATTTTAGCTTGACAAAGACACCATACAAGTGGAATTATAAAGCCATATACTAGCAAAGAGGATTTTCCCCTAGAAGCATATCTCATTAAAATAATTTGCCACAAATATCCTACCTTCTCTCCATTAAAAAAAGTGAGATCTAGTGACACTGACTTAAAGGAAGTTGATGGCACTTTAATCTCCAAGATAAAAGGCTGTCCAATATATCTTGAGTCATCTTGGTATATATTAAAAAGTCCAAATGGGTAATGCATTAAAAAGAATAAAAGTATTAAAAGTGTAGTAATAGTAACTCTCAACAATATTGCAGGGTTAATCTCAAACTAATAAATCTCTCTCTCTCTTTTAACTGTTTGCATATAGCAGAAAACACATTTTCTTTCTCTGTGCTTCTCCTTGTATGGTATGAAAATAGAAAGGCAATTATATTACAGAGTTGTGGTACACTCTCCAGTTCAAATATTTGATGATGTCTATGAAGCAAGGCATGTTATTGTACTCCCAATTAATTACCCAATGGAATTAGGGATTAAAATGCTCTTTAAGTCAAATAATAAATGTTAATAGTTTAGTCCTGGTTTATGTGTTCTCCCTTCTTTCATTTATTCAATCAATCATTCCTTTATTTGCTAACATTTACTGAAGACTTTCTATTTCCAGATACTCTTACAGCTGTTGGGGAGATATCAATTTATAGCATAAAACATTCTACCCATGGGGAAGAATTCGTAACCACTATATATGATAATAAGTAAATTTCATTGTATGTGAGAAGGTATCAAATGCTAATAATAATTAAAGCAGGATAAGGAAGATCAGGTACTGGTGGTGGGTAAGGGTAGGGCTTATTTGAACAAAGACTTACATAGAGTTAATCAAGACTAGAGCACAAAGACTACATATTCCAGGCAGATGAAACAGTTATTACAAAAATTCTAAAGGGAGAAAGAGCCTGGCTAACGTCTGCAGTATTCAATCACAGATTTCTGGATGGTTAGCAAACAAAATTATTTTCTTAGGGCTAGTAATAGATTTGCACAAAATAGTGACAGACTGCAAAGAGAATTAGGCAACATCCTTTTCTTGATTACCAAATTGAGATAACATAAGATAAAACTAGGTTTTAACAAAGAATTAGGTTTGGGTTATTAACTTTAAAGTGTACAACAAACTGCTGTGTTCTTAGAGGATATTTTATTTCCTAAAGAAACGTCTCTTCTGATCTATTCCTCACCCACCTCAGAATATTTTATCCATACATTGTAACAGGCTGATGCATTGTCTCACCTCAATAGTATTTAATATATTGTAAGCAAGTGGTTAAAACTCTAATTGTGTTGGAAAAGCAGTCGGTAAGATTACTTACTCTTCCAGTGAATATTTGACAACCATTTATCATGTGATACTCTGTATGCTGTGAGATATGAGGACTATAGGTGTAAGATACCATCTCTGTTCTTAGTCTGGAGGGAGCAGAAAACACACAAATAACTATAATTATAAATCTGATCACCTCTACCTTCTCTAAACTCCTGCAGAGTTGCAGCAACATATAAGCTTCCAAAAGGAGGTTAGATTTGCTAGGAACCTTGAAAGAAAGTAGTAGTTGGAAATGCAGAGAAATGACATGAAGTTCAAGGCAAGAAAAATATGTCAGGAGCTAAGTACAGAAGTTGGGCACTTTACACTGTGCTAGAGACATAGGAAAGAAGGGTTTTGATCAAGTTATATAGATATGACACTGATGTAGTTTTGGAGTAGGGAAAAAATTATAGCATTTTTCTTCCAAAACATTTCCCTCAAGTTTAAAATCATAGCCACACACTGTTAATGGTAATTGGTGTTTCTAATGAAGTTAGTATTCTACAGGAGCAAGTCCCCTTTTAAATGATTTTTACTCAAATAGGCATTTAGAGGATATGTTCGCACACATTTTAAAGATGCTAACTAAGAAATTTCATGTTCAAATTCCATAGCATATATCCATTTTGGAACTTCCAATTATGATCAGTGAAGAAATATTACACTTTATGATTCAGATCCAGTTAGTGGGGCCAAAAATGAGCAGCAGGCTGAGCCTGCACAATATCCTAAGGAGTTTGTAAGCTGATAATTTATTTGGGAAGGGATAAAAAGTGCAATAATGGTAAGTAATACTTTAATAAGGAAATAGTTGTCTTCAACAAATATTAAATGAAGGCTTGATTGATTAAATAAGTGAATGGAGAAACAAATCAAAGACTAGACTTAACATTTATCATTTGACATAAAGAGCACTGGTAATACCTAATTCCATATATAAATTTATATAATTTGTTATATAAATTATTTAATGATATATGGATATATTATTGTATATCACATCCTATACAAACCATGTTATAGATGCTATAAAACATCATATATAATGATAAATAACAAGTAACAATAGCACTAGATTTCATGTCCCTATCATCTGCCAGGTATCAGAGTGTGTATTATCATACAACAAATCAATATATAAACTTAAATCAGTAAAACTGTACTGAAGATGAAGGAACTACAAATACAGCTAGTAAAAAATAAAGGCAAGATTCCCAACATTTCTGGAACATTCACAAACTGATTTCTGTCCAAATATAAAATCCCTCTTCTGGAAAAAGATCTGGGTTCTTAAAGATAGAACCCCATCTTATTTCCTTCACATATCACACAAAACTAGAACTCTGTGCTTTGTATATAATGGCTAGTCAATAAATATTTATTAAATCACTGCTGAATATGCAGTTAATAGATGGATTAATGGTTGCATGTGGTTAGGTGGACAGATAGATTCATGGCTGAGTCAAAGGGGGAACATTGCCAGGAGCAGTTTATTTTGCTTAATTTAAACATAATAATGCAGGGGCCTCCCTGGTGGCACAGGGGTTGAGCAGAAATTCTATCCCCAGCCAGGGAGGGGAACCACATGGCGCAGCAGACCTCTCCTGCCTCGCCTGCTGCTCCCCACAGCAGTGTATTTCAGTCAATCTGCCTGTTCTGTTCCCCACTCTGTCTCTGGTGAATACACTCACCTCCTGTGCCTTTGGCCTGTACCCCAGCTCTTGCATGTATAAAAAAGTCATTTCAAATGTTATTGAAACATTGATAATTCCCACAGTTATGTGTCCATAAAATATATCATACAAGCAGATTTTCTTCTACATTTTCTGTTTTGGTTTGCTTATTTCTACCATCCCTACAACTAGCACGATTTGTTGGTTACCAAGTGTCTAACGTAAATTTGAGATCATTTCTCATCCTCCCCACTTGCATACTTAATTTTTATAATCATTGAAAACTCTTTCAAGAAATTCTTGATGTGGAAACATTACATACAAAATTACTAGAAAAGTAAGAGAAATTCCAAAGCATCACTGTAATTTCCTTTTGGATTTTAGGAAATAACAGAAACATATGCACACACAAATTACAATGTATAATTATCCAATACTGAATTATTGCAATTTGGTATTATAGATATGATATCGAGATCAAAATTGTCATCTAAAGATAGCAATTATGTGACAGTGTCACATTTAATATAATGTGCTAAACCATAAGATGAAATGAAGACTATATTTTGTCTGAATCTCTAGTTGCTCTTCATTCTTCTTCCACAATATTTCTTATCCATAACATATTCATATTGAATTATCTGAGTTGTTTGCAAAAAACACATTGAACCCAATAAATGTCCCAGTGAATAAGAATCTGTGGCCTCCGTAAATGGGATTTGATCTTCTGGAACTTTGACAAACACAGCTCCAGTTTCTTGCCTGCCCACATTCATCTCATCTTTATAAAACTTTACTTGACCCTATTTTTATGCATACAAGAGCTGGGGTACAGGCCAGAGTCATGGAAGGTGAGAGGATTCACCAGAGACAGAGAGGGGAGCAGAACAGGCAGATTAACTGAAATACACTGCTGAGGGGAGCAGTGGACGAGGCAGGAGAGGTCTGCTGCGCCATGTGGGTCCCTGCCTGGCCGGGGATTGAACTTGTTCTGCTGTGCCGCAGATGCTTTACAGTGGAGAGCTCAACCCGCTGTGCCACCAGGGAGGCCCTACTTGACCTTATTTTCAATAGATCACCAGAGTCTCTAATGAAAACATCTTTGCAATAAGAAAATGCAAACCCTCCATTATTGTCTATACTGTTTCTTTCACTTTCAATACATTGTTTCTACTGATTGTCAGAGATTTCTATGAGTTAAGTAGGACAAATGTTATTAATATTCTTCATTTACAGGGAGAAAAAGGCTTATTTGATATGACAAACAATTCCAAGGTCACAGAGTTGGTTAGACTGCAGAAAACAGCCTTAAAACAAATACTTGTTCTATCTGCATCTAGAGCACAAAAAACTTATCTGAAGGGCTTATACAGGAACAGGGAAATGCAAGGATGTTCTGAGCTTTTAGGGAGCTCTTAAGTTTTAGGACTTATAACTATGAGAATACTTTAGAATTAACTCAAATGTAATAATTTGTTCTTACAAATAATGATTTTAAAATCATTCAATGTTTTGAAACTAGCTTGATACCATCTTAACTGTCTTTTATAATACAATACTGCTGGTGCAATCCAAGTTAATTTGGTAATTTTAAAACATGGTCCCTAAATTCTCTGACAAGTTTCCCATTGCAAGGTGAGGTGTTTCCTCCTTAGAATATATGTTCTGTTACTAATCAATGGTATATGAAAAGAAGTGACACTTTGCCACTTTCAAGACTCAAGTCTTAACAAGATGGTAGTTTCCGTGTCATATTTCCTTCGGGATATTACTGTTGGGACACAGACTCCAGGCAATGAAGAAAGCTAAGATCCCTTGGAATGGCAGCTGACAGCACCAATTTTCCAGCTATGTGAATGAGCCATCTTGGACCGGGATGGTCAGTCATGTTCAAGTTGTCACAGATGGTACCCTATTCTGCAGACAAGCTGATACTGACAAGCCCTGTCTAAATTTCTGATAAGTGAGCAAAATAAATGTTGCTTTCTTATACCATTAGATTCTGGCATAGTCAGTTATGTAAAAGTAGATCATCAGGAACAGACTTGAATGTCTGGATAAGGTGCGCCTATAAAGAAAATTTGAAGCACCTGGCATTGTCTTTGGGACCAGGTGGTAGACAGGAGCTAGATAGATTGAGAAGATTATTAATGACTATCTATCTATCTATCTATCTATCTATCTATCTATCTATCTATCTATCTATCTATCTATCTATCTATCTATCTATCTATCTATCTGCCTGCCTGCCTGCCTGCCTGCCTGCCTGCCTGCCTGCCTGCCTGCCTGCCTGCCTGCCTGTCTGTCTGTCTGTCTGTCTGTCTGTCTGCCTGCCTGCCTGCCTGCCTGCCTGCCTGCCTGCCTGCCTGTCGGTCGGTCTGTCTGTCTGTCTGTCTGTCTGTCTGCTGTCTGTCTATCGGTACATGCACACTTTATATGACGTGAGTTTATCTGGAGTTCACATCCTATAGGGTTCCAGGAAGAATGGCAAAAAACTAGGAGTCTGTCAGTGAGATTTTAGAATAAACAAGAGAAGAATTATTCTAAGTCAGAGGAATATACATCCACGTGTATGGAAGCTACATTTTTAACCATGTCACCTGCAGGAAAGGAAATGTACCCAATGGATTTGATGATTTAATTATGTATTCCAGAGAGAGGCAGAATTTTTTAAAATGCCACATGATTTTTTCTCATTGCCTAAATAAAATGTGAGTGGAGAGACATTAGCTAAAGAAGAAACTTGTCCATCACAACTGGTTGGAATTGAAGAGAAAACTATTTTTCATTAGTAACTGTTCCAGAGAAAAACAATTTTCAAATAAAGATGCCTCAATCCAGATCAAATGCAGAAGGGGACATGATCCTTTGTTCTTAATATCTCAGAAAATTCTGAGACTCCTTATGGAAACTTACAAAGAGATAAAAAATACCTGTGAGGGTTCTAAGGACAGAGCCTGCTTCAAAGATCCTATCTGAATAGGAATCTTTTTTTTTTCTTTTTAGTTAGTAAACATGTATTATATACAACTTTTTAGATAGAAATCTAAGCAAGTTAAACAAAGTGTCTCTGGAAAGGAGTATGTAGCTGACTCTGGGTTTGAATACTTTTCTAGCCTTAATTCATTGTCAGGTTAGGGGTAAGGTTCCTAAATTATCTGAACTTCAAATACTATTTTAAAAATTCATCTAGAGATAAATGGAAGGAGAATATAAAGAAGTCAACTAATTATGTTAAGGAATAAAAAATGATGAACCTCTATATTTTTAACATTCTAGAACAATTCTTTAGTCTCTTTCTCTCAATTCCACAAGTGAGAATGAACATACATACAAATGAATTTAAAGTCCAGGAGTTCTAGTCCTTGGTATTTATCCGAAGGATGCAAAGTCATCAATTCAAAGGGTTAGATGCACTGCACCACAGCCAAGTTTTGGAAACACCTCCACAGTCCAAGAATAGATGAGTAGATGAAGATGAGGCATCCATATACAACTGAACACCGCTCAGCTATTAAAAAAGATGAAGTCTCTGATAAGAACCCTGAGTGCTCAGCACAGAATTTTCAAGAGGTTCTTAAGGTTAAGAAGAGCTCATCTTGAAGAGATTTGTGAGTATGACTATTATCTAATGAAATGAATTTTAAGTTGACATAGAAAGTTCCCAATTCTTTAAAGGAAATACTTTGGCTTTGAGTCATAAGTCAGTAAAGAACAAAAAGAGGAACTGGACTCTGAAACACTCAGGAGAAGGATGATGCAAAGCCAATGAACTCAAGAACTGCTATTTACTAGTAAATTCTATGTGATCTCCATCTTCTCCTTTAGAACAATGATTTCTCTTATCCTCATCATGTCCCACCATTATATTCTGGGTATGTTGATTGCAGGCACCTTTGCTTATTGAACTCCTGGTCCTTCAGTGGAGAAGAAATCCATTTTGGGAGTAGAGCTGAAGGAGCACACCTACATTTAATTTAGATGATGATTTCCAATTGGGAAGGCTGTAATGATTTAAAATCTTGAAGTGTTTTAAGTAAGAATTAAATAATTTCTAGTCAGGGGCCTCCCTGGTGGTGCAAGGGATTAAGTCTCAGCACTGTGAACCTATCTGCAGCCACAGCAGCACAAGTTCCCTCCCCAGCCAGGGAGGGGACCCACATGGCCTAGCAAACCTCTCCTGTTTCACCCACTGCTCCCCTCAGCAGTGTGTTTCAGTCAATCTTCCTGTTCTGCTCCCCACTCTGTCTGTCTCTGGTGACTCTTCTCACCCCCTTCACCTCTGGCCTGTACCCCAGTTCTTGTATGCATAAATGAATATATCTTTAGGAAAAAAAATAATTTCTAGTCAAAGATGGTTTGAAAGCACCGTACAAAAGTATTTTACAACGCTGTTCTTATTGAGACCCCTGAAACTGGGTTCTGCCATTGTTTAAATCACAGAAGTAAAGCTTCATCACTGTTAGAATGTTCCAGGCCAAAGGAACATGATAGATTTCAAACTCAGTGTATCCTAAGATGGCTGCTCTTGGGACACAGACATTATGGAACACAGAGACCAAGCCACTCCCTGAAGAGACACACATGGCAATGAACCAAAAACAGACATCAGCTTGCCAGCTATTTTACTGGGCCATGTAGATCTTCCAGCCACAGTTAAGTCACCCAGTTGACACTGATGCAGATCAGAAATGAGCTGTCCTCGTTTTGCCTTGCCCAAATTACATTTTTGAGCAAATTAATTGTTTGCTATTGTTTTAAGCCACTCAGTTTGGGAGCGATTTGTTATGTAGTCACAGATATTTGGAAGAGAATTTTAACAGTTCCCTTTCTGGATGTGAAACTTTAAAAAATATTTCAGTAGAATCTCTCGTTCTCTCTATTTTTGTTTTAGTAGGTAGCACTGACTATTTGGCAGAGCTCACAAAAGTAGAGTAAACATAATTACCTGAGGGAGCGTAAGAAATATCTAGCAAAGCACCTGATACTTGAATATTAAACAAACAGAATCAACTCAAAATCTGGGTTAATATTATGAATAGGAAAAACAGAAATAACATTATTTTATTAATAAGCTTTCGTTTCAAGAAAGGTAGAAAAATATGAAAATGAAAACATGATATTTTTTTTCAAGAAAAGTCTTAATTTGCAAAGTCATAAATTACCCATCATTCCTTCCCTACATAAGATCAATTTTGAGTGACACACAAATACACAGCTATATTCTCATGACATTGATTTTCATGTACATTTAATCTATAGGTATATGTGTATGTGTATAATTTAAAATTAAGTAGATTCTTTTGAAAGAAAGACAAATACCATTTTTTCTGATGTGTTTTACATAATATTTGATCACAGAAAGGAAACATAAGTGTCACAGGAAGAATAGGTGCCCATATCAGTGTCTCAAATATTTTTTTTAAAGATTTATTTATTTATGCATACAAGCACTGGGGTACAGGCCAGAGGTGTGGGAGTGGTGAGAGAATCCACCAGACAGCAGGATACAGAACAGGCAGAGGGACTGAAATATACTGCTGAGGGGAGCAGCGGGTGAGGCAGGAGAGGTCTGCTGCGCCATGTGGGTCCCCACCCTGGCCGGCGGCAGAGATCCAACTCGAGCTGCAGTGGCTGCGGTTTGCTTCATAGTGCGTTGCTTAACCCACTGCACCACCAGGGCAGCTCTAGTGTCTCAAATATTAATGCTACATGGGTATTTTGCTCAAAAAAATTTTTTTGGTTCAAGTTACTAGTGCAGCCTATCTTTAGAGTGTGGAAGAGCTCAGTGTTTGATGTTCCTAGAAAATTGAAGAAATAGTGATATATTGAAAATGAATATCTATGCAAACCAAAACCAAAATGAGATACCATCTTACACTTGTAAGGCTAGCCCCTATCGAAAAGACCAGAAACAACAAGTGTTGATGAGAATGTGGAGAAGAGGGAAACCTTGTATACTGCTGGTGGGGATGTTAACTGGTCCCCCTTATGGAGAACTGTATGGAGGTGACTCAAAATACTAAAAATAGACTAACATGGAACCCATTCATTGTACTCCTAAGTGTCCAGCCACCAAAAAATTCAAATATACTAATTGGAAAGGAAACTTACACTACCATGTTTACTGCAGTGATATTTATTATAGCTAACCTATGCAAACATCCTAAGTGCCCCAAAACAGATGAGTGGATCAAAAAAAAATATTTATATGGCACATATACACAATGGAATATTATCCAGTGATTAGAAGGATAAACTCATGCCATTTGCAGCAATAAGGCTGGAGCTGAAAGGGATTACGCTAAGTGAAATAAGTCGGAAGGAGAAAGGTAAATGCTAGACAGTGTCACTAATATGTGGACTATTAGAAACTAATCTAGGAGTCAAGTAAAGATTAGTTTACAAACTAACCCTTGGAAGCTGACTACAGAACTGAAGTACCAGGTGAGGATGGAAAAGTGGAGGGGTAAGAACAGAGAGGGAAGGAAGTACAATGGAATATGGTGGTGGACTATGGGTGGTGGGTGCCCAAGGGCAGTAATACCTGATGGGGGTATTCAGATATTACCTCAATTAAAAAGAAACTTAAAAAATGCATTACCAAAAAAATTTCTGATTTTAAGTCTTTGATATTAAGAATAAATTTTAACATAGGTATGTTAGGGGCCTCTCTGGTGGCGCAATGCATTTCCAAAACATTTCCAAAAACATTTCTGATTTTAAGTCTTTGATATTAAGAATAAATTTTAACATAGGTATGTTAGGGGCCTCTCTGGTGGCGTAGTGGGTTAGCAATGCACTACGAAGCAAACCACACCTACTGCAGCACAAGTTTGAACCCTGTCCCTGGCTGGGGAGGGGACCCACATGGCACAGCAGATCTCTCCTGCCTCTTCTGCTGCTCCCCTCAGCAGTGTATTTTAGTACATCTGCCTGTTCTGTTCCCCACTCTGTCTCAGGTGGATCCTTTCACCCCCCGCACCTCTGGCCTGTACCCCAGTGCTTATATGAATACATAAAGAAATCTTTAAACAAACAAACAAACATAGGTGTGATAGTCTTTGTCTACCGGAAAAAGGAAAAGATCTGTATGAGCCCCTCAATTGTAGACAGCCCCTGATACCAAGGACTTCCTTTATTGAGATATAGTAAATTCCATCTGAATATCAGGATCACTTAAAAGCACTAGGGTCTATAGATGTTTGAGTGTCATAATATAATAAAGAATAGAGAGGTGGGACCAAGGCGATAGAAAGCTTTAAAGACTTCCCATTGCTTATGTTCTGCATAGCCCCACTTACATTATTTATTTATTTTTTGAAGATTTATTTATTTACGCATCAAGAGCTGGGGTACAGGCCAAAGGTGTGGGAGGTGACAGGATTCACCAGAGGCAGAGCGGGGAGCAGAACTGGCAGATCGACCGAAATACACTGCTGAGGGAGCAGCAGGTGAGGCAAGAGAAGTCTGCCGCGCCATGTGGGTCACCTCCCTGGCCTGGGATAGAACTCAAGCTGCTGTGCCATGGGTGTTTCAAAGTGTGGTGCTCAACCCGCTGCACCACTAGGGAAGCCCCACATAACATCATTTAAATGACAAATTTATACAACTGGAGAGAAGACTAGTGATCGTCAGGGATTAGGAACAGAGAGTATAGCTTGCAAGGACCAAGAACACAGATATGTAACAGGCGAGTTCCTTGTGCTGGGTAATGAAACTGTTGTCTGTCTTGACAGTGGTGGTACATATATGAATCGACACCTAGAATAACATTGCACAAAACTAACACACATGTGCACACGCACATACAGAATACAAGTAAAATTAGAGATACCTGAAGGTGCTGGGAGGGTTGTATTCATATAGATATCCTCGCTATGATATTGCATTATGGATTTGCAAGATGTTACCATTAAAAGAACCTACACTGGGTGCACAGGAATTCTCTTTTTTTCCTCTTACAACTGTATACAAATATATGTTTACTTAAAATAAATAGTTTTAAAGAAAATACAATTTCTATCATGTGTCTAAGATTGAAAAAACAAATATGGTTTTTAAAAGTTTTAAAGAAGGAGAGGGCTTGCCTAAGTTGGTGGTTTTCAACTTATGGCCCACACTGGAGTATAAATACCACTGGAAATTTGTTCAAAATGCATATTCTCAAGTCCCAATTCAGTTCCAAGGAATCAGAAGCTCTTGAGTGTCAGGTGAAAAAAATATCTCTGCTTCATAAAACTCTCCAGGGAGTGTGACACAGTCCAATCTTTGAGAAACACTGGGCTAAACACATTTGCCATCACTATTCAACATACAGAGAACACAGCTTTGCTATTCAAAGTCCAATAACCAGCAATTCAACGCCACTGGAAAGCTTATGGGAGAAGTAGACTCTGCACTCCAGATTTATTCAAATCTGCATTTTTTTACAGGATCTCCAGGTACTTTCAAAGGCACATGAAAGTTTGTGAAGCAGTATCTTAGAGTATTTGCTTAACAACCAGTACATGCATTTTATCAAAATGCAGTTCTGCTTCTCATAAGAATGAAACATTGGGGCATACCCCCCAGATGGAGTGGGGATGTTAAACAAGTATCTCTAGACCACACATCTCGCGAGTAGCCCAGCTAGGAGTTGTGCGTCTACAGGACAGAGAAAGACAACGAGAAAATCCTTCCAGTCTGGAGCCTTCTAGAGTCTGTATTCAGAAGTGCTGTGCTAAATTGTGCAGTCTCTCACGATCTGTCAGGCCAGTTCTGGTTTCCAAACACTTGCCACAGGGAATGTCAGGAACTGCTCACACACACGTGCCAGGGTCAGAACAGATATCATTATTCACCCAGCAGGCTCTGATCACATTACTACCTGAGCACTAAGCTCCTAACAGGAACTTAGACCACCCAGGATTCTCTGGCTTCTGGAATACACAGTGTCTGCTTGTCCTCCTCTTCCCTGTGGCCCCCCATCAATCCTTCTCTGTGCATCAGGGCACAGACTCCATCAGCTGTAAAATAATATTGGTATGAGCTGGAGTTGAAAGGGAAACCTCTCAATTGTCCCTGACTGAATTTTCTGCATATTTATCTTCTAAACTTCAAGTTAGTGGAAGTGTGCAGGCAGAACCAAGTGTTATCTGAATGCACAACTGACAGCGTAAAAAATCATTTACCATTTTTATGTCTGGGTTTAACTTCAAGAAAATAGCAAAATTCACAATGAGTAGATGGTGTGGGGATTCAGGAGGAGGGATAGTTGTTTTTAATCCTTTTGCTGAATAAGTAGGGAGGTATGGCTAGGAAATAGTTCAAAACTGTTAGAGATTGGAATGTTGTGTATTTCACAGACTACTCAGAGGAGAAATAATAAATAAATAAGGTTCTATCAGTAACAGCAAAGGAAATGGCAAATGAAGCAAGGTAGACCTTCATTCATAATAGCTGAATAGGAGCTACGATCACTGAAAATCATGTTCTACTTCCTCTTAGCCTATGGAGAGATAATAATAAAAAATTTAGGATGAGCAATATGTAGCACTCAAACGAATTAACCCATCCAATAAAAATTGTCAATTTCAAGGTGCCAGGCAAGGTGCTAGGCTCTGAAGAGGGAGTGTCTCTCCTTTAACTCACACAACATTCCTACTATATTAACATTATCATTCATAGTCACAGAGAAGGAAACTGAAAACCTGAAAAATTGGGTAACTTTTCCATGGTCAGAGTACAACTATGTGAGCCAGAGAGAATTCAAACAAAAGGCCATCCACCCATAAGTCCTATCTTTTGATGACCAAGAAAGAAAGAGCATTGAAAGGAAATGAAAGGAGTCTGCTGAGAAAGGAATGGGCTTACTTTTTATTTATTTATTCAGTAAAAGATATTTATTTCTTAAAGTTTTATTTATTTATGCATACAAGAGCTGGCTTCTAGGCCAAAGGTGCAGGGGTGAGAGGAGTCACCAGCGACAGAGTGGGGAGCAGAACAGGTGGAGCCACTGAAATACACTGCTGAGGAGAGCAGTGGGTGAGACAGGAGAGGTCTGCTGCACCGTATGGGTCCCCTCCCTGGCCAGATAGCCACATCAGGCCATCAAAGTGATAGCGCTCAGACTTCACCCCTAGGCCACCAGGGAGGCCCCAAGAATAGGTTTTAAGCTCAAAGAAAAGACTGCCACCTAAACTTCCACACTTCCCCTTCTTTTCTCCCACAGATGTCTGTAAATGTGCTTGGTTTATCTTTGGAAAAGCAAGAGTAATTACTACCATCTACATGAATCGCTAACCATTCACATCCAATTACTGATGCAGCATAATAACCATTAAACTTACAGACGTCCATAAATGTGTCAGATTAATGTTGCTGTATGTTTCATTTTATCTCAACAATCATGTATGCCAGAGATTCTGTCCTCCCAGTCTGTGGTCTAGGGGTGGGGGTAGGTAGAGGAAACTGATACATTTTTGAGCAAATAGAATGGACAACATGAAGTAGACAGAGGTTGACAAACATAAATTACTTCTTCTCAGTTCTCCAAGACTCATTTTAATGTATAAAGACAATTCCTTTCCCTCTTCTCCTTGGGGTATAATAGAAATATATAGATTTTTAGATGTGTATATATGTGTGTGTATGTCTTTGTGTGTGTGTATATATACACACATGCTTCATTATGATAACTGTTTAAGAAATAACTTCCATGTGAATTAATTAGCTAATGTGTATCATGTTCTCAGAGCAATACTGTAACTATAAACAAGGTATTGTGGAATAGTTTAGAAAAGTTTTTATTGCTGTCCTAGGAAAATGATTTTCTATCTCATTTTATCTTGCTTTCTACACTTGAAAAATGGGTCTAATAATATTTGCCCTTTACATACCTCAGAGAAATGCTGCAAGGATTAATGCAATGTGTGTAAAAAGCTGTAAGCTGGATAAATTAAGAAATCATTGCTGTTATTTTCTTGTATTCTTCAAATAAAATCTCCAGTAGCATTAGGACCTCCCCAGCCTTGGAGAATAAGGCAGATAGGAGAATGTAGTAATAACACCATTTCTAAAGAGGTCATTCTTGTGTAAATCAAATACTTAAATCAAATGTCCAAATTTCAAGTAGATCGGAGAAAGTAAATACTTTTTATGAAAAAAAAAAAAAAAATGAAGTCATCAGAGAACTGAGAAACAACAACAACAAAAAATAATGGGGGTGATCTTCAAATCTTCCAGGCTGACACTTCAATGTGGCTTCTTAACTGTCAGATGAGACAACTGTCATTAGATCTATGTTTCCAAAGACTTAATAAATGGACAATTAACATTTAATTCTCTGGAATTCATCAAATTAGCTGAGATGCTCATCTAGCCTTTCCCCACATCTGCTGCTTGGCTGCATATGAGTAAAATGTCCATTGTTTTAATTTTTCATTTTTGCTTCCAGATGTTTTGGTGTCACCTAGTTAGAGCACACAATTGTTTAAAAATGTTCTGAGATTCATGCAAGGAATTTCTATTGTTTTCTGCCTTCTAGAATTTATAATTTAAAAAGAAGAAACGTTATTGTTTTAAAATATGAAACAGGATCTGAAATCTACCTTGATCTAGTATGTTTACAATGGGCCTTGCACATTTTTGAATTAGTATTTGAGAAATTTAAGGCTGATTCTTTGGGAGGAGAAAGAGATAGAAGGGAGATACTCTATATACAGAACAGATCAAAATAAATCTGTATATCTGTAAGAAGTCCATGTGATATTGTCTAGTATATATTCTTTTTCTTTTTTAGTATATATTCTTTTGGTATAGAAAGACCGACTTGATAGACATTTTACTTTCAAAGGAGGCATCCAAGTGACCTTGAGAAAATCACCTAACTTCTACGCGTCTCAATTTTAGAAAATGGGGACAATGTCACCTGTTATGTCATAGTATCATCTTAATATGACATGCAAAAAAATTGTGCTAAAAAATGTTTAGTCATTTAAATGTCTGTGCAAATAAATTATGTTTTCAAGGGGTGGTTCAGGACAAGATTATCCAGATACATTTAAATACAGAACCAACCCTTGAGTCCCCATCACCAACTCCATGGTTGCAGTTATGTGCTTTGGAGCAGACAATCTGTGGGAAGATGTGAGGATCGGCACCCTGTAGAGGGAAAGCATCAGGCATCTTTCTTGTTCCCTTGTTCATGCATATTCTCAATTCAATCTCCTCTGATAAGTTGATGATCTTCAAGGAGTTTACTGAGATGATTTCTGCATGGTTTGTGTGTGTTGCACTTTTCATACAGCTCCTTGTGAAATAACTACTCCACAATATTGATGTCAATAGACTTCCCTGGTGGCCTAGGGGCGAAGTCTCATCATTATCATCACTGCAGCATGAGTTTGATCCCCGGCCAGGGAGCTGACCCACACGGCGCAGCAGACCTCTCCTGTCTCACCCACTGTTTCCCTATGCAGCGTATTTCAGTGGATCTGCCTGTTCTGCTCCCCACTCTGGTGACTCCTCTCACTCCCTGCACCTCTGCCCTATACTCCAGTTCTCCACAAAAATTTTAAAAAAAATTCACGCAAAAAAATTGATGGCGATATACAGGGGGACCAATAGATGCTATTATTGTCATCACTGTACAGCTTGTATTACTAGCATCGATCTGGTGTATATCTGTTCCTGCAAAGTGAATATTAGTAAAACACATTCTAATTATGAATTCATGGAGTCTCAGAGTTGCTGAATGACTTGGCACTATCTTGCCGAATCATCTTGAAGAAACAACATAAGCTTTTAGATCTTTGGGTATATCACCTAAAATGCAGGATAATGACCTATTTTCATGTAGTTATATTGAGGTTTAGTAGCAGGGAATAAAGAGTCCACTTGCTAAGTATATAATTAAAATGTAAGGATTTCCTATTATTAGCAGAAATGAGTCTGCAGGCCAATGTTATCTTTATCTGGCACAGGCCTCAATTTTGTAACTAAATCTTTCAAAATAGCATTCACCTTGCTAGGTTTACTAAGATTTAGGGTTTTGTCCTCAGCTTTGCAGGAACAGAAACTTTAGTCTGTCAGCACATTGTTGAAGTAAATGTTGCTTTAGCACAGACAAGCATTAGCCACACTCTCAGAAGACACTTGCTTAACAAGAAAGCTAGTGTGCTAATTTCTGGTGAAAAAATAAAATGTCTGACAAAGACCCCACAGTGTGGGACTGGTTAAGGATGTGAGGATGAGGTTCTGGTGTCAGACGAGTGTAGGTTCCAAACCTGGTTCTACCAAGTGCTAGTTGTGAGTTCCTTGAAGCTGAGAGACAAAATAATTACTGGATTTTCTTACTTGTACAAAGTGGGTGCTGTTTCCTAACCACATAGGAAAGTTTGGTAAAGTACACGAGTGACCTACTCAAAATGCTTGTGTCAAGCACTGAGGAAAGTAGCCCAAGGAAATGATCTGCTGATGTATTATTATTATTATTATTATTATTATTATTATTGTCTGTGTCAGCATATTTTACCACAGCCTCTTCTAAAATTAAAAATTGGAGCCTCCCTGGTGGTGCAAGGGCTAAGTCTCAGCACTGTGAAACAATCCACAGCCACTGCAGCATGAGTTCAATCCCTAATCAAGGACCTGACCCACATGACGCAGCAGACCTCTCCTATCCCACCTGCTGCTCCCCTCAGCAGTGTATTTCAGTAGACCTGCCTGCTCTATTCTTCACTGTCTCTGGTGAGTTCTCTTACTACCTACCACCTCTGGCCTATGCCCTAGCTCTTGTATGCATAAAAACATAAAATACATTTTAAGATAAAAATATTTTAAAAAATCACAAGAAGGTGGCATAAAAAATATGGGATGAGAACATGGGCTTCCCTGGTGACGCAATGGGTTAAGCAACGCACTATGAAGCAAACCGCAGCCACTGCAGCATGAGTTCGATCCCTGCTGCCGGCCAGGGAGGGGACCCGCATGGTGCAGCAGACCTCTCCTGCTGTGCCCGCTGCTCCCCTCAGCAGTGTACTTCTGTTGATCTGCCTGTTCTGTTCCCCGCTCTCTGTGGTGAATCCTCTCACCCCCCCACACCTCTGGCCTGTACCCCAGCGCTTGTATGCATACATAAATAAATCTTAAAAAAAAATATGAGATGAGAACAATGGGAATTAGGTGTGTCATTTAATTCTTAGTGGTCTTATGCTCTGATATGCCAGTTCCAGAGATGGGGCCCTGGACCAGCACTGCAGGTGGGGTCCTTACAGAGGACATCTCTCTCTGCAGAATTTAAATGCATGCCCAACTTCTATTTCTGAGACCCTCCATTCCCTATTTCCAGCTCATATCCCTCTTGAATAGCGTAATACCAGGAATTGAACAGTAGGCAAATTTGGATCTGGTTTGACACAATATTGTCTTGAGAAGGCCACCTTATCTGATGGGACACTACAAAGATAAATGATAATTTCAACCTCTAGCCACTGTGGTTACTTTCATTTTTACTCTGTTCTTAAAATGGCGGAATTTATTGAGTTTTTATTACATACTCTATGCCACTAATCCTACAAAAGGCATTATATGCATTAATTCTTGCACTATCCAACCTATGTTTTACAGGTGATAAGTTATTTAATATGCTATCCAAATCAAGCTAATTAACTCAAACTAATTGAGTAAATAAATATGCTCCTAAGGTGACAGTTCTTAAACAATTTGTTCTGAGGGCCTCTTCACATGCTTAACAGTTTTTGAAAAAGCAAACAAAAAAAGCTTTTATTTATAAAAACTTTTGCTCCTCGGGTTCACCTATACCAGTAAGAAATCACAACTAATTTTTGAAAAAACATGATAATACACAAGAACTCATCCCATTAGCCACTGAACAATTTTATCAACACATGACATATAACCTCTGGGAAACTCTATCCTCATTTATAAAAGCATGAGGGATAAAAGGCAAAAAGTGTCTTAATATTATTATAAACACATGTTGACCTTCACGAACCCCTAAATGTGTTTCAAAGACTAAGTCTCTCCAGACCACACTTTTGAATATGCTGTTTTAGAGGATGAAAGACTTTTTGCTGACCCCAATCTTTCCCCACATATTTCAATCATTCTATTATTTATTTAAGCTAGACACTATGTTAGGTACATTACATAACAATGTGGAAAAATAGCATTATCTATACCTTACAATTGATGCCACTGAAGCTTAGAAAGGATGAGTACATTGCCTAACATTGCATAATTTATAGGTGCTGTAGTCAGTTTGCAATCTCCTATCTCTCTTTTCCAAAACTGTGCTCTTCATTATCATGCTATGCTACATCCACCAAAGATCTATCAACCAGAGATTAATGAGAACTTAGTAACTGTCTCATCTCACCTACATATTAAAGGAAACTCTGAAGTCCAGAGTTACAATTACGATAGGCCCAAAATTGAACCTCTACACCCCAAATGGATTTATCATACCTAACTCCTTACCTCTTAAAAACAGACAAAGGGTCAGATACCCCTCAGCAGTGTACTTCCGTTGATCTGCCTATTCTGCTCCCCGCTCTGTCTGTGGTGAATCCTCTCACCCCCCCACACCTCTGGCCTGTACCCCAGTGCTTGTATGCATAAATAAATAAATCTTTAAAAAAAAAATTCAAACTCAAACTTAAGAGCTGACCATTAACTGAAGCATTGGGGATGGGAGTGGGGAGGCAGGAGGCAAGCACAAAGCAGTCAGGGAGCATAATGGACTGTGGGTGCTTTGGGGTAGTGGTGCTGCAGCGGTGGCACCTGAAAGGGGCATCCTATACTTCCAAAATACAAACAACAATGTAAACCTATGTTCCACAGATTAAACAAAAAATTAAAAATTTACAAAATAGATGCCGGTATTATTGATGTAATAAAAATAATGTGCAGTAAAAAGGAAGACTATATATATCAATGTGACAGTGAACTACATTTCATGGCAAAAACTATACCAAATAAAATAAAAATACCACCGGATGCGATGCTATTTATTATGGTTTTCATCCTGGGTAGACTCTAAGCAATTGGATTCCCAGAAATTTTTCCCTGTAGGTATAGTACCTACCATGAGGCTGGTAACACATGGTAACTAGTAATGGCACAGTTGAAACTTTGTACAAAGATTACTATTTTTCAAAAGCTGTTTGCCTGGGTTAGCATCTGCCACACGTTCTGAGTAGCAAAGAGGAACAGAAAGGGTTCAGGCTATGATGACAAAATGAGTGGATTCAAACTTCATGTTATTAGATCTGTGACCTTAGATAGGTTTTCTGACTTTTGAATCTCGTTTCACACATATATTCATGTTGTTGTGAGGACTGACTCAAGCTAGTGTTTGAACACAGTGACTAGTCTGCTGCCTGCAATTAGGCAGCATCTGTAAGTTTGCTTAATTTGATCTTTTTTATATGCATATTATATATATATTAAAGATTTATTTATTTATGCACACAAGAGCTGGCGGTACAGACCAGAGTTGCGGGAGGTGAGAGGATTCACCAGAGACATCGGGGAGCAGAACAGGCAGATGGACTGAAATACACTCCTGAGGGGAACAGCAGAGGAGGCAGGAGAGGTCTGCTGCGCCATGTGGGTCCATCCGTTCCCCCCCACCCCCACCCCTGGGCTGGGGATCGAACTCACGCTGCTGTGCTGCAGATGCTTCACAGTGCGGTACTCAAACTGCTGCGCCACAAGGGAGGCCCTATTTGACCTTCTTGATGGTGACACTGGTGTATCTCCTCCAGCACCACTCCCTCCATTCAATGGCCATCAAGATAGAGCTAGCATGGTTCCCTCTGCTCTTTTAAAATCTAAGCAACTTCGCTAAACAGTGACTCTTTTGTTGGTCAAAGAACAGTGAACTTCTCCTGCCTTTCTGTAACCAGAAGATATACCTGGGGCATTGTTTATATATTCCTGTTCATCTGCTATTTATTCCTGAAACGTAACAGAAAGGTCCACCTGGAAATAAAATGTGTCTAAAAAGAAGGCAACCATAGCCATGATTGAAATAGACCAAGATCGGCAAGTCCCTCCTTTACAAAATTCCTGAAACATCATAGGAGCACTGATGCTATCCATTTTGCCTGTAACACACTTGCTTTCTTCACCTGTCACAATGTAACATTGATGGAGCTTGACAGTGAAGGGCATTCCAGAAGGTATTCCATACAACTCATTCTTTCCTCATAAGTATTAGGTGGAGGCTTTCTGTCTCTATTAGACAACTTGCCTGTAGTATAGCTGATCTCTCCTCTAAGAACAGAAGCCACACCTCCAGGACAGAAATGAGGTATCTAACACCCATTAGCCACAGTGTCCAGTACAGGTGAACAGAAATGTGTTGGACTCACAAATGCTTTATGCATTCATTTGACAACTCTTTGGCACATTAAGAGATATGTGCCATAGCCTGTTAGATATTAGACCTCCTTAAGATGGTTTTAAGAGGGACAATAGTGGTCACTCAGAAAACTAGGATGAAATAAAGATAGCGAATTCACCACATCCAATTTTCACTAAGGTCTCCTATTATGAGACCATTTGTAGAATATCTAACTGCTTTTAAAATTCATGTCCAACCAACCCTTTCTGATATAAAATCCAGATATTTTCAGATTTATTTTAGGTATCAGTTTCTCTGAGAAGTCACCCGACACATCAGTTTCTGTCTTAGATGCTTTTTATATCTTTTCTTAAATAAACAAGTGTGGGTTTCTATGGTATTTTCTGTGGAGTTCGGTCTTTGTTTCTTTGTAACTGCTACATAATTATATTGGAAATGTGAAAAACAGTTCAGCAGGAAATCAAATGCTGGCTCAGTATGGATATTTTTATATCTAGAGATACTCAAATATGAACCGGCAGAGAGATTTGGATACTATGCCTAACACACAATATAATGACAAGCTTTATTTAAGAGCCAGCAAAAAAAGAAGCTCCAACAGAACATTTTTTCCCAAACACAGTGCCTTAGAGTTGTTTGTTGTTTTTGTTACACAAAACAGTTAACTAAAGCTGAGACAGGAAGTATGCTAAAAGGTCAGCTTTTTTTAAACATCAAGCTCAAAACGTGTCACCTGAAAGAAGAGGTGATGAGGCTTTTATCATTATTGTCACTTACAAACAGATATAGAGAATACAGCTATATTCTATTATAATAAGATACTATATGACACATGATAGACTTAGTATCTCACTATAGTCTACTGTAGTAAATATAAAAATATAATAACATATAGAGTCTCCTTATCAACCAAATGAGTTTCAGCTATCGAGTTACAGTTTCCCTTTAATGGGTAAATAAATTGTTTATACTCAAGTAGACAGCTGCAGAGGAACCTAGACTGAAATCTAAATTTATTGCCTAGAAAGTGTAAGCTTTTTTCCTTCACACTTTTATTGTCATCATGATTTTAGTTCATGCTTCCTTCTTCAGCCTATCACTAAGCATTCATTGTTAAATTAAACACAATGTTGGTGGTGTAGACCTCAGCATCCTTTCAAATATACATTGGTGGGTAGAGGAACATTCACACTTCAATATGAAATGTAGGCTTTAATGTATTTTAAATGTAGTTACTAGAGCCTTTTAACAATTCAAACTCCCCACGGCCTGCCTGTTGGCGCAAGGGATTAAGTATCAGCACTATGAAGCACCCACAGCCACTGCAGCACAAGTTCTATCCCCGGTCAGGGCGGGGACCTACATGGCGCAGCAGATCTCTCCTGCCTGCCTGCTGTTCCCCTCAGCAGGTATTTCAGTCAATCTGCCTGCTCTGTTCCCCCCTCTGTCTCTGGTGAATTCTCTCACCCTCCACACCTCTGGCCTATACCCCAGTTCCTGTATGCAAAAATAATTAAATCTTAAAAAAAAATTTAAATTCTTCTGGAACAGAAAGTTCGCAGATGTAAATTTTAAAGTCATCACTCACTCACCTTATTCAGTTACTTCAGTGGGATGAATGCCCATTGATAACCTCCCATCATGCCTGAACCTCTTTGGTCAAGAGCTAGCTGATGGAATACTGTGGACCCTTAAACTTTGGAAGTGATAAGTGATCTTTTCTAAAATGGTCTGGTTAACATGAACCAGGGCATGTGCTCATAGCAATTAGACTACCACTAGGAGAGAACAGAGGCTAAGGGTTCACATTTTGCATTGAAGAATCAAATAAAGCTAGGATCAAATTCAAACAGCTACCTAAACTTGATTTGCCTATACTTTGCTGTCTTTGCTTTATTAACTGAGAGAATTCATGGTATCAGAGTTGTGGTGAGAATTAAACATGATAAAGGGCATAGAAAGGGTTAGAATGCTGTCCAGTGTAAACAGCAGTTTTTTAATTGTATCATTATTTTTATCCCTCATTGCCAAGGTTCTCAATCTGCAGTGGTATTTGCTTCTCCTCTTTGCTCATTAGTTTTAACCAGATGCCAATTTCTGTTCATTGAAACCCCATCTCTGATGCAGCTAGTTATATTCTGAATTAGGGAGGATAGCAATGGCTCCCGGGTGTGGTCCCTGGGCCGGCAGCATGAGCCTCACATGGGAACTTGTTAGAAATATAAATTCGTGGTCCAGAAATCTGTTTTGACAAGTCTTCCAGGTGATTCTGATGCACCATAAAGTTTTAGAAGCACCAGACTGTAGGCCTGTTTCCCACTCTCCATTCTCCTTGACTTGGACTCTCCATCTCATTCATAATCTGTTCTGCTCCTAAACCTGAATGTGAATATTCTAGGCTCTACACTTGCCTTCTTTCAATATTTTGATGTATTTGACAGGTGTCTCAGATACAGCAAATAAAATACTTTTCCTTGATCTTGTCTCTGAAGGAAATCATTATTTATTTCACTTAAACCAAACCATATATATATATTTTTAAAGATTTATCTATTTATGCACACAAGAGCTGGGTACAGGCCAGAGTCACGGGAGGTGAGAAGAATCACCAGAGACAGAGTGGGGAGCAGAACAAGCAGATGGACTGAAATACACTGCTGAGGGGAACAGCAGGCGAGGCAGGAGAGGTCTGCTGCGCCATGTAGGTTCCCTCCCTGGCCGGGGATTGAACTTGCGCTGCTTGCTGCAGTGCTCAACCTGCTGTACCACCAGGGAGGCCCCCAACCATATATTTTCTCTCCTGATTTCCCTCATCTTCAGAAGATATTCTAAGCAATTCTTCTTTTGATGAAGATATTTGCTAATTTTGAAATGCAGCTCTAACAAAATCCTACTAACTGATAATTTGTAGTCCTGATGAAAATATATCTTCCATGGAGAATATTGTCTTTCCTGTCTACTGAAATAATATCACCCTACCCCTAATGATTTAAATTTTTGTGTTATGTTAGAGTTTCAAATAGCATGCCTTGGAGAAAAATCTCTTCAACATCTTTGTTCCACTTAGAGCTCAAAGAGGAAGGGTCCTATTTTCTTCAAAGTGTTCACCTCCTAACACACATGGAATACTTGCAGAAAAGGGCTGAACCTATCTGCTCTAGGCATTTCTTCATTTATTAAATTTAGAGACATGTATTGATGTGAGAAGGTGAACACATGTTTTGGTGGGACTTGCTCTGTGAATTCTGTGTAACCTGTGTTTTGGGGGTGAGGGGATTTTTCTCATTGCAGAGTGTTTGCTCAGCATTTTTCATTTCTTTCTTTCTTAAAAAAGATTTACCTATGTCTTTATTTATGCATGTAAGAATTGGGGTACAGACCAAAGGGAGAGAAGATTAAGAGGATTTACCAGAGACAGAGTGTGGAACAGAACAGGTGGATCCACTGAACTACACTTCTAAGGGGAGCAGTGGGTGAGACAGGCGAGGCCTGCTGTGCCAGGGTCCCCTCCCTGGTCAGGGATCATGTGCTTCAGTAACTGAGGACAGCTTCATAGTGCCTGACTTAACCTCTTGAACCACTAGGGAGGCCCCCCCCCCCCCCCANCATAGTGCCTGACTTAACCTCTTGAACCACTAGGGAGGCCCCCCCCCCCCCCAAGCATTTCTCAATGGATTTCTGTGACACTTAAGTAAAACTGTGTTGATTAGCACTCATCATGATACCTGGCCCGGGATTCATGCTAGTTGTGAAGCCATTCATTTCTTTGTTCTTAGCTGATTGGAATTTCTATTCTGATAGAATTAACATCTGTACAGGAGCATGCACTGAACACATCTTCATGACAAACAGCATAACCCTTGACCTTGGGTGATATATGAGGAGGATCTTAGCCTTAGGGAGGCTCGGGGGACAGGACATTGTTAATATTATGAAGGAGAGAGTAGAGTAACCAACACCCTGTCTACCATCCCCCCAAAAGAGACAAAAGCAAGTTACCCAGTGTAAAGGTCCACCCTCTGGCTGAAGGGCCTCCTGATCTGGCCCTGCAAAGCCAGGTGGGTGGGGTAGCTGAAGATGGAATCAGTGTCTATTTTTAGTTCTGGTTTCTAAGCTTTGGATTAGGGATTCCTGTAATCAAAAAAACGTGCTGCATTTTCATTCTTTAGGCTTTGCTGCTTTGTAACCTGCTTCCATTTGTTCAATACAGATCAGATTAAATGATAAACGGCCTTGTTGGGTAATGAAGTGTGGGCTGGCATTATTCAGGGTTTGCCTCAAGGCTCTCAGAAAAGAAGAGAAATAAAAGTTCTTAGATCAGAAGACTGGCTCCTTGGGGAGAGAGCAAGGGAGGGGACTGAGGCTCCTCTTCTCCAGTACCTTCCTCCTGGTCTCTGACCTGCCAGATTGGTTATTACTCTATGGGAATCCCTTTCTGTAAGTTCAGTCAGTGCCCCACAATTTTCATACAAGGAGAGTCAGTTGTTCCTGCCCTTTTTAAGTCTTTGGCTTCAGTCACTCAGGAAAAAATTACTTTAAAAAGTCAGAAAGCTATAGTGCCTATGTGCCTGTCTGCCTGGGACTTTTAACAAAGAGCTGAGTTGGGTATATGAAAGCAAAAATCCTTTGCACAATTCAATTAATAGTGCTGTTTTAAGTCAGAACTCATCAGGGTACTTTCTAGTGGTAACAATTCATTATTTCCATTATTCATTAATTTAGCCACTATTTATTGGGACCTCTCGGCACTGTGCTAGGCTCCTAGGAAAAAAGTGATCAGAATAAATAAACCATGAAATGTGCCAGGAGAACAAGGATTTTGTCCATTTCTCCCCTTAGAAATGTATTATTCAAGCCTCAAACAAACAAATGATAATAAGCCTCAACCAGTCAGTTGAAGTCTGTAAGTGTGATCTCTGAGACCTTATAATAAAAGACCCTGACCCAGGTCAAATATCAGGAAATAGTAAATGTAACAGTCATAGCAATTGCTAAGGTACACATACATAGCAAAAGTGGTAGTATGATTAATGTATCAAAATAGGTTTAATATGAGTAAAACAACTTGCTATTTAAGCTGAAAAGCTAATGAATCCAAAGTTGGCCAGTTGAGGACTATTAGAAATATTTTACTTACTCCTTTCTCCCAAATGAGTAAGGTACTGAGGCAAAGAATTCTGGAATTGCATGTACTATTCAGAGAAAGGGATTCTGGAATGAAGGCAGAGAAGTAACTACATGTAGGCCACAGATTGTAATCCCTTCATGGCCAACATCGTGACATTTACCAATGCAATCTGAAATAATATTAAAAAGAAAAACAAGCAAACAAAAAGAATGGTCACAATACTTTTAACTTCTTCCCTCAAGAGGTGCATTTTCTCCCCCACTCCTTGAAACTGCTCTTGGCAATGTGGTTGTTTTGCCCAATAGAATATTAGCAAATTTGATGCAAATAGAGACTTGGAAAATACTTGTTCATCTGTCTTTTGCTGCCCCAAAACACTCTGAAAACGCAGAGGTAGCCTACTGTAGGATGAAAGACCACATGGAGCAGAGAAGAGCTTTATCAAAGGTCTCTGGCCTAACCAATCTACCATATACACATGTGAGGCCAGTATAGACCATACAGCCCCAGATAAGCCACCAGCTAACTAGATAGCTGACCAAAGCCAATTTAGACCCAAAGAACTGCCCAATCACTTCTAGGAAACAGGAGAACTAGATGTGTATTAGTTTAACTCACTAAGTCTTGGCAGGGTCTTATTATTTTTCTCTTTGTTCAACAGCCACTCAACCATATTCTCTCACAATATCTCCTTTACTTTTCTTTCTTTCTTTTTCTTTTTTTTTTTTTTTTTTGCTCAGCTTCTAATCCAATCTACATAAGGAGGAAAAAAAGTAATGCAGATTGAGGTTGAAATACAGTTTTTTACCAGGAACTCTTTTAGGATGTCACTATGACTAATAGTCACTTAATCTTAACCTAGAAAAAGACAGAAGGTAAGAGGCTTCTTTCTATCTCTTTGTCTTCTCCTGGTTTCTCTTTCTCAAACACCCTTCTCAAAGCCTTAACATTATCTCTAAATATATGTTTTTATTTATATACATAAAATAAATGGCTATATATGCAATTCTTTGTAACATATGCAAATAATCAGAGTGGTTTTACATGAAGTGGCACTATAGTGGTTAAAATAAAATTGACCATGGACTACCCAAGGGATGATATTCAAATGGGGTTAGCCTCAAGCATCTCTTTGGACATAGAAGGACTCTGATTATAATCTTTCCTATGGAGAATTGCATTTTGGATGTTTCCAAGAAGAAACTGTAGCATCTTTTCACTTTGTTATATTTCACTTTCCACCTCCCCTCATTATATTTCTTATTGCTAGGGATGTTGGTCTCCACCTGATAGCACCTGCATGCTCGCCTGAGGTAGGAAGACCTCTGTAGATAGCCCTATCAGTCATGCTGCTACAGTCTCTCTGACATTTGGGAGCCCCTTAATCATTCCTGTCTGTCAATTTCACTATGAACCTTGGATTCTCATCACTCTTTCCCCTCCTATGAGAACTCTCTGGATAATGGCTTCTTGTTTTCTGTTTCTTTTCATTCTCTGCAAGGAAATTATAATCTTAATGAGACTTTAGTCCTGACTGCACAATTGCCAATAGGGAGAGATATTACATATTTTGAACAGCATCTTGATATAAAATCGGAAATCAATCAGACTCTCCAAGAATGTGCCTGCTTAACATGAGGGCCTTCTCTTGATCATTGGTCAATGCACCAACTCTGAACCAAGGACAAGAAAAGGTCACAGAACATACATATTGGCTGAACAATGAAGAAATACAGCACACTGATATCAGTTTTGTTGTTGAGGGAAGAACAGATAACAGACAATGTACACCTAATGAATAATCTTAAATTAAGACCAAAGTCCAGGGTCAAGGATGTATCAACAAGAAAACACATGCAATTTATTCATCAATTTCTGAAGGTTACAAGGAAATTTTTGCCTTAAGAGGTAGAGTACTACAGTACTTAATTCTCACTACACCCAAAATTTTAAGGAACAATGATGATTCCCATTTCACAGATGAGAAAAATGAGAGAGAGCAAGCAAATGGAAATAATTTGCCCAAGGTTATGTAGTCAAAAAGGGGTCAACTCCATCCACATCTAGAATCCAAGACTTCTCCAAACAACGAACTGCCCATAAAGATATATTTTTTCCTAAATACCCTGGGCTGGATCAAGCAATTATTCTGGCAACTGGGCCCTATGCCAGGAAGAAGCATTCCATAAGTGCTATCAAACGAGTGCTTTCCCTAGGAGATTTAACCATCATTAGTGAAAAGCTTCATTTGCAATATTGTGTGCAGCCCACCGTACTGGGCCAGAGCAATGCATTACCACTAACTCAAAGAGATTAATTTAATGGGCAATTATATGCTTTCCTGCTTTAAAATACTTTCAGGTAACCAATCGGAGTGTGCTTTCTATAAATGCTCAGTGCCCGCTCCCAGGTACACAGTGTCAGCGGGTTTCCCCACTTTCCACCCCACATCACCATTCTCTCTGGGAAGGACACTAAAATTGGCATTCAGCCCCAGTGCACTCTATTTTAAGCAAATCGATTCCCTTACTGTCCCCAATACTTTTTATCTCTCCTGCAGCTATTCTTGTTACGTTGCTTACCACACTTCTCAACCTAAAGGGATCCTGTGCATCATCTGAGAAGCCTTACCTCAAAACTCAGCTTCCTGAACTGTCATCTCACCACAAGAGGAAGACAAAAATAAAAAGACAAAACAAACAAAATCACACCTCACTTTTCTTTGCTTTCCTTTATAATATGGTGAAATTGTAATGCACAACTGATTGGGCAGTGGAGAGGGGCTGGGAGATCTTGTAAGAAATGGATTCCTGAGCTCTTTCTGGAGTTTTGGACCCATCAGGTCTTAGAAGAACAGAATTCTGTTTAGGTTATCCCCTCGTGGGGCCTCCCTGGTGGTGCAAAGGATTAAGGTACAGCACTACGGCCTCCCTGGTGGCGCAGTGGGTTAAGCAACGCACTATGAAGCAAACTGCAGCCACCCCAGCACGAGTTCGATCCCTGCCAGGGAGGGGACCCACATGGCACAGCAGACCTCTCCTGCCTCGCCCACTGCTCCGCTCGGCAGTGTGATTCAGTCCATCTGCCTGTTCTGCTCCCCACTCTGTCTGGTGAATCCTCTCACCTCCTACAACTCTGGCCTGTACCCCAGCTCTTGTATGCACAAATAAATAAATCTTTAAAAAAAAAAAAGTGCAGCACTATGAAGCTATCTTACAGCCACTGCAGCAAGAGTTTGATCCCTGGCCAGGGAGATGACCCACATGGCTCAGCAGACCACTCCTGCCTTGCCTGCTGCTCCCCTCAGCAGTGCGTTTCAGTAGATCTACCTGTTCTGTTCCCAACTCTTGTCTCTGGTGAATCCTCTCTCTCTCTCGCTCTCACACACACAAACACACACACACACATAGTCCATGTCATCTCTGGACTGCACCCCAGCTCTTATATGCATTAATAAATAAACCTTTTAATAATAAAAAAAAGTTATCCCCTGGTGACTCCGATCAATTGGGTTACTTACCTTCTCTTTGACCTTCATTGAAAAGCACTGTTCCCTAAAAATACTATCTGGTATTTTCTACCTCCTGGTTCCTCAGCATCTTGACTGCTGAAATGGGAACAGAATTCCAGGCCTAGCAGTTCCAAAGTCCTGCTTTATCCAAGCATTACAGCAGGAGGGCCTGATCTTCTCTGCTCCCCTGCACCCCTGTTGCTGGGCCAGCCTACCACTTGCACAGAACTACTCCACCCACTTGCTTCCAGAAATGATATGGCAGTGTCAGAAACTCTCTTTAATGAAGATGAAGAGAATAGAGGGTACTCAGTGAAAGGCATTTAAAAGTATGTCATCTGCAATTCAAGGACCATGGTTCTAACCTTGCTACCCCATTCCCCCAACTTTGCTGTCTATAAAATCTTGGGTGAGTTGGTCAGCCTCTGCCTCAGTTTCCTTGTTGGAAAAATGCATCTAATACTAGTGCCTACTTTCAAAGAGTGTTGCAAGAATTAAATGCATTGTAGGGTTTGCAGGACACTTTTTTTAGTATTTATTGTAATTCAGTAAATTTACCTTAAATCTTCACAGCCATGGTAATCAACTCTAAGCACTACTGTTTGAGGGTGGGGGGAGTGCAACCAACAGAGATACTTAACAGAGATGCACTACACCAGCCTAATCTCTTGTTACACAGGGGCATCTAACTGCCAGTTCATGTAATGAGATGAGCTCAGGGGTTATAATGGCAAGTTAGATCCATCACCACTAAAATACCTGGATAAAACACACAGAGGAGCTTCTCAGCCTTGGTTAAGTGAGTCTGACACAAGAGGATAAAGGACGAGATCTCCATTCTCATTAAGAGATAACAGATGGACTTTCCTAAAATACATTTTTAGCTTAATTTCATTTGTTTAAATCTTTTGTCTGATGAGATAAGGTCCTAAGAATAATTCTAAATTGTTCTCCCTGGAATGAATATTTCTTTATCTTTATTAGAACCTCTCCCTGTGGGGTTCTGTTGTCCTGGGTAGTTTTAATTATTCACCTTATCCAAATACAATAAATCTCCCTTTAATATTTTCTGCCTGAGACAAGGTCGGTGGTGTTAGAAGATAAACTTTATGCAATGGGCTACATAATAAAACCAACTCAAAACAAATTTCTAAGTATTGTCATTGTAATTCCAAATTTTCTTAAGTTTTCTATGATCTTATAGTTTCTATTTTCTTTAATGATTTAGAAAAAGATGGCTTAATTGTACAAAGTTTCTAGATTTATGCCACCTCAGCTTATATTTTACAGCTGAAAATTTGTTTCCTTTCATACTTTCATTCTTGCTGGTTCTAAGAAAATTATGTGAAAGAATTTTTTTAAATCAGATTTCTATCTAAGTTTACAGTTTCACATCTCCTGAGATTTTAACCTCTTAATTTAAGCTTGCTTCATGGCCAGAATCTATGAATGTTGTTTATTTAGTTTTCAAACTGAGTTAAAAAAGAATTAGTTCTGTTTCAACAGGGTAATATAAGATTGGATTACATATTTTAAATTGTATAAGGTTCATGGACAAACTGAAGGTCACCAGATAGGCAGAAACATTCTGTATTTATTCATTTATATGGAGCTTGCTATAAACCTATACCTGGAATGTATTTGAATGATTTTTCTGATACCATAAAGAAAATTTTATTTGATCTACATTTTTATGTTATTTCTATATTTATATAATAATAATATAATAACAATAAAAAATAACCCTACACTTTAGAAAAAAACTGTTATTTTTCCATAGACTCAACTTTTCATATTAGTTATGAAGCAGTTTTAATATAATCTAATAGTCATGAAATGATATCACTGTACCATTTTTTTTTCACACCCTCAACATCGACTTGTTTATAATTCCCAACACTCATCATCTTCCTCACTCTGTGTTTTTCTCAGCAGATCCCATCTTGCCTTCTCCTATGTGGTGCTTCCAGAAGCCACAGAAGGAAAAACTCCTAGAGGACCATGGTCCTTGCCAGTTTTGGTCAATGCTCTACCCCCAGTCAGGAGACGAGTATTTGGCAAGTAGTAATAAATAAAAAATTACTGAATGAGCATGAAAATGAATGTCTTCTCTCACTAGGTTCTGTACCTGGAGTCATCAGCTGAACTGTACCAACAGTCATCCCCCTAAAGTCATTAACTCATTTTCCTGGAGCATTTGCCTTCCCTGCTCATCCATGATTCCCTGCAAGTGGAACTTCTGTTTGTGGATTGGCGCTGAACTGTGTCTTAACCACCTGCTCCATGTACACACTTTCTCTTCCCTCAGAGAATGGGTTACATAGACCTTTATGCATAGGACCTTACATGAATATTTAAGTGATGGAATCTGTTTCATTAAAGTGTCATGACCTGAACCCCTATGCTTATTGCAGCACTATTTACAATAGGTAAGCTGTGGAAACAACCCAAATGCCCAAAGATAGATGATTGGATCAAGAAGATGTGGTATATAGACAGAATGGAATATTACTTAGCGATTAAAAAAGATAAATTCATGCCATTTGCAGAAACAAGAATAGAACTGGAAGGGATCAGATCATGCCCAGTGAATAAGCCAGAAAGGAAAAGAAAATTACTGGATGGTGTCACTTAAAGAAGGAATACAGAGGATCCAAATAAGGGGTCAGGGAGAAAAAGTAATGGTAATAAACTTAAAATCAAAATCAACAGGCAACTATAAACCAGAGACCATCTGCAGGGGGAGTGGAGGAAGAAGGATCAAAACGGATAGGTAGAGCACAAGGGACTATGGTGATGGTGCATGGGTGAACTGGTGGTGGAAATTTTACGGGGACTATACACAAGAAGAGAAAATGCACACTATACAAAAATTAAGAATGATGCAAAAAATACATAAAATAATAAAATAAATAAAAAGTGTTATGGATGATACCTAACAATCATGTTCTTGTCAATTCATGAGAAATTTATTTTAAAAATAATTATTCTCTGCCTCCTTTGAAGAACATTGTGATCCTTTAGTGTTTTGATTAAGCCTTAAACCAATCTAAATAGATCTATGTTTTTCTCAGAGGCTTAAGGTGATAATGCAACTTCAACACTATAATGATAAAAATTTCATATCTGTACTTCTCTAGATTGTGTTAACATTTCTAATAAACCAGAGCCGCCAAATGGTATACTTTGTTTGTTTTATACCTTAATGTTACAAGGGGAATCTCTGCCAGAATCACACACTAGGGAAGAAAAGGATACTCCAAAGCCAAGAAAAACATCCGTTTTCAAAGCTTATGCTCTCCTCAGAATCCTTCATTTGGTAGGGTTGAAACCACATATTAACTTGACTTCATGGTCTTTGTCTACTCTCATGGTTGCTATAAGAAACAGACCCTCGTCACACTTAAATCTTTACTCTTGTCATAAAATTAAAAAAAAAAAGTTCAAAAGAGGCCATTTTTCTCATATTTCAGAATAAGGAAAAACCACACCCTTTCTGAAGGCCTGGGTTACCATTTCATTTAAAAACAAACTAGGGCCTCCCTGGTGGTGCAATGGGTTGAGCGTTGCACTGTGGAGCTTCCACATCCACCTTAGTGTGAGTTAGATCCCGGGTCAGGGAGGGGACAAACATGGCACAGCAGACCTCTCCTTGCCCACTGCTGCCCTCAGCAGTGTGTTTTAGTCGAACTGCCTGTTCTGCTCCCCACTCTCTGTTGAATCCGCTCACGTCCAGTGCCTCTGGCCTGTACCCCACTCTTGTATGCATAGATAAAATCTTTAAAAATAAAACAAATCAGTCATGTATCTCAGAGATGTTTCTCCATTTTTACATTAGCTGAGAAAATATACAGTGATTTTCAAAAGAACAGAATGGGTTTGAGTCCCCCATGTCCTACAGTTATCATCTATACATTCTATCGTCTGTATGTCTACATATCTTTCATCATATTGATTTTTATTTCCTTATTAGGATTCTCTTTTTTTAAAAAAAAAAAGATTTATTTATTTATGTATACAAGCACTGGGGTACAGGCCAGAGGTGCAGGGGGTGAGAGAATCCACCAGACAGAGTGGGGAACAGAACAGGCACATCCAGATCAACTGAAATACATTGCTGAGGGGAGCAGTGGGTGGGCAGGAGAGGTCTGCCGTGCCATATGGGTCATCTCCCTGCCGGCACAGGGATAGACACATGCTATGATGGCTGTGGTTTGCTTCATAGTGCGTTGCTTAACCTACTGTGCCACCAGGGAGGGCCCAGGATTCTCTTTACTCTGATTACTTTGAGATTTTTTTTTGTCCCGATTGAATTTGTGTAACTATGAAGGACTCATCAGGTTCTTTATGGAAAGACATTCAGATCATAATCAAATGTAAGCTGCTTGGGAAGAAATGCATGTCATGTACATTTGGCATATTTTTTATAATAAGATATTGGTGGGGCAGAGTACAAGTTCTCAAAGATGGCATTGCACTGAATTTCACCATATAGTTATTTTTTAGAAACCCAATAGTACTGTCATTAAGCACAACCAAAGAAACCACGCTCATTAAGAACTGACAAAAAATTAACTGACATGTTATTTTAACCATTCCGGAATCTCCAAAGAAAAAAATGCTTGCATATTTACATGTCATTTTTGAAAATGACATATCGAAGACACAATTTTAAAGTCTATGGTTGTTATATAAAATACATTAAACAAACCAAAAAAATCACATATAAGTTCATATCCCCCAAATCATACGTATCAATAGCGTGACATTTCCTTCTATATTTTCTGCATATATATCTATGTGAGTAGTTTAAATATGTGAATGATAGTTTCTACAATGTATACACTACATACATTAGTGTCCACTTATTTAAATTATAGTGTATCATTCTCAGATTCTATTTTTTCACCTCCACTTTTGTACTAGTCTTTCTCCATATTATAATAGGCAAAACAATATTTTTAATGGCTGGATAATGGATATATAAGCTATCAGAATAAGTGGACATAAGAAGGTTTCCTTCCTGCATAGAATGTAAACTTTTGGTAATTTACCACTGCGTTAAATTATTTCATGTTGAGATAATTCATTCATAGTCTCCTTGGGAACAATAAAATAAGTTTTATTTCTAAAATATCTCATGGAAATAGGGACCACTTATCATGGGATCGCTAGGCATAAATTGAACCCAGCCAAACAATGAAGAAATGAATAAAACCACACACTTACTAATTTCGGTGGCAATGATTGTTATGTTGTGCCATACACTTAATTCTCTGTCAAGTGGTGTTGCCAACGTGATCTTCCCATCATCTGCATTAATGTTGAACTGTCTCTCCAGGTCAGTGTGTCGGTCAATGGAAAACCTACAAAACAGATATATCTGTGATCTACTTCAATGTTTCTATGATCCATACATTCCACAGCAGACCTTTAGTAGCCCTCAGAGAGCCATAGTTGTGAAGTCAAATGAATTGGGAAACTCAATGGCATCATAATTTGTAAAACAAAATGACTGAATGAGGCACAAGAAACCTAATAATTATTGTCCAAGGAGTAATTAGCTGCCTATGCAACATGGAGGTCATAAACTGCCATCAGTTTCAATAGGTAGCATCTTCAAAAACGGATGCTGATGAAGAGTTAATTGGACAATCCATCACATTTATTGGACAGCTTATGATAATTAGCAGTTGCCACAAAATATCATCTAAAACAATGAACTCAAGCTCAGAGCAGAATGGTGCCAGGCAGCATGCTATTTATGACAGTTCAAAGGAAATGTGTGCTGGTGTTACATCCGACTAGACAGTATATATGTGGTGTTGACGTTGTTTTGTTTTGTTGTCATTTCAAATAAAGTGCATATATTTAAGTTTTTCTATCTCTTCCCATAGAAATAAGATGGTTGTTTATTCTTTAGCAGTAATTTTGTTTTAGGAATAGATATTTTAGAAGATTTACAACACTAGATTCCATGAAATTAAGAATTTTAAACAGACAGATCCAGAGTTTCCCCTGAAAGAAAAAACTCTTTCTTATAGAATGTGAAGATGTTTTGCATCTAGAGCCAACTGTTTCTCAGGAACGCTAAGATCAAGATAATATTGGAATTTTTTCCACAAGTTAGTAATAGTCTTTTTATAAACCCAAATCTGTGCTTTGGCTATGGAATATTGCACTTGATGAAGTACACATCTTAAGGATCACAAGATACAATTAGAAAATGTGGTTTATGAATAAGGAGTGAAATAAACTTTTAAAAGAGAGAATTTTATGGACTGAATGTCTGAATCAATACTTCTCTCCCCATACAACTGTAAAATTCTGAATTCTACTGGATAGTATTTGAAGGTGAAATTTGAGGGAGGCAACTAGGGTTAGATTAGGTCTTGAGGGTAGGGCCCTAATCACGTTATTAGTGGTTTATTTTAAAAAAGGGAGAGATGAGTTCTCTCTCTCTCTCTTGCAAGGCTCTAGAATGCCTATTTCCATCACTGATCTGCTGAAGGAAGCCTCTAGAACTGTGAGAAATACTTTTCTTCTACATAAATCACCCTGTCTATGCATGACAGCTCATTTAAAACAAAGGTCATATACATTCCCTTTCTAGGATTGAGTACTTAAGAAAGTCTGCAAGGTTAAGGTAACTTCCTATAAAGTGCTTGTGAAATCTCTCTATTCAGTGATACTCATTAACCCTAAGTATAAAACATTCCATGGCTATTTAGTGGTGACAATATCTTCTTTTTTCCTACCTGTCTTTTATTCATTTATTATGCAGTCAAGAATAAGACTATGTTATTACATGGAAATGGAAAAATAGAAATTTCCATAATCCTCCATCTGTACTTTTGCATTGTTAACATTGTACTTTAGTAGATTTTATTGTAAACTGTATATATTTAGGTGTATTCTGTCTAACTACTTATTTATATGTATCTGATTTGTCTGTATATATATCTACCTATGAAGATAGATATAGATGCACAGTTAGATATGTAAATAATTCTTTCTTTCTTTTAGCTATTTCTTTGTCATTAGAAGTGATATACTTATTGTCCTCTATACCAAATGCAAATACCATAGGGAAAAAAGGTATCTCTATTAAATCCTCCCCACCAAAGACAAGCATCATTAAACAGTTTGGAATAATATTAAAAACTGCTTAGTTTTATTGACATTTTTTTCATTGTTAAATTCCTTGAACAAATCATGTAATATGAAATAACAGATCAGTCGCAACTAAAAGGAAATGCCTGATTTAATAAAGACTACAAAGAAAATTAAGACGTTGACTTGCATCTCCGCACCAGGTATTTACCATCCAAGCCTATTCCCAATCCCCAGGAGGATTACAAAAATTCAGAAAGGATTTAAGAAACCAGAATCACATATGCATTAACAGTGCTCTCAACAGAATCCTGAGCATGAGTAAGAGTCCCTGCAAAACATTTGAATCTGTTGTATTATGGAAGGAGACCAACAGCCATTTTCTTGGGGAGCAATTATTGTCGATCAGACCAAAGAACTTCCAAGTTGAAGTGTAAAATAATTGAAGAGACACATGGTTTGCTCCAGATGTACACTGTGACTCTTGAAAGAGCTAAGGAATGTCCAGAGGATTAATTATCACTTTCTATATCCATAAATAAACTTTACAGTCATTGCTGGATTTTAGTAATTCTATTATCTTACTACTGATATTTCACACATTCATGCACCAACCAATTTCCCAGAGGCTACAATAAACGAGAATCAATCTCATCACTGATACTCATGAATTCCATATCTGAAACAGATTCCATGGCTATTTGATTGCTGTCTAGAGCTCCCCACATAGATAAAGCACTGAGAACAATGAGAGGATTTTGGAAGATGTATTTTTTTTTTATGTTCATTTAACTCCTTATTCAAATCTGTGTCACGTAGACCTCAAGTTTGGAATAAATTCTGAATTGCTAAATTTCTTTACTACTCAACTATGAAGCAACCATATCATAAGGGTAATTGGGAAAATTAAAGCATAACTCGGACCCTGCTATGTAGTATGTACTACGGATTTATTCATCATCATCATCGTAGTCATCATTATCATCATCATCAGAGTTATTATATCCCATGAAACAAAATTTTAATAAACTTCCCTACTTGGAAGATGGTGGAGAAGGCATCTTTCTTAATGATTTATAAACAGCATAAAACTGGGAAAACATTTGAGTGTTATTTATAATTCTTCTAACTTGAACAGAGGAAGAGATATTTTACTCTTTTTTTTTTTAAAGTTCCAGTTCATGACAGACTTTATGGGGTGAGTCATAAGAATTTATAAAATAGGCTATAAATACAGCCCTTTAGTAAGATCAGAGGTAAGGATGTCATAATATTACGAGATCACACAATGGGAGGAACTTGATGGGAGAAAATGACTTTGCTTAAAATTTACTTTAAAGTCTACCTTGACTGTTTCAAGAAGTTCCTCACTGCCTATGTAGACATTTCACACAGTTTACTCCCTGGTAGACTTTATGAGAAAAACTCCCAAGAATTGCTAAACAACACCAAAATCCTGACTCAACACTGTTACTTGGCTTATTAAACCAAGTACAGTATTAAAGGTCTTTTCCTTGTCCCAATCTCAGTTTCTTATAGAATGAGTACAAGATAAATCAACCTTTTAGAGTCGAGGACATTTTAAATAATATATAATGATATCACATCGGCTGGATTTTCGCATTGAAGTTACTCAGTCATTGATTATTGTAAGGATATATATTTACTGAGCATGGATTTCTATTTTGTGCAGAGTACGTGCTAAGTAAATATGCAGAAAGGGGGTAGTTGGGATAAAATAGGACAGAAGCTCAATAGATAAAGAATTAATAAGGGTGTCACTATTTCTGCTGAAAAGTTCAGAGGTTTAAAATTTATATCTTAAAATCATAGGACTTGTATCTCCATTATTGAAATCTTCATTCTAATTTTTAAAAAGTATGCATGTATTGGACTTGCTGTTCCTTTCCAGAACTACTTAAGATGCACTAGACAAAAGACTTTCTTTTGAGAAGAGATGAATAGCCTTTGGAGAGTCATCTTCCAGTCACAATAAGAAGAAACTTCTTGTTAACACAGTGGGAAGTGACATGTGAGAAAATGGGCTCCTTGGGTCATGTTAACATCCGTTCTAATGATGGAAGCTTTGGAAATCGACTTTCTCTTTCTAGCCTGATACTACAGATACGTTTTAGAAACTGTATCATCCTTGATAACCAGTATCACAGAAACCCTATTTAAACTTTTTCATTGAGCTCCTAGAAAATATCTTGGTTGGTTTTAATTTTAGTGTTCCTCTACATTATGTCTTAGAAGTAAATGCTAAGGACTTCATAATTTTACTCTGTGAAGTTAAGGCTATGGACGCAGGGAGATTCCTACTTATGTACTTAGCTGGAGATTCTTTTTTTTAACATAAAGTACTATGACCATGAACACAAACTGATGTCAATTTACTCAATTCAGAGCATCTTGCAGAGATCAGTAGTAAACTTAAGGAGATGACAGCGGTGCAGAGTTGAGAATAGGTCAAAATGGCCAAATGAATATTACTGTGTTAGAATGTAGCACTCTACTATGAATTGCTACCATCTTTGATACTAAATAACAACTTTTACTCAAGTAACATGTTTCTTCTAACATAATTGTTTACATTTCATTCCAGCATTTGGTACAAAATTCTATGTATGTATGTGTGTGGCTTAGATTTTGGTGTCTTCTCCAAATATTACATGTACGCATCCTCATTCATTCATTCAAAGCATCTCCTAACTCCTCTTCCTCCATCTACCTACACGGAACCTCTATCCATTATTCAATGACTGCCTCTTGCTTGTATAAAGAAATCAATCTGTGACAAAACAATGTTAGGAACATTTTCAGAACTGAATTCCCAATATCAGGGAGTCTTCTGTTCTTACTCCCAATGGCTTCAGGGCAAACTCATCTTAACCATCAGATAAATAACAAACATTCAGGAAAACTTTTCTAAAGTACACATTTTCTACTGTAATATTTATGAAAGAGTTTGACTTTTTCCCCAGGAAACAGCCCCAATTTCTCCAAATCAATTGCTCAGTTTCATCACCTAAAATAGGTGAACAATGAGATTACCTTCCTTAAAAGATTAAGATAAATCCCAAATTAGACTTTTAAAAAACACTTTTACAAGGAATATTTGTCATTATGTATAGAATATGCTGTATCAAATATGTAGTTCTGGTTTTTTTTTTTTTTTTTTAAATGACAACAGCTACTAGTGTTTGATCTCCATGTGGGAAAAAATCATAATGTTGTGGTATTTTGACTCACTGTTTTCACCCAAAGGATGAAGCAGATTCACCCAATATAGTCATACCCACTTTATTTAGAGCCAAAATGGAAATCAGATCCCAAATCCTTCAGTTTCTAAGAGGTCCCACTTTCTGAGTGTGGGAATTTTAATTTTGAAGAATTTTAATTTTTTCTGAGTCATCAAGATATTCTTTAATAACTGAGAAGTCTAAACATGATATAATGACAAAAATAAGAGAAAATAAATGCAGATTTACACAATGTGAAGAGACTAAATTCAACAAATTATTTTTATTTCAGTAACATTTTCTTGATGGTAAGTATGATATGAAATGTTTGAACAAAGCTTCCTCTCTCAGATACAATGCTTACGTCTTTCTAGCTGCTAATGATGAAAAGTGGCAATTTTTTTTTTAAATTTTTTTAAAGATTTATTTATGTATGCATACAAGAACTGGGTACAGGTCAGAGGTTTGAGGGGTGAGAGGACTCACCAGAGACAGGGTGGTGAGCAGAATAGGCAGACTGACTGAAATACACTGCTGAGGGGAGCAGCGGGCAAGGCAGGAGAGGTCTGCTGCGCCATGTGGGTCCCCTCCCTGGCAAGGGACTGAACACATGCTGCAGCGGCTGCATAAACTTCACAGTGCGGTACTTAATTCCTTGTGCCACGAGGGAGGGCCCACAGTGGCAAATTCTTTAATGGTAATATTTATATAGCAGTGGGTTAGGGTCTCCAAATATGCCTGGAAAATGATGAAGGTGGTAGATATGACACGAAGAGGAAGATCATCTGTTTTGGGACTGCAAGAATGAGCAGGAATTTTCTAGGTAAAGTATGTAGGTGAAAGTCCACAGCCACAAGGAATTTATGTAGAAAAATCTTGAAAGTTTAGGTCTATTTATTTAGGACGTGATAAAGCTACAGGACCAGATTAGGTTTGGTGAGAGGGAATGTCTGACAAATGAGCATCTTTTTATTTCTCTCCCATAATTTCTTTCTATGTCATCCCTTCCTTCATTCCCTCCCTATTAAGTATCTCCTTATGCTCAAGGTATCATGTCAGATGTCAGACAGACTTTTTCATGAATGAATCTACATGTAGAGAAATACAATGAAGGTGAATATGCCTGTTCAAAGCTTATATTCATGAAGAAAAAAAAAGGAAAAGGGCTGAACTGCCCAAATTATTACAAAAATAATTTCAAAGGGGCAACAGCAAATATGAAAAATTCTGAGTTAAAAGATGTTCAGAAGACTTGAAGGTGTTAACAAAGCACAGTGTGGCTGACATTCAAGATTTACTGCAGAGAAGGCATCAAGAATATATCATGAAGGACCTTGGAATGGGGCTGCAGATTTTTTTTTTTCACCTGTAGGAAATGGGGAGCCACTTGAAACCACTACAGAGCTCCAGAGAACTTTCTGTGATGTAGAAATATGTTCTGAGCTGTTCTTATATGGCAACCACTATTTGCAAACCTTGAAAGTTAGCTTGTGTAAATGAGTAACTGAAAATATTATTGAATTTAATTTAGATTATCTGCTTTCAGTTCAGAGTCACATGTAGCTCGTGGCTACCAAGTTGGACAACACAGATCTAATGTGAGTTAGAGATCATTCTGGCAATTGTGTGTGGATTAACAGGCTGATGAGGTTCTTTTAAATACTCACATTGAAGGTGATCGTGTTTGAGCTTAGAAATAAAAAAAGAATATGTGATTATTTGGTTGTGGAAAGTGAGTTGGAGGAGAGTAGAAGAAACACATTTTCTAATGAAGAACACTGCATTATAACTTTATATAGAATTCAGACATTCATCATTGAGAATTCACAAGTGTATATGTACATTAAGTTCACTGTAAAACTGATTTTAGCAGTAAAGAAACACCCTTATGGAAGACTCATAACCTCTTCTGTAAATCTGTATCGCTTTTCAAATTAGACCCATACTTTTTCATTAGTCTCCTTTTAGCCATTTCCATGCATTTATTCAAATACACCAACCTGGTCAGAAATAGTCACATAAATATTAGCAAAAAGTGATTAAGTATTGCTAGAAATATATGAAATCTGCAACTCCCAGTGGCCACATGAAATTTATCTTTGATGTGTGCTTTTCTGTGATGGGAGATTAGGAGTATGGAAGATGGACAGGTACATAGTGAAGTTCTTCAGATGACCTAGATTTCTACTGTTTACCCTGAGGATGCAGGAACCCGACCCAAATCCCATAAAGCTCCACTGGTCCACAAACAACTAGGAATGCCAAGGGCAATCTAGGCCAGGAAAGTGTCCTTCAACTCCCTTAAAAGATACCCTTTGGGAACTCTTAAGAATGCGAATGATGACTTCTCTCCATATGAAAGCAGATTCAAGACTGAGGAATGCTGCCTGGACAATAGAACAGAGATGATGTGAGATTAGGGGAAAACAAACAAACAAAAAAACACCTGGTCACACTACAATCTGAATAATTGGACTATACCCAGAACTAAGAGCAAGTAATATTTCATGGTGTCCTTCCCAATATGTAGTCTCTCTGCTAAGTCCTGAATGCTATTTTTTGTTATTTAATCCTCTTTAAAAACTGAAGTAGTCTGTGTGTAATTTTGTCCTGACGCTCAATGTGTGTAGTTGTAAAAAGAGGGTAAGATGTATTTTTCCCCCAGTCATAAAATAAGTGGAAGAATGAGTATAATATTCTAACCATAGCAGGTTAGAATAGTATATTTGATACATAATAAACTTACTAAAACTTGGATAGCCATGAGGATGGTGTATTTGGTTATCTAAATTTATACAATTTTGTTGAAAATCATTTACTCTATAAAGAAAAGTGTTTATGGAAAATATGGACAACCCTAACTACAACAAAGCATTTTTTAAATGTCATGAAGTAATATATACTCCAAAGTTTTAAGTGGACATTCAGATTCATTTAGCAAATCTAAGGACTTAGAGAGTAACTGCTGGGAATTAACAGGTGAATAAGATGTGGCTTTAAGGGCTAAGAATGCATTTATATTGAAATAGTGTGTTTACTTCTCTAGACAAATAAAATAAGCACACTGTACCACTATTCAACCATATATAATTCTTAATGGGGGGAAAAAGTATTATACACCAAAATATTTACTCATCCCTAAATATAATACCTCCCATATGCTCTAACCTGGGTGCAAAGCCCAATATCATCCACTTGATGTGCAGTACACAGGACACACACATTGCTTCTTCTTCACATCCTTTCTCTTAGCACATTGGGTCCTTCTCCCTTTCCATACCTGTTCTGTCCACTGTATAGACCCTTAGCTTTGGAAGAACATTTAGGTCTTTTCCTGTCCTTTGAACAATTAAATATATATTTCATAACTTTGATGCTTGCTAAGGACTTTTATCAATTTTATTCTCATTTACTGTGAAGCTACCAGTCCTCAATAGACCATTCCAAATTTGATTTTTAGGGGCCCATTTGAAAGGCGCTTCAACTAGGTCTATCCCACCCCAAACTGACTTCAAACACACAGGATAGAGTTAATAAATATTTGCTAGATGGATGAAAATGGCATTTCCCCATTTTTAACATGCTCTTTTCTTAAAATATGCAATATTATGTTTTCCTCTGTGATACTAAGTCAAATCTGATTGTCCTTTATCAAAAGCAAGGTTGTATAATACATTGTGTCAAATCAGAATGTAGAAATATAAGGAGAAAAAAAGGCTTGGTTGAAATGACTCCCATAAATATTTGAACATCAGATAAGGATGTCAATCTCCCTTTGTTGGGATGCAAAATAGGGGATTTATTTTTCGTTATGAGTATAATAATGTTAGATAACACTGCTCAGCCTACACAAGCATCTTTGTTTCTCTCAGAATATAAATGTTATTATTAAGTTTTATTCCCTAGAGGGGACAGAAACTTCACCAGTGAGAAAAACCAAACCCAAACCAAGAACTCTTTCAACCTCAGATCAGCACTTTCCAATTGCTTTTCCCCTTTGAGATTCTCCTGCTATTTTACTATTCTAGATCACTTTTTAAAAAATAAGTTCATTAATACCTTCAGGTTAACAGCTTTTGATAACTGATAGCCAGGGTTGGCATAGCACATGGGGAACACTTCCGCCAAATCTATTTGCTATTTTAGTGTTTACATTTTAAAGTTTAGAAGAACAACACATTTAGGGAAAGCACCATGAGCCCAAAGTAGTAGCAATAGGAGGATTTAGAAGCTAGATGGCTAGCAAGTGAATATAACCAAATGACTAGCAAAGAGGTTGTGTGCCCATCCATGATGGACACGGGCACTTGCTGTACAGGAAGGATGATGCGGGTGATGGGGAGGGGAAGTGTGGACTCATCAATGGGCAGCCCCCAGCTCTCCTTAGCGTCTGTCTCACTGGTGCAAAGCATCCTCTCTGGATGCTAAATGGAGATTAAACCAGCAAGTGCAGGGAGAAAGGCACTCCTATTTTGGCAAGACGTACACCTCCTCAAATGATCAGCATTCACTCCAGGGTGTTGGGCCAACATTTTGTTGGAACCATATGACACTTTGATTTATTCCTCTGCCACCTTGCTTCTGTTGCCTTCTATGCACAGGTGCTGATCCCTAACACGCCTCAAACTCCATCCAGCGAAAACAACCTGTAACACATTCATTTAATGGGAATAAGAAAATGTGTCCTCTCTAGAGTTAATGTAATAAAGGGTAAATGCGGTATATGTGAAAGGCATAGTCACTCAAATATTAAATATGCAGGAACAAAGACCCACACAACATTTTCAGTATGACTTGTTGGAATACTATCCTCACACTGGAGAATACATGTTAGAGTTTGTTTAATACATCACAGTAAGTCTATTCCAAGTGAAATTCTATTTCATGCCACCTCAAGCTTTTAGATGGAGAAATAAGTGCTGCTAGAATCAGAGTATTTGCCAAGACATTAAAATGTGCAGAGACTAGAGTCTGGCTAAAGCTGTCCACTAGCCTCAATTCCAAAATCCCAGCATGATCATCACTGAGGTCTGGAAAATGGAAGAAGCCAGAAGAAAAATAGGTTTTCACAATCAGTTCAAGCCATAAATCAATAAAATCCCCCCTGCAAACACGTAAGCATCACAGTATTTTTCAGGATGCCTTTTCATGCCTCTCTGGTAGTTATGAGGATTTTCCCCAAAGCTACACTAACTGAAAATCTGGCAGATTTTTCTGGCAGACTTAATGTTCATGCACATCATCCTAGATCCCTTGAGGACAAAGGTTCCCAGGCTCCCAGACCACCTGGGGCTACATCAATTCCCATCACATGTAACTGGATTCTAATACAAAGAATTTCTTTGATGCTGTAAGATTTTAAATGAATTTAAAATCTCATCTTTAAAGAGTTTCTGAGAGAATAAGATCCTAGAATGATGTGGAAGTCAACTATTCAAATTACTGATGAAAATGCAAACACCTATCAACCCCAAATGCCAACGTAGGGGTTGGCCAACATTTTTGCAAATATTTTAGGCTTCATGGATTCTACTGTCCGTGTCACAACACTCAGCTCTGTAATCCAGGATGTAGCATCCAGAATGAGGGTGGCTGTGAACCTACAAAACTTTGTTTTTAAAATTTGGGGTCTGCCACAGTTGGCCCACAGGCTGTGGTTTGCTGACCCTTGGTCTCGTGTAATAGAGTCAGAAATTCACTAAAGCCATGGGTCCTCCCTTAAGTGGGCTCTACAGAAAGAAAAGGAGCTAGGAGAATCAGGTAGTAATAAAAAAATCACATTCTGTTAGGATAGTGTCATGATATTTACAATGCTTGATGCATTAGGAGCCTCAGTGTGTTCTAGATGTTCCAAAAAACTGCACAGAGTTCAAGGATCAAATGCACTGCCAATAATCTCTCCTTAGAAAGTGCAATACATGTTAATAAATTAAATTACCTGTGGAGGTGCTTAGGCGGTAGATACACTTTAGCAATAATACTCGAAGGGGGGCCGGGGTGCGGGGGGCCTATGTTCCCCAAATATAAACAATGATATAAACCAACATTACCTCAATTGAAAAATAAATTAAAAAATAAAAATAAGCAAATTACCTGTGATGTTCTAGTGCAAAGAAACTTGAATTCAAACTGACCAGGTTGTTAATCCCAAGAGTGTCCTTTAGATCACAAGGAGATTCTTCCCTTGGGGAAAAGCAGAGTCTATCTATTTTTTTTTCCTTAAATTTAATAGGCATAAATGCACTTTTATATTATAAAAAAAATGTTTTGCGAAACATTGGTTTGCAGGTTCTATATGGAAAATTTATAGGAAGACACAATTTTGATCCAACTGCAAGTGAAGATGCTATTTAGAGCCACATATAATGAAATAAAGCCCTTAGTTATGAATCAGTTATTATATTTCACTGAACTCAAACTGTTTCTTTCTCACTGCTTAATTTCATTCTAGCTTTTGTTATTATGCCTAAAGAAATCATTTTAACATTTTCTCGCATGCACTTTGAGTATCAAAAATTCCATCTACAAGTTTTCAGCATTTTGCCTCTAATTGCTCTACTGGTTGCTCTAACTGCTTTAATAAATAATATTATCTGAGTTCTGCTGGGCCTAGAATTCTAAGGTCCTTGCATCACATCTTATTTATCATTCCTCTAAGGAGAAGCAGGAGGCCTTTTTCTACCCAAAATATTTCTTTAGAGTGATCGTGAGAGAAAGAAAGGGGGAAAATAAAAAGTGAGCAAAAAAGATAAACATAAAATCCACACTCCCAATTAATATACAACACGAGGCATGTACATACACATACATACATATACAATATACACATACAGATGTGAATAGATGATTAAATAGCTGCACAACTAAGTAAACATGACTGAGTTAATTGATTACAATTAGTTGAATTAGCAGCTGATTTTTAAAAATTTTTTTAAAGATTTATTTATGCATACAAGCACTGGGGTACAGGCCAGAGGTGCGGAGGGTGAGAGGATCAACCAGAGACAGGGAACAGAACAGGCAGACTAACAGAAACACACTGCTGAGGGGAGCAGTGGGCGAGGCAGGAGAGGTCTGCTGCGCCATGTGGGTCACCTCCCTGGTCAGAGGCAGATATCGAACTCGTGCTGCAGTGGCTAGGTCGGCTTCATAGTGCACTGCTTAACCCATTGCGCCACCAGGGAGGCCCCAGCAGCTGATATTTTTGAAACACTGATTTGGAAGAGTTGGTACTTTTGTTTTTGTTTTTCTTAATTATGCCAATTCTTGTTTTTTTTTTTTTAAGATTTATTTATTTATGCATATAAGAGCTGGGGTACAGGCCAGAGTCAAGGGAGGTGAGAGGATTCACCAGAGACAGAGCGTGGAGCAGAACAGGCAGATCCACCGAAATTCACTGCTGAGGGGACCAGCAGGTGAGACAAGAGAGGTCTGCTGCACCATGTGGGTCCCCTTGCTGGCCAGGGATCAAACTTGCACTGCTGTGCCATGGATGCTTCACAGTGTGGTGCTCAACCTGCTGCACCACCAGGGAGGATCAAAGTTGGTACTTTTGAATTGGAAGACAATCAAAGTTTAATCAGGCCAAGACTGTGCAGGAATTAAATGGCCAAGCTTTGATGATTTTCAAGTCTAGGACATTGTACTAGACACCTGTGAACTGGAATTCCTGCTGGCAGAAATATAAGGGTGCGGTCACTGTGGAAAACAGCAGAAAAATCCCTAAGAGAAATAAGCACCTCCTTGGTGGCGCGATGGGCTAAGCAACACACTATGAAGCAAACCACAGCCATTGCAGCACGAATTTGATCCCTGCCGTAGGCCGGGGATGTGACCCACATGGCGTGGCAGACCTCTCCTGCCTCACCCGCTGCTCCCCTCAGCAGTGTATTTCAGTCAGTTTGCCTGTTCTGCTCCCCACTCTGTCTCTGGTGAATCCTCTCACTGCCCACACCTGTATCCCAGCTCTTGTATGCATAATAAATAAATCTTAAAAAAATTCCTAAGAGAAATAAAAGTAGAATTACCATGTGACCTGGTAATCCTACTTCTGGATATTTATTGTAAAGAATTGATACCAGGGTTTCAAGGCTATGCTGGCTCTGTTATAGGGCAGGGAGAGGAGCACTTAGAACTTTTAAGCCTGCCCTCTCTGAATGGGTTTTGCTATTTGCCGCATTAAGACAAACATATAAAACCTTTAATGGAAAGGAATTTTAATACAACTAGGGTCCAATAAAGAAAGAACAAAGAATATAGTTACTAAGTTAAGCATTCAAAGTTACCCATCTCCTTGAGGGTAAAAGTCCAGCCAAATAGGATTGGCCCAAAGCAAGGCCCAAAAACCTGGCACACATTTAAAGGACCTTTCAGTAGAGACCCACAAAAAAGGGTCAGAAAGAGTCAGACAAATTTAGGAGGAAAAGAGCAAAATCAAAATCAAGATAAAAGCTGCCATTGCTAACCTCCCCACGGATCTCACACCCACATCTATTCCAACTAGTTCAAGACCAAAAAGCAAGCACAGTTTTTTCACATGTCCCTCTGCTCCATGTGCCTTATTCAGTTTTTCTTGCTGTTCTTCATTTTCCTTTTTTTCCTCTCTTCTTTGCAGAAATCTTTTTTCCCTCCTCAGCTCCACTCACTTAGGGTAGAACCAGGATTTTTGGAACTTCCCCTTTTCCTGGGACCACCCTGTTACAAAAGCACTTAAAACTTTTAAGCCTGCCCTCTCTAAATAAATTTTACTATTTGCCGCATTAAAACAAACATATAAAACCTTTAATGGAAAAAAATTTTAATACAACTAGGGTACAATAAAGAAAAAACAAAAAATATAGTTACTAAGTTAAACATTCAAAGTTACCCATCTCCTTAAGGGTAAAAGTCCAGCCAAATAAAATTGGCCCAAAGCAAGGCCCAAAAACAAACCTGGCACACATCTAAAGGACCTTTCAGTAGAGACCCATAAAAAAGGGTCAAAAAGAATCAGACAAATTTAGGAGGAAAAGAGCAAAATCAAAATCAAAATAAAAGCTGCCATTGCTAACCTCCCCACGAGTCTCTCACCCACATCTATTCCAACTAGTTCAAAACCAAAAAGCAAGCACAGTTTTTTTCACATGTCCCTCTGCTCCACGTGCCTTATTCAAGTTTTCTTACTGTTCTTCATTTTCCTTTTTTTCCTCTCTTCTCTGCAAAAATCTTTTTTTCCTCCTCAGCTCCACTCACTTAAGGCAAAACCAAAATTTTTAAAACTTCCCCTTTTCCTGGAACCACCCTGTTACAGCTCTCCTATATTCATTGCAGCACTATGTATGACAGTTGAGATGGAGAAACAACCTAAATGCCCAGCAACAGATGAGTAAACAAAGAAACTGTGGTAGATAGATAGAAGGAAATATTCAGCCTGATAAAGAAGCCTACACCATGACCACACAGATGCACCTGGAGGAATTATGCTCAGTAAATGATCCAATCACAGGAGGACAAATACACTATGATTTCACTGATATGAGGGATGTAAAATAGTTAAAGACATAGAAGCAGAGGGTAGAATGGGCTGCCAGGGACTATGGGTGGGACTGTGGAGAAGGGCTGGGAGCTCACATTAAATGAATAAATTCCAGAGATCTGTCGTGTACCATCGTGCCTTCTGTTAACAATACTGTATTGTACACTTAAAAATCTGTTAAGAGGGCCGATCTCATGTTAAGTATCCTTGTCACAATTGTGAAAAAAGTCTAGGCCCTTACCAAAAATGAGAGTTATTGCAAGACTGAGGAGTGAGTTGGTCAATATACAGTCTACTTTCCAAAGGAACATCAGGTTCTGAACAGTATGAAATATTTCCACTTTAGCATCATTGGATTCTGAGACCATAAGGAGTGTTTTCAGCAAAGGAGCTCATTAGCAGCAAGCCTGTAACTGAGGTGAGTTATAAAAATGCCAGAATACATGTAGGGGGGGGAAAAGCAAAGCTCTTGTGTGGAGTGGGCACTTGCATTCAAGAGCGGAATTAGGACAACAAAGCGCTGTGGCCACTGTGACTATGTGTCAACCCACTTTGCTGGCTGAATGGCCATCGTCCCCACTTTTAATTTAAGCAATTCATGCAGCCAGTCAAGGTGAATGCTTGGCAAGAAAGAGGAACAACTATGTGAAAAACGTGCCATTCTAATGCCACAGTGACATCGAATACACATTGGAGAGAAATTGGAGGCCACCGCAGATTTGCATGAAAGGACTGACTTGCATTTAATATGCACTCTGAGCAAGAAATCTTTACCTTAACTATGAATAATCAGCTACATGTAATTCCAGAGCGTCTGTCATAAAGTATGGGCTCAGTGAACATCAGCTATCATCATCCTACTCCTCACACAAGATGTCAAGAACTAGCACAGCAGGCACAGACAGACGATCGAAGGTAAGAAGTAGAAGTGTAAATCCTTACACTTCTACTACTTGTATATCACCATGAACAGAAAATCACCCTCACAGAGAGCCACTGGAGCCCTTCTCTGTAAAGCTGGGATGATACTGTAGAACAAATATTGCTGGACAAATGGACATGGAGATACACCCCTTCCCCAGACCCCAGTGACAGAGTTTAGTCTAAGTGCAATTAACATACCAGTGCAGGCACAGTTAACAAGTTAGATGCATGGCCGAGTCTCAGCACTCCTAAACAGAGCTGCATTGCAAAGGGTCAGATAACAGGTCAGCCTGGTCTGTCTCTCTGAAAAAAGCTACCTCCCTGAAAAACTCTCCTCCTCCAGGAGCTAGCCTTCAATCATATGGTTCCGTACATTTTTTTTTTTTTTTACCCATATAACAAATGTAGAGATAGTGAAGTATAAAAGGAGTTCCGAGCCTTTGTTCTGAGTCCAGATTTTCAGAAAAGGTTCATGTCTGGGTCCATATCCATATGAATGTGAAATAAAGTGCCTGGCTTCACAGAAATCCTTGAGTACCGCCTGGTGCTCCTTCCATAGCCTGGGTTAAGGGCCAGAGTAATTCTGTAACAATATTACTTCACATGGTTTTGTGAGCATTAACTGAAATAGCACAACATAGGAATTTTGAACAAAATCTGATTCATCAGATAACAACAGTGTTTTTCCTTCCCCCTCACTCACAATTTGGTTCACAGACAACAATAGCAAACCCCTAGAGCAGGGCTGGCTGCAGGAGCAAGGAACATTCTAGCCTCACTCTGGTTAATTTCACAGACCAGGTTATGTTTTCCTCCTCGCCTAGTAGGCATCCTGTATTGGATAATACCCTTTATTCATTTTTTTAAAAGATTTTATTTATTTATGCATACAAGAACTGGGGTGCTGGCCAGAAGCCTGGGGTGGGTGAGAGGATTCACCAAAGACAGCGTGGGGAGCAGAGCAAGCAGAGGAGCAGTGGGTGAGGCAGGAGAGGTCTGCTATGCTGTCATGTGGGTGTCCTGTCCAGTGCACCAAGCCCCTGCCCCCCCAGCTGGGGATCTAACTGGCACTGTAGTGGCTGAGGAAGCCCCCACAGTGTGGTGCTCAACACCTTGTACCACCAGGGAGGCCCTTTAAAAAATGAATACTTAATGATTTCAATCAATATTGGTCCTGCTAAGTTGTCCCAACAGGTGGTACCAAAGGTGGAGTCATGGAGATCACAGGTAAGACAAGAGCATTGTATTCTCACAAATATACAGGCACCACCACAGATCCACGCTGGGCTGTATGTGTTACTAAGCAAGCTCATCATTTTATCCTCAGTTTCCTCATCTGTTAAATGAAGATAATGAGCATTATGTATATTCCGTCACAGAAGTGTTAGAGAATGAAATGAGTTTATTTAGCACATCCCTGCCACATAGGAAGGACTCATTAGTAACAATATTCACAGCAGTAGCAGGGGCAAATTCAACTAAGCGATGTTAATTAGACTATTTAGCATGTAACTTGCTAAAGAAGGAACCACAAATCTGCATAGAGTCAGCAACTGTTAGTAGAAAAATATCTGCTAGAATAAATAGGAGGTTTTTAATTTCCATTTAAAGTAAGATATGGATGATGGCTTACCTTTCATTGACTGCTTTTACTAATGCAAATATTACCACATGTTTAGTTAGTAACTTCATCTAATCATCTCTGAACCTTGTGAGTAAGATGGTACTATCCCATTTTATAAATGAGGTAACTGAGACTTAGAGAATTCCAGGGTCAAGAGGTCTGACTGGGAATAACAGACTGTTATTCGTCTGTTGGAAACATAAACATAAATGAAAAAATTTACACAGGGGTCTCCCTTGGTGGCATTAGGCTTAATCTCAGCACTGTCACTGCTGCTACAGCCTGAGTTTGATCCCTCGCCAGGGAATTAATCCAGATAGGGCACAGTAGACGTCTCCTGTCTCACCCGCTGCTCCCCTCAGCAGTGTATTTCAGTAGATCCTCCTGTTCTGCTCCCACCCTGTCTCTGGTGTATGCTACCCAAGACCTCCACCTCAGTTCTATTACACCAAATAATAAATTACATGCAATAAAATAGACCCATTTAAAAATATATATACAACTTTGTTCTCTATATACATGTAAATGTGTGTGTGTATGTGTGCATGTGTGTATAAACGCATAGTAGTAAATGAATTAGCAAATGCTTAGTTAATATTACTGGAAGGAAAGAGGGAGATGATGAAATATTTTCTCTATGTCACTGTGTATTTTCTCCTGGAAGAGAAGATACAGGCAGACATATAGGTTAGATAAAGACATAAGCATAAAATTTTTAAAATAAATAATGTCTCAGCTTGACAATGTGATACTCTAAAAAGAGGTTGGGACATACACGTTGATCAGTCAATAAATGACAGCAAGTTTGAACATGGCAGATGCCACCATAAGTGCCTCTTTCCTGCTTGGTGACAAACTAAACATTCCCCTAAAAGATGGTACATTCTTGTCAGCTTAGAAAAGCAAAGTCCTTGAGAAACAATAACACATAGCCATTTGTTACTCTGTAATTCCCTGAATATCCCTGTACTCTAGTTGTGTTTAAAAAGGTTAAATGGTACTAAATCTGTCTGCTAGACTCATAAGGAACTATGCGTTGCTCTGGCTAGTCAGGAAATTTAATTTTCTACTTAAATTAACCAATTGTGCATAGAGGCAGAAAAGCTGTTCTCCATAACCCAATAGGGGGGATTTAAAACCACTGCAGAAATGCAGAACAGATGCTGAAAAATGCAGTGGGTGATTCTTACACTCTTATCCCACGGAGCCAATCTACCTCCAATCAGACCCGTGTGGGGCTGGCCTTCTGATTAGCACAGCCAAGCCCAGTTGTAAAAGCTTTCAAGCAATATTCACTCCTTCTTTGGTAGGGCTTGCCCAACACCTATCAGAAGTGCAGGTATGTCTGTGTCATCAAGTGTTATTTTATCAATTTCTTCCTGGCAACACAGGCTGAAATCCCCTTTACCTTGCCTGGAAACAAAATGCTTCCAATGGCTAGTCCTTGTTGAACAGATTCAAGCTTCCTCTACACCTGTCTTTCACCCTAGTGGCAATAATAAACCACAGTAGTAAACAGCAACATCAACTATAAGGATTGTCATCACTAATTCCCTGTGAATTAGAATTGTTTTGAGTAAATCTCCATTTGTGCATCAGTAAATGGGCAGATAAGATATGTCAAAAAATACAGGGGTCTATGAAGCTGGAATGTTTACCCACTTAGTTTGGCCAATTTGAGGTAACTATCACTCTTGCATGGAAAGTTCCTTGAACTTTGAGAACATATCTCAGTAACAGCTGGGAATATATATAACTAAAAAGCATCTGTATAGCAAAAGAAAAGTAACCAAAACAAAGAGACACTCTACTGACTGAGAGAAAATACTTGCACTCCATACAACTGCTAAGAGACTGATTTCAAAGATCTAGGAAGAGCTCACATTACTCAACAAAAATAAACAATCCAGTCAAAAAATGGGCAGAACAGCTAAAAGATACTTGCCCAAAGAGGAAATGCAAATGGCTAAAAGGTATATGAAAAAATCCTCAACATCACTTATAATCAGATAAATGCAAATAAAAACCACAACGAGATACCATCTCACATCAGAAAAATGGCCCATATTAAAAAAAAAAAAAATTGGCAGCAACAAATGCTGGCAAGGATGTGAAGAAAAAGGAATCCTCTTATACTACTGGTGGGAATGCAAACTGATCCAAACACTATGGAAAGCTGTGTGGAAGATCATCAAGTTACTAAAAATGGAGCTACCATATGACCCAGTGATTCTACTATTAGGAATCTACCCAAAGGGCACAAAAACAATTTGAAAGGACACTTGCACTCCTATGTTTATTGCAGCACTATTTACATAGCTAAGATATGGAAGCAACCTAAATGCTCCAAATAGATGACCGGATCAAGAAGATGTGGTATATACACAATGGAATACTATTCAGCAATCAAAAAAGATAAAGTCATGCCATCTGCATGGATGTTGCAGCAACATGGATGGAGCTGGAAGGGATTATGCTCAGTGAACTCGTAAGGAAAAAAAATCAGAAGGAAAAAGGAAAGTATTTGGATGGTATCACTTATAGGAGGACTATATGGGAACTGAACAATGGGTCAAGGAGGTAAAAAAGACAAAACTAGCAAGCAAATTATAAATCCAAGACATACAGCAGGAGAGGGGGAGGGAGAAGGGTCAAAACAGGGGAGGGAAGAGCATATGGAACTATGGTGACAGTTCATGGGCGATGTAGTGGTGGGAGTTTTATGGGAATTACACCTGAGGGAAGAAATCAAATATTGTATAAAAATAAACAATGATATTTTAAAAAAGAACATATGTCTGCACAGCAAGTCTGTATCCCACTGTTTGGATTACATGTTTGGACTTCATACGTGACTGCCCTGATGTCTGAGTTCCTACCTTCCTAAGAGCCATTAGATGAGGTATTCCAGAAACAAGGGTAGACCAGTTGTTTTCCTTGCTGACAAAAATGGAAATCTTGTCAAATCAAGTGTGAAAGTTAGCCCCATTAGTGGAAGGAATTTACATTCTGGAGACACGAGGAAGTAGCAATTGCCACTGTACAATTCACCACGGAGTCAGAAAATGGCTGCCCATGTGAATGTATTGCTCAAGTTATTTCCTGTCCTTGCATTTGATAATTTTCCCTTTGAGAGAGACAACTCTCTTAGTCAGACACAGAGCACTCTGTATGTCTTTTGCTTGTTGAAAGTCTTTAGAACTGAGAAAGAACACCCTGCCATTCGGCAAAATCCTGGTGGGGTGGGGGTGGTGGCGAGTTTTAACTTTTTAGGACTTGGGTTTTGTGAATGGAGCCTGTATGATACCATTCTGTTATCCTGAATTTAGAAATGGCTTGCCCCCCCCAAAAAAAACAACAATAACAAAAAAAACCTCTGGATTTGAAAAGAATACTTTTTGCCTAAACTCAAATTATTCGGGGGGCAGTGACTTTTATCTCTGGTTTTACTTTTGGCCACAGATTTTCAGCATCCTTTAAGTAATAGGAATTTAACACATTAAACATATTAAACAAAACTCTAAAAAGCTCACTGTCTAGAGCTTCTCTGAATAAAGTAATTAGATGTCTATCCACCCGACATCCCTGTTGACTTACAAATGCAGTGAGGTGGGTATGAGGTGACACGTAACTCATAGATTAACTGGGTAATTCTCTAAAACTGTATTCCTGTATCTAGTTTTTCTGTCTCTCTGTCTCTTTTCAACAAACGTTTCTAAGCCAATATTTGAAATCCACACTCAAACACATCATTAGCTAACACTTCACCCTTGGAGACCAGTGTGCAAGTTATAGATTTTCAGTGTTCTTATTTATTTTTTTTTTTGGAAGAAAGCTATTTAGCTGGAGTACCTAGACTGTCATTTGGGTGACTGGCAAAAGAGGAAAGACATACACAGTTCAAAAGAAAAAAACAGAATTGAGTCTCATTTCTAAAAAAGAAAAAGGGCAGAAAAACTTTTATAAAGGATTATTTTTCATCTCAGGTAGAAAATTCTGAGTGGAGAAAGTGTAAACAAAAATGTATTTTTGAAATGGCAGAGAAAGATTTAGTCTAAAAGGTACCAATCCAGATATGCTGACCTATCAGAAATGCCCATGATAAGAAGATAATTTCAAAGCCAAATACAAAAATAAGATAGGCACCTCTTAATGCATTGAGACAGTGGTCTCATGCCTCAGAATTCTCATAGATAATTCACTGTGACTGTCAGAGAAAAAAAGATAAGCCAGCAAACTTACCCAATGCAAAAAGGAACTAAAAACACAGACAATGCAAAAGAATATAAAAGATCCACCCAAATGGACTGTAAAACATTGGCAATTTTGCATTTTCTGGGAGTGCTCTGAAAACTGGAATAATTTTATCCATCTTGATATTCCTGGCTCTGGACATTGCTAGTAGCTGTTAGTAGGTGTGTGTGTGCCTATGCACAAGCATCACACACACATCCCCGCACACAGAGTACATGGGATCAAAATCCTTGGGCCATGGCAGTAGTAGAGAATATACACATAATTGCATTCTGTATTGATCTGCTTGTCATCTGATGTAGCCCGGATTCCTTTTAAAAGAGAAATACCTTATAGGACTGGCAGTGATATCCGGGTCACGAGCAGTCACTTGTCCAATCACGGAGTTGAGAGCAGCATTTTCATGAACTTCAAGGAGGTAAGTTGGCGAAGAGAAGACGGGAGGCTCATCAGCATCTTCAACAACAATTTTAACTGTGGCCGTATCTTTAAAGGGTCCCCTGCCGCTAAAGCGTGGGTCAATGTGGACATTAGCGGCCTCAACCTTCAGTGTATAGGATTTTTTGGTCTCAAAGTCCAGAGGCTGTTAAGAAATGACAAAGATGAATGTTTCTCACTAATGACCACAGCAGCAAGAACAAATGAGTATAATGCTGATGGATGATAGTTATGTGCACTCAAGCCCATTTGTGAGCCTTAATGGGAATCACTCTCCATTCCCCCAGATTCAACCTGTAAATTTTACAGGCATTTATTGATATCTGTTTATTATACAAGCTCAGTGACTCTAATCTCCTATTGTTTTGTTTTGTTTTGCTCATTTCACTTGGAATTCAAAAAATATTCACAGTCATGAATTGTGCCATCAAAATTTCACTTCGGAGTCATAATAAAATTTTACTAGTGATGGCCTGACCTGCATACCAATCAGCCAGTTAATCGGTCTCTGCTGGTAGGAGATAAGACAGCATCGAACACAATCTCTATCTGGGAAGAATATTTTATCATTTCTGCAACAGTGTGTGAAATGTAAAGACCTAGAAGTAATCATTGTTTAGTCCAAGGAGACATAATAAAGCATAATTTAGCATTAATCCCAACAAAGAGTGTTTTCTTATTTTGCCTCCAGAACATTGTTGCTCCATGGATCATGTAGCAAAAAAATGGGGTTTATGATTCTTAGGGCCTTCCTAGAAGGTCTGTTACATGTTTTAGGCTTTGACGCTGGATGGCCTCTTGTGTTTCCACAAGAAGGAAGGGTGAAAGCTAAGACCACAGCATTTCCACCAACCCCTTAAAGGCAATTGGAAATTACAAACAATGTTTCTGATATCTTGATACTTCTTTCCTTAAAAATCCCAGAGATTTTGGTTAATGACCTTGGTAGACAGAATTGTATATAAGAGCATGGACCCCCTCCTTAAATAACCAGGCGTCCATCTACATCAGAATTTTTACAGTCCAGCAACTCAGAATACTCCAGATTTAAGGATGCAGGTCTGTCAGGTTCAAAGAGACAATTTAGATTTGCATTGCAATTTCTTTTAAGAGAAAGAACTTTCAATCTGCAATGCAGATTGAAAAAAATAAGCGGGAACACAAGCTAGCATTAGTGAACTCTTTTAGAACTCCTGTACATGCTTCAATATATATTTTTATTTCAAAAATTTGTGCTGATTTTTATATCTGAATTCATTGCAACTAGAGCTTGCTTTTGTAAATATATTTTTTAGTAAACAAGGCAGATACTCACTTCCTTGTCTATCCTGAAATTACTACCCATGAATAGATCATTCGACATCAGCATTTTCACAATTTGCCAATCACCCCTACTGTAACAATTTTGTAATTTCAAATTCTTCATACACTGGTGAGTATAACAGATGACACTCTGCTTAATTTTCAGCTGAACATAATACACTTAAACATCCTGGTATCCTTGGTATTTTGTGAGAAAAAATGAGTTGTTCAAATCTGACTCCCTATACAGCATTCTCGAGAGTTAAAATACAGGTGCTTCTTGTTGTCAACGTGAGTGGAACATACTTCCAATTTTATGAATAACAGTGAATAAAAATACAGCAAATGGCTGACTGCTTCAGCTTGTAAAAGCACCTTATGGTAACAAACGGATAGAAGTTAATAATAACAATAAAAATGACATTAAGAATCATTAGCCAAAGAAACTAGCTCTGGGTTATGTGATAATTGACTCAGGTATAATTATACTGTACTCTATTTCAGGCATGAGTCTTTAAATACTTTTCAACTCTTAATCCTAAATTTGAGCCAGGTATTAAAAGTAGTGCTGCTCAGCCATGGGTTAAAAGAAGTGCAGCATTTTTTTCCTCAAAATTAAGTTTTCAAGACTTAATATGTATACAAAAGTATGTCCAGAAAATTCCAGATTCCCCTTGTCGACACCTCTCTTGGGAGTTTAAGACCATGATCACTGGAGGCAGGTCTCTTTGTCACATGGTATCTCTAGAGAATCAGACAGAAGCTTAGAGTTGTGCCAATGTCAGGCTGGTGAGGACAGCAAGAGAAATGAGTGGCTCCCCAGAGTATGGGCCACCATTTTTCTTATATGTGAACAAGTAAAACTTCTTAAAAATTAATTTGTAGGGCCTCCCTGGTGGTGCAAGGGGTTAAGTACTGCACTGTGGGGCTTCTGTAGCCACTGCAGTGCGCGTTTGATCCCCGGCCAGGGAGGTGACCCACATGGTTCAGCAGACCTCTCCTGCCTCACCCGCTGCTCCCCTCAGCAGTGTGTTTCGGTCCATCTGCCTGTGCCGTTCCCCACTCTGTGTCTGGTGAATCCTCTCACCCTCTACACCTTTGTTCTATACCCCAGCTCTTGTATGCATAAATAAATGACATCTTTTAAAAAAATAAATTAATTTGTACTACTTCCTGACTATCATTCACAAAGAACAATAAAAAATACTCATGAAGAGCATGAAAGGTATTTTTTTTTTTTTTTGCAAATGTGTGTCCATAAAAGAATGAACTGTGCTGCACACAATTTTTTAAGGAATGAAGACATGTTCAGAAGTAAATATGGAAAATACTGACACCTACACCTCCCCCCACCACCACACACACACACACACGCACAACAACAAACTGGTTGCTGGCAAAAGGGGTTGCAAATTGCCTGCTATTGTCTGGAGATGTTTCTTTCTCCAGTGGTAGTTCCACACCCAGGAATGAGGCAAAGGTAAGTCATCATTTACCATCATTCTTGGACTTTCGACGTGCAATTTGGAGCACCCCATGGTAGCAGGACTTGTCTTGTCCTCCCTGTGCCAGAACGAGCAGAAAACTGAAGCTACCACCCTGCTCTGTCCTTGAGTTTCCTTGAAAGTCTGCAATAAAGACTTAGGAAGTTTCAACCTATTTTGTGGAGATAGTCCCTGAGGCAAGAGCACAAAAATGAGGAGAGTGACACAGAGGAGGGTTAAAAGCCATAGAATTTACCACCTCTGTGGACAACTCCAGCTTCTTCCCACTGGGAATCCTCTCAGGAGCCATGGATACTACACTTCAGAATAATTTCTACAAAGAACAGAAGCTGCTCTTCAACCTCTGTCCCTCCCTGTTTGAGGGCTGCCTTCAGATAGCTGGAGTGCTCTGGACAGGAAGAAATATCTTCCTGCAGAGTAGGAAAAAGCACTGAGATGACCATGAGAAAAATAATGACTGAATGGGAGGCTATCACCACCATGGGGAGGGCTTACCAGGCTTTACTGAAATGTGAAGTAGGGTCAAGGAATATGAGAGGCAAAAGGGACTGTACTTTGTCTAGGCTAAAGAAGTTAAACTGGGCCTCCCTGGTGGGCTAGGGGTTAAGTCTCAATGCTATTACCTCTACAGCCTGAGTTTGATCCCTGGCTAGGAAGCTGACCCACATGGTGCAGCAGACCTCTCCTGTCTCGTCCGCTGTTTCCCACATCAGTGTATTTCAGTAGACCTGCCTGTTATGCTCCCTCCTCTGTCTCTAGTGAACCCTCTCAGCTCCCCCTTACTCTGGCCTGCACTCCAGTTCTATGCAAAAATAAAGAAAGAAGTTAAACCTCCACCAGCATCAAGATTATGTCAGGAATTCAACTAACCCCCACAAACTTCAAAACTCAAGCTTCATCATCTTCTTTCATTTACCTTTCTTAGTCTTATAATGCCATCCTGGGCCTGGGCGTCAGAAGTGATCTCGAAGAGAGCTGTTCCATCTCCATCAATGATGTCATAGGATGACTGTGCATTTTCACCAATATCCTGATCGTTGGCCTTCACCCTCCCTATAGCAGTGCCGAGAACCACGTCCTCTGGTACTGAGAAGTGATACAGACCTTAGAAGAGAGGAAACACCCTGAGCATCAACCATATTCCATTATTCCATTCATTCATTTAACAAATATTTATTAGATACTTTATTTTCATTGAGAGTAGGTTATTCATTTTTTCCCCTCTGTTGTTAATTGTGGATGGATGGAATAGATTTTCGTTTCTTTCTTTCACATATACACTTTTAAATTTAATTTTTGCAGTGAAATAGCATTGCTGTGCATGCTGATATTTTGACAGTGTAGGCTCTTCCCCTCAAGTGTGGTCACTACAGCTTACCCCTCCCCACCCCCGCCACCAAGGTACCCATAGTTCTCCACCACAGCCCCTTGTGAACAGCTTCTTTGTTCTGGGTTTTCCTGAAGCTACCAATACAGCAATGGGAAAGATAATGCTACCAATACAGCAATGGGAAAGATAAAAATATCTCTTTTACTGTAGAATATACATTTTTTTTAATGAGTCAGAGACAAACAGTTTCCAGAAGTAGTGATCTCTCTTCAAGACTATGGAACTTATTCAACCATATGTTTACAAAGTATAAATTTGGATCAGTTATATCAGGATATCGGCGAGCCCATAAGAATGTTCTTTCCAATTTGCTGTATAATCACATTGGCTGCCCATGGGGATATTCATTGTTGCCCAACATAAAATATTAAGCTAATTTCAGCACAGAAAGATGCAATGTGTAATATACTGAAAGTCACATTTGAAGTTACCTTTATATTTACAGACTTGTAGACTATTTTTGATAAAATCCAATTACTAAGCTTCTGCTGTGCCCTGCAGCAAGCTGTTCAGACACATGAAACACTCCTCTTGTTACTAAAACCCTCAATGCTCTGAAGACCAAAATCCTACCTTCAGAACTCTCTAGGCAAAATACAATTACAGTGTATGCCCATTCTCCTCTGGGGGCTGTACAATGTGTCTAATTAAGGACATCAGTCCCATTGTTGTATACAATGTGTACTTCTTGTCTTGTCACTCTCATTGGTACGAAGAAGTTGTTGGTACCCCAACTATTACCCTGGAATTATCTCTTCAGGGTACACCTACCCTACAACTGACTGACAATGCTGCCTTTCTTTGCCTGAAAGTTTCTCTGGTCACAGAATCCATTTTGTCCACTGCCTGTCAGAACTACAGGAGAATTAATGGCCCCACACAAATGCCCCTCAAAGACTCACAGGAGTTAGTTTATCAAATTCCAGGCTCCTCCCCCTTTTAGTAGAATAGCATTGCATTAGTTCTTTTCTTTTGCTTATTTACAGTGTTCCAGAATTTCCCTCTGTGGTAGCTGCCTTGATTGTACACATTGGCTCTCTTTCCTTCTCTCTCACACCCTCACTTCCCTATAGGCATTCCTTGGGATCATTTCCAAGATAAATGACTTACAATCAAATTCATGTCTCAGTCAGTGCCTGTTTCTGGGGAACCCAAACACACAACCAGGAGGTTTAGTTCCATTGCAACAAGAAAAAGGGGGGGTTTGGAAATAAATATTCAGTGAACTATAAACTCAAAAGAAAGAATTAAATCAGAAAGAACAGGATCCAATTCTAGTTTGAACTCAGACACTGAGTCCCTTGGATAAACTATGGCTCATTTTATCCATGTAACAAGATTATTTTAGATGACAAAGAATGATTCTATTACTAATACACTTCTATTTAATGATGAAATAAAGCTGTCTTTTACAAATACCAGATGGTAACACTTATATGTGGAAAATGGAGGAAACCAAGCATAGGGCTAGATGAAGCCAAACTCAAAAACTATCTCTTGAAAACTGACTATAGAACTGACGTGTTTAGAGGGAGTGTGGGAAGGGGAGAACTGAGTGGGGAGGGAATACAGAGGACTATGGTGGTGCTTTCGTGGTGGGAGCACTGTGGTAACAACACCTGAAGGGAGGACTCTATAACCCACCCCCAAGTACAAATAACAATGTAAACCGATTGCTTCAATAAGTAAAAATACAATTATGTCTTAGAATCATGAAGTTACATTGTTGGGGAACAAAAACACTTTCCAAATTGGTTGCCATGAGGTAGGCATTGAAAATCATCATGTGAGAAGACAAGTCTCCCAATTCTCTCATAACTGGTATAATGATTCCATTTTCTTGAAACTTTACATTCCAGATAAGGTTTGAGGATTCCTTTAGGTATGCTTATTAAGTAAATAAGCCAGCAAGTGTCCTCACCTTGCTTCCAGCCTGCCTAGCATACAGAAGCCTTGGGAACCCAAGTAAATGGAGCATTGTTTTATCCATTCCTATTTTGCTCACTTTCTTCATCTCCATCATTGTGATAATAGTTAACAGCTATTACCTCTAAGAAAGGGAAAGCTTTTGAAATTCATCCACCACTGGCGAATTGAAACAATCATTTTCTGATAAAGAAGAGATGCGTATTAGAGCATTAACTATAATTTTAACTAAAAAGGAAATACAGGAGTTGGGGGACAGATGAGAGAAATGGTATTTCCCATTTCAATGATTTTGTTTAAAAAGAATTGCATTGTTGTTTGATTTATGAATGGCTAGATGTGAAAATTCTAAATGAAAATTCATCTTTTCTATTCTTTCTACCTTATATTTCTGCAGATGACACCTCAAAAGTACCTAAAAAGTATCATTTTCAAGCCCCAATTTCTCCCTTTCCCTTTTCTTCCACTCTTCTCTCTCTCTCTCTCCCCTTTTCTCTCCTCATCCTCACCTCCATTCTCCTCTCTTCTCCTTTTCCTCTTCATCTATTTCTCCTTTTCTCTCCTCCTCCCCCCACCATGTCCACCCTCCTCTTTTTTCTTTCTTTTTATAAACCAGTTGCCCTATGGTATTTCCTATTCCAGCAAATATCACTGCATGCATCCAATTTTTCATGTCAGAACTGTGACAATTCACCTCCTTGGCTGAAAAATGCTATCTATCCTTAGATTTTTGTCACCATTCACTCATGAATGTCTATCACATCTGTATACTTTTCTCTACTTCTAATGCAACTGCCTTGCTTGGTGGGGTTATGTTCGCCTTTCACATGATGACAAATATCCCCCCAATACTCCCTAGGGGACTGTGATGTGAAGATGACGCTGGAAGAAGTCCACGTTTCATTCCTACCATTTAGCCTACAATTTATAATCTATTCATGGCTATCCAGAGATCTTAAGATAAAGACCACGGTACTAACAACCCAAGGATAGCTAAGGTCTGCCGAAATGAACTCCCCAAACTGTGTGCTCCAATTGTCAAGAAATGCCTTCATTTCCCATTGAGACTCAGTCATTCTTTGGGGCAACCATTTCCCTCCTGCTGCATTGGTTTCACCTTGTTCCAGCTAACTCCCGTTCATCACATCTCAATTCAGGAGTCCCCATATCAGAAAGACTCTCCCAAATCAGCTTTCTACGTCACATTACTTGGAGAGTATGACAGATTACCAAGCAGATGAACGTTTTCTAAGAGTACAAGGAAGTTGGCAATTATTGATTGACTCCCTGATTCATTGATGGTTGGCTGCTGAGAACTCTGTCAAGAGATTTCTGAGTCAGAGCAAGGGCTTCAGGAAGGACCAGGAGTCAGTGAGCACTGATGTCCTCCTCCTTTTGCCCCTCCCAGGAGGAAGGAGCACATGTTTTGTAGGAAGCATGCTGCATGTCTGTACTTCAGACCCAGACAATCTAGTTTCTTTTATCCACCAAGTGGGATGATTGACAGAGCCATGTCTGCACTGCATTTTAATCGTTGTCTCAAGTTTTCGTAGTGGGAGGTACCACAGAATAGAGCAATTGGCTCATGACTAGCAGTCAGATAAGCTCATTCTCAACTCCATTCATTAACTTTAAACTTGACATTGAAAAATTTTCTCAACTCTTGGAAATCTGTAAAATGGAGATACATTTAGTACTAAAATGACAGGAGGGTTGGTTGTTTTGTGTATGTATCTATACATTGCTGCACCCTGTGTGTCATATGCATGTTATCCATGATTATGGCCGAGCGTTTGGATGACACTGAAAACTAGAATCTAAATTCAAATGAAAACATCACACTCAGACCCTCAGCCAGAGCAGGGAATTCACTTACTCTGGGCAAATTTTGGAGGATTGTCATTAACGTCGGTAAGGGTCACCGTGAGTGTCGTGGTCCCAGACAAGCCACCAGAGTGCCCGCCCATATCTTTGGCTTGGATAACGACCAGGTACTCCTCCTTCGCTTCTCTGTCCATGTTTGGAAGGGCAGTTTTTATAATTGCTGAGGGGAAAAATAGGAGAAAGACTTTCAGGCTGGTAGCTCATGCAGCAATCATTATGTGAATCACATAAGCACGTACGCACGCACACACACACACGTGCACACAGCACGTCTCCACTCAGATAATTTTGTTTTACTTTGACACTTAACTAGGGTGCATCTGTGATGCCAACTCTGAGAAAGATTTTAGTCATAGACATTAACTGAAAACTTGCAAAATTACTTTTTATAATGTACCAAAATGAACATGTAAAAATATACATTAGAAAGTAAACTGAATGGCATACTCTTGCCTACCAAATTAAAGTATAAATCATAACATAGCTGCACCTACCCAGAAAATCCCTGGAAGTGAAAGAATCCTATAATTTATCACCTACTCCAATTCCCCATCAAGAGGAGTAAATACAGAAATAGCTTGAAGGCACTAAGGTCAAAGACAAATTATTCTGAAGTTCACAAATACATTAGAGGAAAGAAATAAATACATTATTAGAATCAACTCAGATGAATAAAACACCAATCAGAATTAATATAGGCAAGCATCTAAATCCTAAGTTACTGTTCAACTATATTTGTACTTTAATTATTTAGTAATATTTTCTTCACTGTAAATGTAATAAATATTTTAGAAAAATGGGAAGATATAGAAAAGGGTGGGCAAAACATAGTCATACAAAATAACATGAAATCACTAGTGCTAAAATGTTAATGTTTTATGTGTTGCCATATTTTCAAGATTTTTATGTTTCACTAGTAATTTAATATTCTTGTTAAAGATTCAAAATTTGCTTAGATACTTCCAAAGTTATTTTGAAAATCTCCTTTTAATCCTTTCCCTATCGTCATCCCTCTTTTTTATAGACAAATATTAATAATATTGGATGTCCGTAATTCCCAGGCCACACACATGTGCATGAAGTAAGCATATGAAATTCAATCACAAATATAATCTTTGTGGAGCCTTGTTCCAGGACTTTCCTTTTTTCACACAATGGATAACTTTTCGTGATAGCATAGAGAGATTCAACATTACAATATCTCCTATAGCTGCATAAATACTCATTTATGAATGTACAATGAGTTAACAGGCATTTCCCTAGTAATAAATACAGTAGTCCCTGAAGATTTTCACTTCAAACAACTATCAGATATTTTATTATGATGATAGTCTATTTTTCTGAATATTGCATTTTTAATAAACTCTATATCCTCAAATGCCCCAACCCCATATTTCTAAAACAATATTAATTAAAAAAAAATGGAAACTGTTACATCTCTGGTCCAAGTAAGAGAACTGCTAGGATGAATGAAGCGGAAACAAGTGTAGTCTCTAATAAATAAATAAGTAAACAATACCAAAACAAAAATATTCTTATGCATCAAAAAAAAAAAAGTTAATTCCTGCTCAATTCTCACCCCAGGGATGTTGTAAATGTTCAGTTCAAATTGAGAATGAGCCAGCATTTGCTCAGCTACTCTGAAGTTGTAATCCTGGTTTTTGGACTCATACACTCTAATTAAATCATCTATCTGTAAAAGGTTTGCAAGTTCAAGTCCCTGAATCACTTGGGTAGCAGGTGAGGCACAAGAGTGCCCAGGGAAATCTAATCCACTCAGGGAGGAAGCTGTGTCTGGGAAGAGCTGTGAGTTTTGATGCACTTTATTAGACCTTGAAACCATTTTTATATCAGAGCTTCCCATTAAGGGTGCACTCAATTGGATAACCCTGCTGATCTGGGAATACTGATAGCAATAATTTTTTTTTCAATACAATGGTTTGTTTCAGGATTTGATGGTAATATAACTCCATAGATCATACGTACGTGACTATCAACAAAAACAAGAGAAATGGAAATATAACAATCACAGATTTGTAATACTGTGAGACATTGTTGAGGGGAAAGTAAGCACATGAGAAAATGAAAACCTTATTATTAGCAGGATATTATGCCAATATGAGTCCTCTGCTACGGATAAACAGTTGATACTCCCTAACTGTGGGCTTCCCATGCACAGATTCAACCAACCACAGGTCTAAAATGGATACTATGGGGCCTCTCTGGTGGTGCAGGAGTTAAGTCTCAGCACTATGAAGGTATTGGTAAGCACTGTGGCATAAGCTCTATCCCCAGCCAGGGAGCTGACCCACATGGTACAGCAGACCTCTCCTGTCTTGCCCCCTGCTCCCCTCAGCAGTGTATTTCAGTAGATCTGCTTATGCTGCTCCCCACTCTGTTTAATTTTTATTTATTTATTTATGCATACAAGCACTGGGGCACAGGCCAGAGGTGTGGGGTGTGTGTGTGAGAGGATTCACCACAGAGAGCAGAGAGCAGAAAAGGCCCATCAACAGAAGTACACTGCTGAGGGGAGCAGCAGGCACAGCAGGAGAGGTCTGCTGTGGGTCCCCTCCCCCCGGCCCGGCCGGCAGCAGGGATTGAACTCGTGCTGCAGTGACTGCGGTTTGCTTCATAGTGCGTTGCTTAACATACTGCGTCACCAGGGAGACCCCCGACTCTCTTTCTAAGGAATCCTCTTACCACCCCTCCACCCCACATACACCTCTGCCTATACCCCAGTTCATGGATGCATAAATAAATCTTTTTTTAAAAAATAAATGATACTAGGTACTTATACCTGCAATGGTTGTGTTTGCACTAAACATATGCAGATTTCTTTTTGTTATTCCTTAGACAATGCAAAATAATAATTATACATAGTATTTACATTATTTTAGGCATTATAACTAACCTAGAAATGATTTTTAATTTTATAAAAGATTTTAATAATTTATGCATACAAGAGCAGGGGTACAGTCCAGAGACATGAGTGAGGGGGGGTTTCATAACCCAGAATAGACCAAATTCTAGAAGGAAAGATTAGAGAATTGTTTTACCCTAGTGATAGTCACATGAATATCTAACAGTTTAGGTAGCATGACATTCTGAGGTCAACGTAAATTAGAAACATCCACTGGATGTTGGAACTGGACATAGAACTTTTAACAGTTATGGAAAATGGATATACATCCTTAAGGAAGGCTGTAACATTTTTCGAAGACATTAAAGGGTTGAGGTTTACACATGAATTCTCTTAGCTTACTTGAGTAGAAGAAATTTTTTACAGTTTCCTCAGAGTCAGAGAAATTTGGTATGTAATATTCTCACATATGTATGTATGTATTAATGTATATGTATATGTGTGTATATTTAACATGTATATATATACATAGTGATATATATACACACACACACACATATACTGAGGCTATAAGTTAAGTATAAGTTACAAAAAAAAAGACTGTGATGTCTCCCAGACACTTGGAATTGAAATAGTTGAGACCTAAATAAAAATAACATATCTGAGAAATGTCTATTTGTGTGTGTAATGTCTGTATGTGTGTGCTGTGTCAGAATCTGAGTGAAATATCATGCTGTAGAGCCTTGCTGATCAAACAAGACAAGAAGAGCTGTGTAGGTCTCAAGCCACTACAGAAAACTTAAGCCCTCACTATACAGTTCTACAACTTCATTCTACCCAAGTCTATGTAATGGACATGTTCAAGTGCCTAGATAAATGCTCCTTCATACTGACATCATTCAAGTTTGGTGTCTCATTTTGCTCTTACAATTGCTAACTTTGTGACTGACCATGAACAATTTATTCAACCCATCAGGGCTCAATACTCAAATGGAGATAACAATTAGCCTCTCATTGTGGGTACTCCTAGGATTATGTGAGAGCATTCATGCAATGTTCTTTGCATGCACACAGTAGCTACCCAACTCTGCTGTTTACCTTTCCCTCTTGCCTTTCCCATCAGAATATTTGGCGTTTATCTAGGTGGAAGTTAGAGTGATGAATATTCTCTACCTTGTCCCCCAGACCCATTCTCCCCCATTCTCCACCTGTTCTTGGTGTGGGAAGGTGACCATTGGGCATTGCCTCAAAGAAGTCTCTTACTTTCCTATTTTGTTAGAGTCAATCGATGTGTATCACTCTAGGAGATTATGAGAATGGAATAGGATAAGATGCCTCCAACACTCAATCACAAGATTAGTCACTCTATGTTTATTATCTCGGGGCATTGCTAGAGCGAACATCTAATATGCAGTACCTGCACCATCCCTTGCTTCTCTGGCTTAGGGGTGATGTTGGTATTGCTGACGCTAAACTCAGGGTGATTCAGTATCCCTTGATTACCAATCTTTACCTTGCTATCCATTGGTTAATTTTCCTTCATTAAATGCTTCTCAATCACCCCATTCTTGCCAGGTCCCTAGAAGATATGGTTAGGTTACTGATGTTAAATATGTTTCCAGCATGTTATTCTTACAGACATCTACAGGTCAAGCACATTTCAATAGAATAACATGCTCCAGTTGAACCACTCCTTGCGCCTCAGGGCAGGTTCTGATGTCCTTATCTGAGAAGTAAGAATACAGTAATGCCTACCAAGTTAAGTGTGGTGCTCAAGATGACCCTGTTGGGAAGTTGCACATCTGGGAGTCAATGTACTTCCTCTTTTTATACAATATTTGAGCACGTTTCCTGAGTTCTAAGTTAAGCCGGGAGTCTCTCCAAGATTTCTGTAGGGCATGCAGCACTTAATTGGCTTCAGTACAAACTGTATAATGAACAACTTCTGCTTTTCCCGAGCCTACTGCCTCTAGTCTCAACCTCACAACTAGCAGTAACTCATTAGAAAATGCAAGACAGAATTTCTGGAACATTTTTCCTGCAACCTTGCAGTTAGAAAGGAAAAACCACAAATGCCCTTGACCTTTCCATTTTTTGTCTTTGTGTTGGGGCATATATATACACGTTACTTGACTTTTTAAAATTCCTGTTCCAAAGGCAGATCATTTCACTTGCATAGACACTGCAAGCTGTTGATAAACTCCTAAAATAGAAGCTTAAAAGCTGCCTTAAAAGTTCTTTCTACTTCTCCCCTGAATTTGGCTCACATATTCTCCCAAGCACTAGTAGCTTCAGGCGGTTTTGTTTTTTTTTCTTTTTGTAGATAAGAGAGAGCCTCTATATTTAATAAAATACAGTTTTCTATTAAATACCACCTAACATGAAGCAGAAAATTTAGTAATTAGGTTATTTTCCCTCTCAGATTTGAGAAGCCAAAAATTTTGACCTAGGAAATAATAAAAAGTGACTAGACTCCGCAGTTACATGCATTTTTTAACTTTGATTCTAAAAACACAGATGGGAGGACCCTATGCCACTTTTACCAAAATAAACTAATTTAAAACACATTTTGATGGAGCTAATTTTAAATAGCTTCCCAATCCTCAAGACATGAATTATGTCCTTTTTTTCACAGTGGTCAAGCAAAAACAGCCCTCATCTCCCACAGATCTAGTCAGATCTTCTTAATGCCCAGCAATGTGATCAGAAGCTTACATATTATATTGAAATTTCCATTGTACCAATTGTGCAAAATTAGTATTTTGATAATATGGCAAATCACGTGACAACACGCTTTTATCTGGGGTAGTAAGTAAAGCTCCTTGAGGTAGGTTTGATAACCTTATACACACACAAAAAGAAAATCAATGAAGATTTTAATTTTTTTTTTTAAGCATGGACATTTCAGGATGTGATGTGGAATTGCAGAGCAAAGAAATAGTATGCCTTTTTGTATTTGATTTCTCTACATTTTCAACTCAGGAGTAGAGTTAAGGTTTAGACTTCGACCCCTTAACTCATTACCCTTGGGTAAACGACAGAACTTCAGGGACAAGCCTTCCCTGAAAATGGGGCGTCTAACATTTGAGACCAAAAAAGCATAATTGGTGTTCAGGAGGATGAACCTGTCCTGCTAGATTCTCAATAACATTAACTGCAGAGTAGACTCAAAAAGGGAATGTAAACAATTACATTTTGTAAGAGTTTCCCTGGAACTTCATTTCAGAAATCTAATCTAATCAAAAAACTCAATTAATGCGAATAGTCCATTCTCCACGAATTAAATTCAATGGAGATTCTGAACTTGGCAATGGGGATTGGAGTGAGAAGGTATGGGATTGGAGGTGAACCTTGGAAGGAGGATAAGAAGGGTAGGGAGGATAGCTCACTCTGAACCTGGCATTCCTTACCTTGCTGTGAATAGACTGATATGCTCAATTCTCCTGTATTTAAAAGACATGGTTTTATCTTAATTTTATTCAATCAAATGGAGATTTCCCTGGTGCAGAAGTTTAAGAATTTAAATCCTAGACTGGCCTAAATTCTTCCTAAGTGCTAAACAGCTGTTTCTCATGTCTCATCATCCAGGGAGTGCTTTTGATTAGAATCCAGTTTCAGTCATCTCAAAAATTTTAAACTTGTGTTTTTTTTTTCCCATTGTCTTTGGTGTTATCATTTGAGAAGCATTTTGTATCTGTCACGAAGATTTCTTTTTATAATTTCTGTGATATCACCAGATTGAGAGGCTTTAGGAGAAAGGCAAGGAGATGCTGATTAACTCCTTTGTCATTTTGAAGGCTGATTACTGTAATTCACTCTTTGCGGGTCTCCCAGATTGTGCCGTTCAAAGATTGCAGTTGATATAAAATGCTGTGCTAGACTTCTTTTCTGAATAAGACTTGTCGAACACATTATCCTGGTTATGAAACCACTAGCTTTGTTATTCTCCCAAACTCTTGCCAATCCAATACGCAATTATCATTTTAGTATCTGTGAAAAAGGATCTTTTACTAAAGAGGCGAAGTAGTACAAATTCACTAGGATAAATTATTTTGGGGGTCACGTATTGCCTCCATACTTTTTGCTAACTGTGGATTTGTACTCATGATGCCAGATATGAGGAGCACAGGATATACAATCAGTGATGTTCAGCACATGCCCACCTTCACATTCAATAAGAACAGTTTCATAGTATTGCCAAACGTCCAGACATATCACAAAAAAGAAAGTGAAAAATATACTAGAAAACTGTTCAGTCCTCCACAGGGCTCGAAAAAAAAGAATAGCATTTCTGATAACTTGTGAATGAGGTAGATGGAAGGATGGGTGGATGAGTAGAAGGAAGGAAGGAAGGGTGAAATGGATGGATGGATGGATGAATGGATGGATGGATGGATGGATGGACAGACGATGGATGGGTGGACGGACAGATGAAATTCTCTAGATTTGGACACAGTGCACTTGGAAAATTCAATAATATGATGGTAAAACAAACTGGTTAAATGCAGCAGGCATCAAGTTTGCTTGTATCATTTGATTTAGTAGTTTGAAACCTGAGAACTTATTTCAAGAAAATCACAAATTTTACTTTCTCTTGGTCCCTCAAATCTTTAGATTGAGATGTTCACTTTTTCATATTTTACTTTTTAAAAGGTAACCAACTAAAATGTGCAACAATGGGGAAATGTTACCTTAGTGGGTATGGTTAGAGAGATCAAAGGGATACAACATTAAGCTGATGCTAAAAATTATGTAGCAACATAAAATGCTTATGCCGATTTTTAAATTTTATTTTTAAATGATGTATATCAAGATTATTCTGCACTGTAGTGTGCTTCTATAAATTTGGCAGATTTACAAATAAATATAATTTGGCATGCCTTTATAAAGGAACTGGAGATTCCTGCTCCCCTACAGACATCTCCCAAACCTCGGATGTCCCAGTATTCTTCATGTGAACTTAGAACTGATCTGTTAAAAAATGGGATTCTGGGGTCTGATAGATGAGACATTACTTTGTAAAAGTATTGTCAGTCATGGGATCATGGGCAGATGACCAAAACTCCCTGAATCTCACCAATCCCATGGTTAGAATGTTGTGCTATAGTAAGTACTAAAAAGGAGTTTACCAATAACAGCGATAAAGACACAAAAACCAAAAATGAGGAGACAAGGACAGACTGGGGACACTTGGTGGGGAGGGGAGGGGAGGGTTGAGGGCAGATGGGGGAGCACGAGGGACTGAGGTGATGGTGCACTGGTGTTACGGTGATAGGGAATACATGGGGATTACAATTGATGGCAACGTATATGTAAATTAAAAAAATTATATTAATAAAAAAGAAAGAAAAAAATAAAAAAAATAAATATTTTAACACTAAAAAATAAATAAATAATAAAGAGTTTACGTTGATACTATTACATGAGCGATAAGATAGTGAAATGGGCAACTTTATATATTATATGTAGATATAAAACTGTAGATACACATGCAGAGATATATGTAAATATATAAATATTTTTATATTTAGTTTTAAATATATACACATACATATGTGTATATACAGTCATAAATGTAAATACACACATATTTTTGTAATTACATTTTTATAAATATGTACATATACATACCTATATGTATATATACACAATTGAGGTATTATTGAGTGATAATAATGAAAATGAATTTAATAAAGATTAAATTCATTGATGCTGAAAGAGCTAAAATCCATCACTGATTGCGAAACTAGATAATGGGATTTCCAGGTAACAATAACAAAAAAATGTTTGCATCAAAATCTTTACATGATTTGCACCCAAGCTTATCTTTTACTACAACATTCTACATATTATATGTCTTTTTAGAAATTTAGGTATAAATGACGTATTATGTTAGTTTCACATGTGCAGAATCATGGTGCAGTACTTCTACTGTTAAAAACAACACAATGGGCTCAAAATGGAGTTGCTTATGCTAAGCCCTACATTAGCAATTGGAAACTTAATTTAATTACAGTTTCAGCTCTTCCAGAAATGGAATCACTCAATCAGGAATCGTCTGATCAGCACCACTTAGGTACTTTCCTTGATGGACCCCTGCCATCCCCTCAAGAAAATTACCACTGCAATAACCAACTCACTTTTTTACCTAGTATAACATCCTCGTTCCTGCTCCCTTCTACCTGTAGAAATCTTATATTTTGCACAGCTCCTAGGAACTCTCTTCTGCAAGCTACATTGGATGTGTCCCCATTTGAGTCTATTTTTGCTCAAATGAATTCTTAAAATTGTTGCGATGCCTCAATTTATCTTTTAACAGCACATCCTGAAAATATTCACAATATGATGCTTTTCTTAGACATTCCACATACTTTGGAGTCCCCACAACTCTGTGCGGGTAGTGCAGCTTAAAACACCTTTTACAGACCCTCTTAAAATTCCGTTTATCCCCCCATGCCTAGCTCTGATGCTGCAGAGACAAACAGCCTTCTCAGTAAACTAATTATTCTGTTTCCACTAAAAGGGAACCTCTTCAAGGAACTTCCTCTTAGCATTTACTTGTGTTTTTTCTTAATTTCACCATTTCCTCTTCCTTCATTATTTCAACCTGTCCTAATAGTAACTTGCTGTGGACAGAAACCATGTCTCATTCATCTTTGTCTCTCCAAAACTGAATACAGTACCTGGCACATAGCTGGTATGCCAGAAATGTCGAGGGAAGACTATAATACAAAGGAGAAGAGAGAAGGTAGAAGGAAATGAAGAAGAAGGAAGAGAGACAAGAAAAAATGGTAACTGAAGTTGATTCTATGAGCTTTGGGAACTCACCACTGGAGTATGTAAGCACTTGATGAACTGTCATGAATTTCATGTTTCCATGGACCAGAGACATTTAGGTACAATGATAGAATCACAGTTACTAAGTGGAGCAAGAGGGTGTCAAGATTCAAACCCAAGTCTTGGTGCCTTCAAAGGATCAGAGGAGGTTTTTTGCAGACAATTGCAAAAGAAATAATGGCATCATGCTGGTTATACTCTGTCAGAGGAACTGCAGAGCACTTAAGCGGATGACAGGGAGGTGAGTGTGTTTTTCAGTTTAAATAACCCAGGGGCCTTCCTGTTGGCTTAGGACTTAAGTCTCAGCACTATCAAGTTATCTTCAGCCACTGTAGCGTAAGTTCCATGCCGGCCAGGGAGCTGACCCACATGGCACAGCAGACATCTCCGGCCTTGCCTGCTGCTCCCCTCAGCAGTGCATTTCAGTCAATCCACCTGTTCTGCTCCCCGCTCTGTCTCTGGTGACTCATCTTACCATCCCTGCCCCAAACCTCTGGCCTACACTTCAGCTCTTATATGCTTAAATAAATAAAATAAATCTTAAAAAAAAAAGAAAAGAACCCATGTCTTCTGATTGTTTCTGCAGATGTTTTGTTCATTTCATAACAGAGTTATTGACTAAATGTCTCAGTGTACATTTGCAGGACAGTGATCGAACATTTCAGATATTCTTATGATTATTTGGAGGAAAAAAAAGGGGAGGTGGTACTAATGGGCTATGTATCCTAGGAACAGTTCATGCCTTTAATTCATTGAGTGTGAAATCATGAGAAAACAGTTGCTTTGATCTACCTGCTTAGCCAATGATATTCTGTTCTTGCTCTTTTTGAAGTTCCACTATTATTTATTTCTCTTTGTGAATATAGAAGTAGGACATCCAAATCTTTCTACAACATTCATAGGAAAATTTAGTTCATTTTTCAGATTTGAAAATGTATCATCATGTGACTATTAGGGATTTAGGATGTGATCCAGCATTAAGAAAGGTCCTGAGTAAGGTCACACAGACTGTGGCCAAGCGATGACCCAGATCTGAGTCTCTAGAATCATAGTTATGAAGTATTAATGAAATAATAGATGTTCCTTTTGCCAAAAAAAAAAATCTGCATTTAGCGTTGAGTAAGATATTGATCCAATAATCTCCTCCAGTGCTATCACACCATCTTAACAGGAGTCTGTTTGACAGACGTGACTTCTTTCATATGGATTTTATATATTAACCTCCCTGCGACCTTTCCCATTTGTATTTGAAAACTGTTGCTAGAGAACAGCAGGCTCGAAAGCTCTAAATCAGACCACTGAGGATCATTCAAGTGTCACAATGTGTATAAATTGCTCCTTACATGTGAATTTCCTGTCTTAGAATGCGGTATATTCTTTGACTAAATAACTATAACTTCTTAATTACCCCACTGTGTGGATCATCGCTATGTCTCTTTCCATACCCATATGGAACAACATATGAAATAGTTGTACGTGAATTAACAAAGGCAGCCCTTCTCTGTATTTTTACACACAGTGTGCATAGTGATTTCAAGTGTATGGATTGTTGCTTCTGTAGCTCCTGGATCTCCCTATTAAATAATTTTGCACAGGCCACCGTTTACAGCATTAACACATGGCTAGCCAATAACTGATGCTACTTAAATTGCCAATTTTGAGTTACATTGAAATACTTGCAATTATTCCTATTCAGAATTAAGGTGAAATTTCTTTTCCCCTAAATGAAAACACTTGCAGGGACTCCTCAATCAAGTGGAATTATTTCTGTGAAGAACATGATGGTGCTATTCTTTCCTTAAGCCATAATTCCAATAACTAATTATACGTATAATAAGTATGGGTGGTTTGAAAAAGCAAAGTGAAAGTCGCTAAAAAATTGGATGCTTTCTCCCAGCAATTCAGAACTTAAGCAAATGAGAATGGCAGGGTAGGGGAGTAGATCGAGAACAGCTTGGCAGAAATGGAACCAGGATTGAGACCTGAGCCTAAATAAAATCAAGTAACTGCCCAAGTGCTATGGGACCCTGATTCCTCAAAGGAAAATTTTAGCCCTACATCTTGATCGGATGCAACATGTTATATTGACCACAGCTTGCCAATATGGAAAAGAAGAACACGGTCTTTTAAGAGCCCAGAATTTGGTATCAGACATTGAGTGTGATGTCTGGCCCTTTCACTTGCAAGTGTTATCAATAACCTGGGAAAATTTCTTTCCATCTTTGAATTCCTGGTTTTTTTTTTTTTGAAAGATTTATTTATTTATGCATACAAGCACTGGGGTACATGCCAGAGGTGCGGGGAGGTGAGAGAATCCACCAGACAGAGCAGGGGGCAGAACAGGCAGATGGACTGAAACACACTGCTGAGGGGAACAGCGGGCCAGGCAGGAGAGGTCTGCTGCACCATGTAGTTCCCCTCCCCAGCCGGCAGCAGGGATCAAACTCGTGCTGCAGTGGCTGTGGTTTGCTTCATAGAGCGTTGCTTAACCTACTGTGCCACCAGGGAGGGCCCAAATTCCTGTTTTTTTTTTTTTTTTTTTTTTCTGGTATCATTGTAGTTCTCATAGGTTTCCCACCACCATATATCCCATGAACCATCACCATATTCCCTCATGCTCTTCTTTCACCTATTTTAACCTTTCTCCCTTCTCCTTTGCTGTATGCCTCAGTTTTATGGTCAGGTTGCTGGTTTTGACTTTTTCTTGACCTTCTATTCAGTTTCTCTATATTCCACAAGTAAGTCAGACCATCTGGCTTTTATCTTTTTCCTTGTGATTTATTTTGGCTAGCATAATCCATTCCAGGATCATCCATGCTACTACAAGTAGCATGAGGTTTTCTTTTTTGATTGCCAAGTAATATTCCATTGTCTAATATGCCACAGCTCTCTGATCCATTCATCTATTTTAGGGCATTCGGAATCCCTGTTTTCTGTTACAAAGTGCTAGTGTTTACCCCATAATTTATTCTTTGTTTTCTAAAGATAATTATTATGGAAAATAATGCATGTAAATATTTTAGCAATAATAATAATTACCTGATCCCCAATACTACTATAACTATCACTAAAACTACATTATTACTAGATGATCATAAAGATCACTAACTAAAAATAATAATGTTCTATGTCTTATTTAGTCTCCTTTGAGACAGATCCTACACAGATTCAAAATGATTGAGCTTAGATGGTGCTCACAGAAGTGAGTAACCAAGAGAACATACTGAATGGTGTTTATAATTATTATCACCATCACCTCACCTTTATATTTCACACCCAGGTAAGTAACTATTACAATTTCCAATAAAGGCGAAGAAACATCAACTTTTGTCATGTTGGCTAAATTATTTGTATTCAGTGCATTTCAACATGGTTAAGACATTAATAGCTTGAATGTTTCTCTTTGCACTTCCCATTATGCCTAATTGTTTCTCTTATACTTTGGAAGTTCTAGGATGATCACTAGCCATTAACTTCAGAGGACACTGCTTGCTAGGTTTGCCCATTAGCCTCAAAAGACAGTCATTGCTTTCCTCTTTTAGTGCCATAAAATTCTAACCCAGAGGTGCTAAACCAATTCAATGACCTCTCTTCCCTCACAGAATTTCCTTCGGCTGACCCACTAAATCCTGATTTGAAGTATCCATAAAATACAGACTAGGTAATGCAAGAATACAATTACCCAAATTAACCAAATCATCAACCTCAAATTTTCAGAGAAACTTCTGGCTAATAAATCATGCCTTTGTCCCATGGATCATTGGACGTTGAGCAACCAGAGATCACTGTATGATTTCTGCATGCTCCTGGGTAAATTTCCTAATGATAAAACCCCAACTCAAGGCTTCAGCGATGGAGAGCAACAATCTGTGTCTGCTGCCCTAGCACAGGGCAGAGAGCATGAGACTCCTTCAGTGGGAGTTTTGTCCAGGATGGGAAGGACTTTTCTTTCATTATAGCAGCTTCCAGACTGGGTATCAAATATTTGCTACAGATGTGTTCTAGTTACCTCAAAACAAGAATCAAGAAAGAGACTGGGTGAGAAGGAAATAGCCTGGTGTTTTCTATCCCAGTCAAGCTTCCATGCCTTTTTCCTTATTAGTGAAAGACCTTTGCAAAAACACTGACAAGTACAAAAGTGTTCAAGTACTGAGAGGAATTACATATTTGATTACTTCAAATCTCAACAACTTGAAGTGCATGCATGATTTGAGGGGCATAGACCTTACATATGGTCCTGGTCATTCTCCTCACCAGCCCCTGGTGCCTTTCCATGCAACACCCTCCTCGACCTCTTTGTTGCATTTCACAAGTTGTGTTCCTGAATTCCTCCTACATGCATCTATGAGGCTGCAGGCTCTTTCTTCTTTGGTGCTCTGGCATCTGGTTATCATGGGCTTCCATTTAATTTATTCTCTTTTATTGAAAAGGTTTCCACCCCTCCCCCCCATCAACTTATTTGCACCTATCTAGTCCACAACTTTCAGCTCCCATTTTTGGATGAGTCATACAGAATGTCCTGGGCTCTATTTTGCACAGAATAAGGGGAAGAGGGAGAATGATTAACTAACTGGCATGGAAGAAATCTGTCGTGCCAGAGATGTGTGTCGAGAAGGCCTCTTTATCAACCCCGTTTCCGGTACTAAGGATGCAGTGAAGACAGACACAGAGGCTAAAATCATGAGCCTTCCATTCTAAATGTGAGAGCTGGGACAGCACTGCAATGCACAACGCTCCTTAAAATGGGATGACCAGGTGCACAACTCCCTGGTTTTCTGAACTCCAGCTCTTTTATTTGTAAAGACACAAGAGGAATACTTACCTTGCAGAAAATAAATGAGACAGACGTATGCCGCCTCCAAGAGCTATTTCTTGTCAGTGGTTCTCATACACATAGATCACATTTAACTATAATTAGCCCAGGGTATTTGTGGGTATTGAAATCCACTATGATGACACCCTGAGTTTGAGTGGCAAGTGTATAAGGGAAGAATTTCTGCGTCCCTCCAGGACAGAGATAATTAGACTTGTGTAAACAAGAGACCTCTGACCTTCCTAGGAGGTAAGCCAGAGGCAAACCCAGTCAGAATGGAAAGTGAAGGAGATGTTTTAGTTAATAGAGAGTTACCATACAGAGGGTTAGTAAGAGCAGATTTTTATGGATCTATTGTTCCCTTACTGACAGATGTCAAAATACATCAGAGCTCTGTTTCTTCAAATACATTAAGTAGCTTATGATTTTTATTCTCTATATTAAAATTAAAAGCTCTAACGCATAAGTACATCTTCCTATGCCTGTTCTGGATTTTTAAAAATTATAGAACTCCCTATGCATTTTCTCATTTCGATTCCTACAAGTTCTTGCCAGGTTCTAATCTCTTCTCCTTTTGTTGCTATATATACCGTCCTCATGAATGTCTCTGTTCCAACAACTCTAGGACACCTCTTACAAGAAGATGTATTTGGTGTGGGAATGCATGAATGAGTGAATATTTAAGTCACACCTTTTCTGTATGTCTGCCTCCATCAATGAAATTCTATAGACACTCAAATTACCTACTATTTTCTAAGCACTCAATTTGTTTGGGGGACCTGTGTGAGATCCTCTGCACCAGGCACACCCAAGCGGGTGAAATCCAGTTCCTCCAACCCCCAAGTGCTCTTGGTAATTATCAAACCTGAGGCTTATGTTTGTTTTTGTTTATAAATTGACCTTGTCACAACACAAAGAATGCAAGCCACTAATCCTGAACAACCTGCACTTACTACCTACACAGGTCTTTTTATGCAACAATACCTGAAACCTATATGATATAATAAATCAATGTTACATTAATAAACCATCCACCCACAGAGGTGAGCCACTCCCTACCAAAAGATGAAAAAAACCCAATGTTGCTTTCACAACAGGGCAGCCATCCCTCTGCCCACCTGTGCCTATGCAGGCGCTTCTCTTCACCAGTTCTCTCCTCTGCAGGGCAGCAGCCTTCCTGCCTGCCCATGACCTGCACCATGTGGGGGTTTCTCTTCACTGACCACCCTCAGTAGAGGCAGCTTCTTCAAGGCCATCCGCCTGTAACCGTATAGGCCTCTCTCAGCAAACCTGTCCTTCTCGGGGCAGCTCTTCCTGCCCACCTGTGTCTATGCAAGTGTCCTTTATTCTTCTGTCCCTTTCTATAATAAACCTGCTCGTTAAAATAACTAACTGCCTCATGGAGAAACTCGCCTGGGAAACTCACCACATGCTGCTGAAGAGGATGCTTGGTGAAACCATTCCCAGAGTGAACCCAAGAATCCTGCTCTCCAAACCCACTAACTCCAAAAACGATATCAATACCGTTGATGCCGTGTTGTAAGAGTCTAAAACTTACAATCTCAACACCTATTACATTGCAGGAAACACCACACATAATGTGACCACAAGCAAGTCATTTCTCTCTTTGAGCCACTTCAGTCGTCAAGACAGCGATGCGATCTGTTTCCTCAAACGTCAAATTGTTAGTAAGGCTCCTCTGACCAGCCTTTACAGAATAATAACCACTCACAGTGGCATTTCTAGTCTTCCTTATGCAGCTATAAGGGCCCCTGCCCACATGTCTGTTAGTGGAGCAGAAAGACAATAAATAAACTGACTGATCTGGCTTATGGATGTTTACCCAGTCCCAAGAACTATGCATGACTCATAGAAACCTCTCACCAAATTTTATTATTTTTCAAAGATTCAAAACCTGAACAAAAATCCTTTTTTGACATGTAAGTCTCTGAGGAATCCTATCAAAAAAAAAAAAAAATGCATGCAGGTAAATTCCCACCAGCAGACCTCTTGTGAAGAAACACAAAGGTCTAATTAGAGTTCACCTACCCCCCCCACCCCCTTTCCACCTCTATGGTGAAGCACTCTGTCCACAGAATATTCAAGAACCAGAGCAACACTGTTCTACCTAACAGGGAACTGCATGGTATAATTAATTTATGCCTGTGAAACATTCTGAATATCTTAGGATCAAATTACTGTTGTGCTTATTCTCACTCTTACATAAATATTTGCACATGTAAAAATTCAGCACCTTGACATTTATTGAAATGGTTGCATGGTAAAAAAAAAATGAGGCGAACTGACTCAGAGACAGGTGTTAGCAGTCAGTTCAGAGGAAGACAGTCCTCTGTCAACGTAACAACCAGGCGTAGTGGAACAAATATGCAGAAGCCAGGACCTACTGGGGGTGGGGAGGGAACTTACTCAGCAAATGCCAGGTCCCAGTTAATCAGGGTTCTGCACAGACAGCTGGATCATCCCCTCCTGTATTCTAGGGGCTGTTCCACCAAAATAATCTGGGTGGTTTTTGCTCTGTCACACATGTACACAAATCTCAGTTTTCTAGCCAAATTCATTTTCATGCCAGTGACCTATGTTGCTAACAACTTTCAGTTGACATGACCCAGTATTGAACAGGCAAGAATCTAGGAGAAGGTGTTTGAGTTAATGAAAACTCTATTTTGGGCAGGTAAGGGAACTCAAGTTGTTGAGTAGAAATTATGTGCTAGACATTCTTATTATGTTTCCCCAGTCTGAACCTTATGAGAGCTTGAAAAAGTAGCTCTGATCACTCATCTTTAAGATATAAATGGAGTCTAAGAGATATGAAATAGCTTACTGATGGCCACAAATTAGGGAATGTTAGAAATGAAGTTGGAGCTAATTCTAATTTCAAGTTCATATTCAGGATTTCACGCACCTGGCAAAGTCTAAACACACTGTCTCCATCTTGAATTGCTCTTTCTTTCAGAATTACAGTGACCACCAAGAGGCTTAGTTTTGTTATAAATAAATGTTTATATGCTACACAGAATTTTTGTTTGTCTTTTGCTTCCTTTCAGCACATTTTCCTGTTACTTCAGATGACACTCTTCAATAACGATTTCCCAGTGTGTAGGAGGCACATTACTTTAGAGTTCATGTGAAATGTAAATAAGACAAATGCTGTTTTTAAACGTGTTTTCCCCCATATCTATTTTCAAATGTGATAGAAAATGGTGTCTTCTCAGAATAGATTCCATTATTCCATTATGACATTCTAATATTTTATTACCACAAATTGGTATAAAACATGGACTAGGGGATAAAAAATGGAAAGAGGAGAAAATGGGTTTATTTCCTTCTAATGAATGTACGACAACTATCGCTATGCACACATGGAGTGAGAAAAAACACACAGATGGTTGCACCTTTAAATTTTCTTGACACCTGATTATTAACTAAGAGCTGGGTAGAGGCCAGAGTTGCAGAAGGTGAGAGGAGTCACCAGAGACAGAGTGGGGAGCAGAACAGGCAGATATACTGAAATACACTGCTGAGGGGAGCAGTTGGTGAGGGAGGAGAGGTCTGCTATGCCATGTGGATCACATCCCTGGCTGGGGATTGAACTTGTGCTGCAAAAGCTGTGGCTGCTTCATAGTGTGGTGCTTAACCCCTTGCGCCACCAGGGAGGGCCTTAGTTCTCTACTTATTTCTTTGTATGAAAGAACTTGAGTGTGGGCCAGAGGTGCAGGGGCTCAAAAGATTCACCAGAGACAGAATGTGGAGTGGAACAGGCAGATTGACTAAAATACACTGCTGACGGGAGCAGCAGGCCAGGCAGGAGGTCTGCTGCATTTTGTGGGTGGGTGCCCTCCCTGACTGCAGATGCTTCACAGTGTGGTGCTCAACCCACTGCGCCCCTGAACGATATTTTTAAAGTATGATTTTGTGGACTTAGTAGAATGATAGTAGTTCACAATGCTACTCTGATACTGAGTTATTAAAACTCAAATGACAATAGCAACAATATGGAAATAACCATAAATGCCCAAAAACCAGTTGAATGGATCAAGAAGATGTGGTCTTCAATACACAATAGAATACTAATTACTGATCAAAAAAGATAAACTCATGCCAATTACAGCAACATGGATTGGAGTTGGAAAAGATTATGCTAAGGAAAATAAAGTTAGAAGGAAAAAGAAAAATTCTGAATAGTTTCGCTTATAGGTAGAATATTGGGAAAACAAACACAGGGTCAGGAAAGGCATAGGGGTAGAGAGTCAGAAGAGGAGAGGGGAGCCTCCCTGGTGGTGCAAGGGGTTGAGTGCCATACTGTGGAGCTTCTGTGGCCACTGCAGTGTGCGTTTGATCCCAGGCCTGGGAGGGGACCCATATGGCAGAGCAGAGAGCAGACCTCTCCTGCCTCACCTGCTGACATCCTCAGCAGTGTATTTTGGTTGATCTGCCTGTTCTGCTCCCTGCTCTGTCTGGTGAATCCTCTCATCCCATACCCCACATTCTGGCCTGTACTCCAGCTCTTGTATGCATAAATAAATAAATCTTAAAAAAAAAAAAAAAGAATAGGAGAAGGACGAGCACAGGGGACTATGGTGATGGTTCACTCGTGCCATGGTGGTGGGAAAACTAGAGACTACACCCGAGGGGAGGAAATGATGTAAGAAAATAAAAAATAAAACAAACAGAAAAAAACCCTCAAATTGACATGACTAAAAACACAGAGAGTAAAGTTAATCCTGTGAGAACTTCATGGAGCTACATCTTTCTTTGACCAGGTTTTGCAAGGGAGGAAATGAGGACAAGGTTAGTTTGACCCCCAACTCAGTTACTAAGTGTGTTAGAGTTATAATCCAACGCTGGCTACATTGTGTTTTCTGCTACGATGATTTGTGTCTGGAGTTGCTGATTTATACTCTGCTGAGAATGGGAGTGAAGAAATCAGGTCTGCATTTTATTCATTGTGTATATTCAGCATCATTATTATTTTCACATCTAGCTCTTGAACATATTTGTCATTAAATAGGCAACTCAGTTCCTGTCTTTAAGAGATCCACAGGTGTCAAAGTGCAAAGGTAGCTTTTAAGATAGATAATACCACAGCAACATTATTAAAGTTAATGGGATGGAAAGGCAAGTTCCAATAGCACTCTGTCACACACAATAAAATTTTACCGCACATAGAAACTACTTTTAAAGAAACTCTCCAGATATATAAAAAAAAGAATCTATCTAATTATGGCTATGCTTACATTTACCAGCCAGTTCAATCCTGTTAACCTCACTAAGCACTAAAATCACTAATTTACTGAATTCCACATTTCTGTTCCTTGTGGTCATATAAAACAGCCTAGCTTCTCATAAAATGATGACATTTAAGATTTTGAATGGGAAAATACACATAATCACAAATTGTAAAGTGACTCTAATTCTTAAATCATTGTTTTTTGGCTTTATTTATGTAGACACTACTCCCTGCATTTGAGAACTCAAAAGCTGTGTCTTTTTCAACTGTTCTAAGCACAGAACCATACAAATACAAATTTGACAAATTCATTTACTTATAAAAATATATCACTTTTGTATAGTAAGAAATATGCATTTATTCTCATCTCATAATCAGCAAATTTTCTTTTTTTTTTATTAGTTATATTTGACATCATTTGTAGTCCCCAGGGGGTACCCACCACCATTTCACCCGTGCACCATCACCTCAGTCCCTTGT